>OZ023245.1:15015283-15379216 GCA_964006365.1 Trididemnum miniatum
TATTTGATAAAAACTAAACTTATGCACTATTGATATTTTATAGTACAAGAGCATTATCTTACAAATTACTTTCGGTATTTTGTAATTGGGCAATAACATTCCGTTATAAAATGACAAAAGAATATAAAAGCACCTGATAAAACGTTAGGTTGTTAAAATGTTAACTGCGAGGTCTAAGATAGTGGGCAGTTGAATTAGTTGCCGCGGTATAGATCAGATAATGGTAGTAAGATGCTGAAAAGTCCTTGGTGAAATGTGTGAAGTTGGAAAAGAATAAATTACCTCTTAACATAAGTGTAATCAATCACTACTACTGTTTACGCAAGTCTTACAGCGAATGCAGGCCAGAATTTTTGAATGAAATGCCTGGCTTCAACGACTTACGAAATGAAATAGTCAATGATGTCATCTATATTTGGCAAGCTGCAAGTTTTTTTGTTTTTTTTTTAAGCCACATGATTGCAGCTTGGGTTTTTATTAGAGTGAAGCATATGCATCATGTGAGATGACCTTGGCCTAACTGAGCGTCGAACCCACGAAACAGTTCCGGAGCTCAACGCTCCAACCACTTGGCCAACTCCATGTGCTGTTTATCAGTTATCACCTACAGTAGAACTCAAACAAAATTGAAAGGTTTGGTGGCAAAATTTGATGGAACAAAAAGTAGTAAAAATGGTGCGAAGGGAGTATCGGAGGATATGAAGCGCGATACCCCAGAAAATCCGAAAATATTCAATGGCAAGGTTACGTGCTGCTGTTCATGGGAACACCGAATTCTACAAGAGGAGATAACATTTTTAAAAGATCAGAGAACCTCGAGGAAAACGATGGAATCATTTTTGGAGAACCTTAAGGAAAATAAACCTTATTCAGAAAACATGATTGATTCCATCATGTTTAAATGATTCCATCGTTTTCCTCGAGGTTCTCTGATCTTTTAAAAATGTTATCTCCTCTTGTAGAATTCGGTGTTCCCATGAACAGCAGCACGTAACCTTGCCATTGAATATTTTCGGATTTTCTGGGGTATCGCGCTTCATATCCTCCGATACTCCCTTCGCACCATTTTTACTACTTTTTGTTCCATCAAATTTTGCCACCAAACCTTTCAATTTTGTTTGAGTTCTACTGTAGGTGATAACTGATAAACAGCACATGGAGTTGGCCAAGTGGTTGGAGCGTTGAGCTCCGGAACTGTTTCGTGGGTTCGACGCTCAGTTAGGCCAAGGTCATCTCACATGATGCATATGCTTCACTCTAATAAAAACCCAAGCTGCAATCATGTGGCTTAAAAAAAAAACAAAAAAACTTGCAGCTTGCCAAATATAGATGACATCATTGACTATTTCATTTCGTAAGTCGTTGAAGCCAGGCATTTCATTCAAAAATTCTGGCCTGCATTCGCTGTAAGACTTGCGTAAACAGTAGTAGTGATTGATTACACTTATGTTAAGAGGTAATTTATTCTTTTCCAACTTCACACATTTCACCAAGGACTTTTCAGCATCTTACTACCATTATCTGATCTATACCGCGGCAACTAATTCAACTGCCCACTATCTTAGACCTCGCAGTTAACATTTTAACAACCTAACGTTTTATCAGGTGCTTTTATATTCTTTTGTCATTTTATAACGGAATGTTATTGCCCAATTACAAAATACCGAAAGTAATTTGTAAGATAATGCTCTTGTACTATAAAATATCAATAGTGCATAAGTTTAGTTTTTATCAAATAACTTTTTTTCTGATGCAGATACGCGGTTTCAGTCTCTAGCAAAGGTATAGGAAATCGACCCTTCTGCGCATTTTGACACCACTCCCAGCTTTCTAGCGTACGCGGTTCCTGAGATACGCAAAATTAGCTACAATGCACTATGACGTAACTTCAAACACGCGCTGAAACCTCTTAATGACGTCACAAACGAAAAAAAAATTATGGGCGTAATCAGTGTCGAAAACTCTATCAGATGCGACCCCGAACGTGTTTCAATTCAAAAATGGTGAAAAAATGAAACACCCTACTGTGTAGCCCAGGCGCTAAGCCGCGGAGATGAGCCCCGCCACTCGTTACACGCTTCGGCGTAATACCGCGAGTATAATGAAGATCTGATTTGAAACTCGAGATTGCATAAAGCTTTTACCTTAATATCAGCAATGACGGCAGCTATATTAGCACTTCTAACACTCAGTGGAGAAGACGAAGCATATGAACGATGGGGCAGGGGTAGACTCAGACGTCGACTGACCAATCTAAAATTTAAAAAAAAATTCATTACAATTTCTTTATAATTAAAAATTAGTTTTTCTTAGGTTATGAATTTATCTCGCTAACTCGCTCCATGTTATTTTACGTAATAGATTCCAAGTTTACGCAAAGCAAAGTTTAATTAATCCACATCCAACCTGGAGCCGAATCATTACGGTTAAAAATAGATAAACGTTGAAAATATTTTATTCACGCCAAAGCTTTGCTATTGTCGCATTATAGGTTAAGGCATTATTTAGACAGTTCTGCAAGAATGCAGAAACGCTGCTAGTATTCTAGCTAGTAATATTTTGCATGAAAAAGGCATATTTGAATAAAAAACATTTGGAAGTTGTAGAAAAACTATCCGTGTCTACACGATTTGTCTAGCGACTATAGCGACTACAGAAAGTTAATCAAATAAGATAGACAAAATGGCACATACTTGTTTGAAAAGCGCGGTTTCTTAGCATATCGAGGACTTGATAAAGGGGAGCGAAATGAAGAGAGATTCGGGGGGCAACTTGTTGATGTTGATATAGGTTCAGCAAAAGAAACCCGACGAGTCTGTAACATAAATAAACAAAATTGCAAAAATGTTTTTGTTTACCAATTGGCCCCTCCGCATTATGTGAATAAGAAGTGCTGCTATTTTAAGGTCACATTGACCCTGCCGACATGCCCAATTTTAGTGGGCATCATGCCCACAGTTCTTAGTTCTAGCTTCTGCACTATAATCAATTTCTTGACGTCGTAATCACTTTTTTTTAAGTACGACTTCAAAAAATTGATGATGATGTAGAAATTAGAACCAACTAGAACCCACAGCCTACTAGAATTGAACAAATGGACAATTGGACAGGGTAATTAAAAACCAAAACAGACCGGAACTCTTCTACCTTGTTAGCAGGGCTTGGCGAGTCGGCAAGTCGCTTCTTCAGAATTCCAGATGGACTTTGAGCCGGAGATATATCATCATCACGAACACAGGTTACTAAAATATAAAAAAATTAATAACAAATCTATACTACCGTCAAATGAAAACGTTCAACATTATGGCTGTTAAAGGGATTAAAATTGATCTTTTCTAGCTAAAAACGCTTGCGTATATCTTTAATGCACAAAAACACTGTTTTGAAACCTATAATTTGCCTATTCTAACCTTAAAATATCATCATTATGGTAATGTCTCTACCAACAAAATTGGGACAATTATGTGAAAGTTTATTATTTAAAAACATTCCATAAGTCAAGAGTCAAAAATGACTAAAAATGTGAAATAAGATTAACCAAATGTGATATTGATCTTATCATGTTTATGATGCATTTTTCATTACCATAGTCACGATTTTTACGCAATAATATGTGGCAAAATGGAGCGATCTATGGGTACAAGGGTCCTAAACGTAAGCATTCGCAGTGTTTTTTTAAGGCGTTTCGAGGAACCGCATTGATCTCTCAAAGTTGTCCAGCAAATCAAAAATCAAATCTTCATTATACTCGCCGTATTACGCCGAAGCGTGTAACGAGTTGCGGGGCCCATCTCCGCGGCTTAGCGCCTGGGCAACACAGCTCCGAAGAAACGTCGCAACGGTGGCGAGTCGCTGGCGACACTGTGTAGACTTGACCGGCCCGGGAATCGAACCCCAGACCTCCCGCACCGATAGCGTGCGCTTAGCAACTGAGCTAACGGCCGGTTCAAGTTGTCCAGCAGTTTCTCAGAATCTGCAAATTTTAGTTGTTAAATGTAGCTTCGTTTACTACTCTAAAAATTGGTGGTCTTTCAAAATTGCTTGGTGGTTTCTCAAGCCAAAGCTTAAAAAAACACTGAGCATACGTATTTATACACAAAACAACTTTAACACCAAAATGTAACGAAAACAGGTGCAACTTACAACGTTTCCCTAAACACGATTTGGGAGTTTCGACGTCTTCGCTTTTTCTTTCTAAAAAAAAAAATTTCACTGAAAAGGGGTTCTAGCCAAGTCGACACAGGTTTTTTTACAATAACTGATGATTGCACTGTTGTCGACGAAAATTTTCTTTATTTTCAGGAGCTTTCGAGGACGAATGCCCTTTTCTTCAGTTGATAATAAGTGAGAGTTCTCTACCAGCAAATTTAGAATTGAACTCTTTAATTATTATCACCTGAAGAAGAGGGCAATCGTCTTCGAAAGTTCGTGAAAATAAAGAAATTTTTGCCGGCGTCAGTGCCATCATCAATTACTAAAAACATGTGATTTTGACTCTGCTTCAACATAATTTACCCTTACAAACTTAGCAGCTGTCTAATCCATTTAAGATCATCAACTTTGCTATATCTTTAACAACCATGAAAAATTTAGCTTTCTAACCGTGATAAGTGTCTAGATTAATCGCTAATCACACTTCTTTTTCGTTAGTCTCGAGCCAACGCCGGTATCAGTACTTCTTGCATTTTGTTACTGTGTATGTGACCAACATCATAATCTTAATCATTTTAACAGAGAAGCAATTGCGTTGCAAAATTGAGTTTGAAACTAGTACATATTCAGCTCAGTAACTTTACCTGAAGCTTGTGGCGACTCGATAGTGTTGGTTAGCACAATGACGTCATCATCATGTGTTTCTGAGCTAGCTTCTTCATCATTAACTTCTTCCTCAGATACAGCAGTAAGGTTACCAGTAGTGTCTGCAAGCGCATTATCGGCTCCAATGTTTAATGTAGGTTGAGAAACATTTGGCGACAAATTGGCGCATTTTGGGGGGGAATTAGTAGTTTCCTCAGGCACTGGGGGATTTTGGGAAGGCCCACATTCTTCTTCTTTAGATATTGAATTTGGTTCCGCGTTATTTTTCTTTTTACGTGTATAATACACTTTTTTTGTTTTTCTACCTCGTCTGGGAGTAGAGATTTTTTTGGTGTCCGCAAACTTGTCTTGGTGCTTCTCAATACTTTTTGTCTTTAGTAATTTTTTCCTATATTGCTCACTGTCTTCTACAATGTCTTCATTATTTTCCGCACAACTTCGAGAGTCTTTGTTGGCATCAACTTCAGTGTTTTCAAAGCTGCTGTTTAACGGTTCAACTTCTAAATCACGGACGAAAGTATTAAAGCTATCATCGGTTAAAACCTTTAATTTTTTCTCCGATTTTTTGCCAATATTTGGAATAATTTTGCTCGTAGACTTTTCAGGAAGGCCATCAACAAGGGTAACATAACACTCAAAGTTTTTGCTACATTTACTATCAACGAGGTTGACGCTGTGAGCAGATACGTGGCTAGACTTGCGATGGAGAGGTTTCAAATTCGAGTCTCCAGTAATATCACCTTCGTCAGTTTGTTCAATAGAGGGCGCTAGAGGATCAGGATTAACAGACACTTCATTCATTTCAACAAATCCGTAAACATTTTGATCGCAATCGCTCGGAGCAATGCTCGAATTTTCGTTGATAAAAGCAGAATTCATTGGTTTTGCAATAGTTTCATTTGCATCTGAAACTAAAGACTCAGAAGCAATGTCATTTTCAGAGATGACGTCATCACATTCCTGATGAGGAACTGGGTTAGTAGACATTTCGACCATTTCAACATGTTCATTAACACTCTGATTGTTCCTACCGACATCAAGAGTAGAGCCGAAGGCTGAAAGTGATAGTTCGCTGTTATCAGAGATCATAATAGGGTCTGGCATCACTGACATTTCAGCCATTTCTACATATGAAACAGCATCATCATCAGTACGATCTTCAGTTGCAATGTCATTTTCAGAGATGACGTCATCACATTCCTGATGAGGAACTGGGTTAGTAGACATTTCGACTATTTCAACATGTTCATTAATACTCTGATTGTTTTTACTGACTTCAAGTGCAGAACCGGAGGCTGAAAGTGATAGTTCGCTGTTATTCGAAATCATAATAGGATCTGGCATCACTGACATTTCAGCCATTTCTACATATGAAACAGAATCATCATCAGTACGATCTTCAGTTGCTGCTGTAGTAGAGTCTACTGACATATCGAGAGTGTTTTTACCGCGGTTGCGCTTTATTTGACTTTTGCTTTTCGGGAAATCAGTGGTATCTTGAGAAGAATCAATTGTGACGTCATCCGAATCGGCTGATACGTCATCCATATCAACATGAATCGAAACATGAGCCATTTCTGCAACTTCATACAAACTTTCAGAAGTTTGGTCTGCACACGAATAAAAAGTTTCGTCACATGAGACTATTTCGTCACAACCGGAAGTGACCCAGACGTCAACGTCTTTTCCTGACGAGGACGAATGAACCGGAACAGAAACATCTGCATCAGAAATTGATACATGAGCTTTATCTGCTAATTCAATTTCTTCTGTTTCATCATTGTCACTTTCAACTACTATCGTATCGTTTTCAACATCAACATCATCAGTTGATGCTCCGACACCTTGATCCTCATCAGTAGAGGGTCCTTCCGATATCTGTTTTTCAGCAAGACGAGGACTTTTTCGGCATTTGAATAACTGCCTGCTAGGTTTGTTAGATTTTTCAGCAGAGGAAAAACTAGCGAGAGATCTCAATTTAAGTGACCGGCTTGATCGAGTTTTCTCCGGCGATTCGTCAGATGAAACAGAAACTGAAAATATCAAGTTTTTGATACACAGAATGGCCCCGAAGTCGCGCACCAAGCAATTTTTATTCATACGTAATTCAAAAAATTGCATGATGCGCGATTTCGGAGATACCCTGTATGTCACAGGTTTTTTGAAGAAAATGTTTGAAGTTCAACGTAAACCTGCAGATTGCAGAGACCCCAAAATAAAAAATGCTATTTTTCTCATCACTTTTCCTGATTTTAGGAATCCAAATAAGCTGCCTAAAGTGCCTTAAAAAAACTTACGATATGCAGGGACATAATGAAACACGACGGAATGTTAGACCTGCAATGCAAGATTTGTCAAAAACACTTTTCAATAAAAGCATAAACCACAAACCAGCAGCTCTTGTTAGGAGACTAACCGTTTTTAAGGCACTTTTGCACTCGATTTGGTCTGTAAAAATGAAAATCGAGTTCCTGAGATCAAGAAAAATTATGGAGAAAATTATTTGATTTTTGGTTCCTACAGCTCCATTTTGGCTCTCTTGCATTTTCTTGAAACTACACAAAGATTTACGTCATAAGCGAATTTTTACCCCAAAAAATGATCATGTAGACGAGTGCAATGCTTCTTTCGTTTAAGTGACTGGCATTTGATGTCTACTGCAGTCTGCCAGCAAAAAGTTGGAAAATGAACATTAAAATTAGACAGTTACAGTATATAACAGTCTACCTTTGTCAAGCTGTGTAATTTGATCATCTTCGATTTGTATGTCGTCACTGATTACATTATCATTTTCTTGAGTGACGTCATCGAGAATTTCTGCTTCAGTACTGACGTCACTTTCGCTAACAGCAGTATCGCAAATATCCTATAAAAAAATCAACAATAACCTCAGTTTTTTATCGAAGACATTAAAACGATTTCAACACGTCAAAATGTATGCATTCAAACATGTTCAAAACTGCAACTGATTGGATCAGTTACTTATACTTCCAGAAGAACCACAAAGAGCACCCTCCATATCACATGCTGAAACTTGCCCAACGCTTAAACTATTTCGAGTTCTGTTTAAAATATTCAAAGAGATCTTGGTCGGTCTTGCCTCAGTATTCCTCCAGAGCATCTACCCTTTGTCGCACAGGATCGAGATGCTTGGAGGCTCAAACTTGAACAGCTGCCCCCGCGACCCCCCCAAGGATAAGCGGGTCTAGAAAAGATAGATAGATGCATCGATACTTACCTCTTCATTAATGCTGCGGTCAGACAACGTAGAAACTAAATATAAGTATTTGTTAGTGAGCAAAACCCTTGCAGTAAGGTTTATTATTAACAGCTGGCTAAATAGTAAAAAGCGTGTGAAGTGTTAATTATGTTACAATTAAACGATTTCATTATTATCGTACACTTTTAAAAAACGCAAAAATTCTTTACCAAACTACGTGAACAATACCATAGTTTATGTATTCGCATTTAAAAAGAAATTAACTCTTTACAATCTAGTCTGTTTCACCCTAAGTGAAATCTTCAGGGGCGTTCTACGAATCTGTGTTTTAATTGGATATGACGCTCCTCAAGAACCTTGAGATTGAAACAGATGTAAAGAAATTAGTTTTGCTTTTACGTAGGCATAAATGGCACATATGCCGTTGTGCGACATTGAGCTCCTGCCAACTGGCACCTTAATTAAACGCACACTTTAAGCCATCAGCTGCATTGGTGGTCTTACAACATTCATGAATCCTCACCGCTTAAGTTTATGATTTCATCTATCTCAGATTGCATTGTTGATGACTGGGGCCCTTCCTTCGCATACATTTCCACAAGTGCGTCACTAGACATAAAAAACCATCTTTAAAATGGAATAAAAATTCGAAATTTTCATGAAATAACAATTTGTGACTTCGACTCAGATTATGCAACATCACATTTATCAATCCAAACCGCTATTTATAGGTCAATGGTCGGTGTATCGGTGCGGGAGGTATGGGGTACACTTCCCGGGTCGGGTCAAATTAAACACAGTGTCGCCAACGGCTCGCTAACGCTGTGATGTTTCTTCGAAGCTGTGTTGCCCACAATGCCCAGGCGTTAAGCCACGGAAAGGAAGCCCACCACTCGTTACACGCTTTGGTGTAATACCGCGAGTATAATGAAGATTTGATTTTTTTGATTTGGCATAGATGGTCGAACCACATTTTTGAAAATCTTGGCCTTGAGTTTAGTTCTGCAATTCAAGATGAAAAAGAACGCAAAAGCCCAAATTCGGGTATTTCATCTCAAAGATAGCTACTACATCATTAAATTTACTATACTTCCGACTCTACATTTACAAGTTGATTAAACTAATGAAAAACGTAGCAATAATCCGTTACCGCAATTCAGGTGGCAATTTCGAAAAATCAAAATAATCTGGCGTTTTCAGCTTCCAAAAATCAATAGTGTCTTGATAGAATACACATTCCACTAAAGACATAGTGAATATATCGCATATTCTGTCATCTTCAAAAAGTTTTTCCGTGAATGGTAAACGAAGAAGTACTTTGCTCCAAGTTTCCCGCAACGAACTTGAAGCTGGAGCGGAATCATCCAACAAAAGTCTAAAAACATTTTATCGATGCACATATTAGAATATTTTACTTGATGTATTGAAAGTTTAGAAGCGATAAAAGTCAAAACAGTAATTATTTTTTATCTAAGTAAAATCCATTTTTAGACTCGTGAAATTCGCCTGACCGCAATGATACGGTTGATTTAATTTTTGCTGTGGTGTACCTAATCGAATCTCTAGAATTAGTAAAAATTAGGGAAAAACATTTATTTTAATTTGGGTCCGCAGAGTCTATTTGGGCACATATCAATTTGCATAAAAAATTTCACGATTTACTTCAAACTCGATACCAAATTGTGAATCAAAATTTGCCAAGATAAAAAATTAGTGCAATACTTTTTAAATGCGTTTAACAAAATATACTAGACTCACGATACATCTTGAAAATACTTCATCAATATGCCAGAAATTCTCGCGAAAAATGGCGCCACTAGTGGTTGGGAAAGACTGGCAAAAATGACGTCAACACAAGGCAAGATATCGAAAGGAGGAAAGCTCAATGAGTCAATAAAAAACTAAAAATAAAAAAAATTAATTGCAAACATTATTTAATATTCATACTATAGATATTAAATACAGTACTTAAGACAAAAAGCACAAACCTTAAAATTACAGTTTACAGCTAAAAAACATCACGAAGAGTAAATATAATAAAACTATAAAACTGTATTAAGAATTAATAACTACAAAATTATTGATAAACTTACGCTTTATCAATAAAACATACATAACTGCAAAAACTTCAATAACACTCAAATAAGTAGCAATACCGGTTCAATGGCCGAGAATAATTTCTCCGATATCACAACGAATTCATTGAAAGAGTCTTGATTCGGTTTGAGATTTTTGTTGTTTGATTTTGCAATTTCTTCTTTAAAAGAAAAATCAGCACCGTTGAATAATTCGAAGAAAGAAATTTCCAAAAACAAAAACTGATACTTCGTCATCATCTAAAAATATATTTATTCTCAAAACAACCGTTTAGATTAAATTCTGTCTCAAAATAGAATTTTTAGATTAAAAAAAATGGAATAAAACTTAATACTTCAAGTATAACGACAAAACATTTAATCCAAAAACCTAATTCTTTCCTACAGTAGCTTCCAGTAGGAATTACTTTGTCATTTATTGGCTCTGATAAAAGCAGAGTCACTTATCATAGCTACTCAGCTGTGCATGAAATTGCAGGCTCTCTCAAGTGTCATCACGAACTGGTTGACTATATTAAAGTCTAGTTAAGTTATACAAAGAAGCCTACTTTGACCACAAAATATATTTTAACTTTCGCAATCCATCTGTCTTTTCGAAAAAAGAGTTAATTACGAGCACATAAGTTACTACTTACTCAAAAAATTCAAATCTTCATTATGCTCGAAGTATTACGCAGAAGCGGGTAACCTGAGGCGGGGCCTATCTCCGCGACTAGCGTCTGGGCAACACAGCTGCGAAGAAACGTCGCAACGGTCGCGAGCCGTTCGCGATACTGCGTGCGATTTGACCGACCTGGTATTCTAACCCAGACCTCGCGCACCGATAGCAATCTCTTCAGACAAATTTTACCTGATTGTCAAAAACTTGCAGTTTATTCAATAAACATTTCGCGATGTATTCTCTCGTTTCATTCGGTTTTGTGGAGCTAATTTGATTCGCACAAACTGTAAATCGTCGAAATAAACTCGCCCACGACTGCAGAGCTGTCAACAAACATTAACTTTGCATTTGTAAAAATGCACAAAAACATCATGAAATTCATAATAAAAAGAATTATACTGTTTTAGTGACAAGTGTAGATAGCATTTTGTATGAGTTTATGATTAATTTTCAAAGCATTAATTTCTGTTTCTATTGTTTTTTGCATCGTTTTGTTGTGTTGACATAAAATAAAGTTGTCGTCGTTTTAACAAATCACCAATCATAACAGGCTAACCTTCTTCTCATTTGTACAAAAATCGAACTATTAAAAACTTCATCACCAAAAACTTGATCATCTCTTTAGCTTATTAACTTGAGCAACACATAACCTGCTGACAGAGAATGTCTCCAACCCCATGGCTAGGTGGGACCAGTTACTTCCAACTACCAGGGGTAATCTACATTAACCAGATTTTTCAAGAAGTAGTTGATAGTGAAGATGAAACTGAATTATAGATACTAAGTAGGAATAATTCTGACCACTAAAGCAATATAACACAGAATAAAAATTGCTCCAATGATGAGCTGAACTAACCTGCATCGAGAGCAGTTGAGTCAATTTCAGTCGCTGAATCAAATAGGAAATTCATAGGAAAGACCAATGTGTCGTAAAGAGAAGTAAATCCGTGCTCTAGACTATCTCCATCATTAACAGTCCCGCCCTGCACAAAAAATCAATTTTGATGATAAATGATAAAATACACAGTAGGGTGTTACATTTTTTGGCGAATTTTGATTTCAAACTTGCCTGGGCAATTTTTAGGGTGGAAACCCGTCAACTTTCACTTGTGCAAAATATTTTTAAATTTTTTCAATTTTTTGAAGTTCCACTCCTTGATTGAAATTTTGGGGGTGCCGCGCACCACCCGAAAACTAAAAAATCGCTATAACTCGAGATCCGCACATGCTAGAGCTAAAATTTCGGTATCAAAATTTGCAGAAACCACATGTTCCTATCTAATGTTTGAAGGAATATATAGGCTATTTGCAACAGAAATTGAGTTAAAGCAAAAAATTCGTTTTGTTACATGTTTTACCCATGCACCGAAGTATGAAATTGTTTGACCTTTATAATATAATGATGCTTTCGTCCGTCTAAGATTTTGCGAATCTTTGCAGTAAACTTAGTGACTGGGAAAATTAAGGTGCGATCACACTAACTGAGACGCTAAGACCTTTGATACATTGTACAGATTTATTTTATTATGGCCGATATATTGTCACAATAAAATAAACCTGCACAATGTCTCAAAGGTCTTAGCGTCTCAGTTGGTGTGATCGCACCTTAGCACTTCTTCAGGTGTTGGCATTACCTGCATCTGCATGAGTGAATTTTATTTCAGAGTGTAGTAAGTTAAGTGAATAACAAGTTAGCAACTATGGCATTCAGCAGCTTAGATCACGTAATAACTATACTGAAAAGATGAAACCAAATATGCTGCCCACAAATTGGGATGTCATTGCACATTACCACTACGTCCGAGAAAAGATGATGGCAGAAGATACATAGTTCGTCAACAGCAAATTTCCAAATTTCAGCGAGGTTAAGCAGGAAGTTATCAGTGACATTAAATCAGTATGGACCCTGTCAAGCCTGCCGGTTATTAGCGACAAAAGGAATGAAGAAAGGATAAAGTTACTGTTAGGTAGTTTCAATAAAGAGACAAAGAAAGCTTCCAAATCCGTAACTAGAATCCAGGATGCTGTATTTGCAGAGCTGTTTGACATTTGCACTTGCAAGTGTGATATTTCGCTGATAAGTGTTCAGGGTCGTACCGAAAAAATACCTTGCAGATGTCCCAAAGAAAGACGGATTCCTTGTCAAGGTAACTATACATTAAATACGGTGTCACTACTGATCCCAGCTGATAACTGAGTCGCTTCACTGCTGATTCTTTTACGTTTGTCTTAACAATTGTCAGCAAAAGTCATAGTAAGCAACAAATCTTATCCTGATCTTTAAGAGAAGAGTATTTTTTGTAGAAGTGACGTAGTAACTTCAGTGCTGTAAGTGGATATGAAATGAATATATTGCTCTCTCTTTAGAAAAGCAGTTCATTATTGACCAGAAGACTGAACGAAGAATGTTAGTTGGGTCAGTGGATGTGATTACAACAAAGCGAAACATCAAACGTCCTGCAAATATCGCCAAGAAAGTTGTGTCGGGAGCAGGCCAAGAGGCTTGTGCTTCAACTAGCACTTTGAGTAAGCAGATTGAGTATAGTTCACTTTAATCAAGTGTTTACATGATATCAATTTTAATGAAATCCCTTTCTGAAGCATCCGAGACTGAGAGCAGTTGCAGCGAAGATAATTTTGAGTGCTGCGCACAAACAGCTGTGTCAACCAGAAAGCGTAAGTTAGTGATGACTAAAGAGAACTGTTTGCTTGGGGATAAATTAAGGATGTCACTTCGCCAGCAATCCGGAGTAATAAACGCTACTGCGGCAGCTCTTGGGGAACCTTTTAGCGGAATAAGTCATGTTACTGCTTACAGACATCGTATCAAATTCAGGTAAGGAAAAGGTTTACCCTATGGATACCGAAATATCTAATTCTGCCGAATTTGACATACACAGGAACACTGCCTTGAATGCAATAGACCTTCGTATGAAACAGGCAGCTGCAGTACAGCTTGGATACGACGGGAAAAAAATTTTTAACCAGGAAAGAATCGTATCTGTTGCCCAGTACATAGATGCTGAGAGTCATGAGAGGTAAGCCTGCAGTTCGATACATTATAGGTAGTTCTAACAAATTTAGTTTATCTTCAGGCGTGAAGATTTTATTGCTTTACGATCGTTTGAAGAAGGAAAGTCAGTAAACGCACAAGACGTGGTAGAGGTGATGGTGACAGAGCTTTTTAAAGAACCCACACTGAAAAAGACGTGGTCGATTATTGCAGACACGACAACGGAAGACGTTCAGGGATAAACGCGAGGCTCCAAAATTATATTCACTCGATCTTCGGTCATGATGTCCATGTTTTAGAATGTTTATTTCACATTACGGAAATACTACTATCGCGGGTTATAAAGAACATTGAAGGCTCATCTTTTTCTCGCGATACCATGCAGCCAGATTTCGTTTATAACATGATAAAGAACATTGGCAAGCCTGATATGAGTAACTTCGACCCCAGGAAACATAACATCAGTATTACTGGAACAGCAAAGTTGCACATGAAAAATCTCATCTTATGGAGTGTAGAAAATGAGAAAGACCCTTTGTCAGGTATGTGGCATTGCGCTTTAAAGTATCATGATTCTTTTGATCTAAGACTTTATTGCCTGTATAGATTTGCGAGATGACCAAAGATGTCTGTTGACCTTGTGCTGTGCACTATTTATGGAAGTTCCTGAAACCTGGAAGAAATACCTTTGCTACAAATAAGAAACGATTTGTCAATCTCGGTAATTAAGCTGAAATAAGCGTAGGCCTACTACTGCATTATTATACGATCCTTATCTTCATTACATACTTATCAATAGCATGTTTTAGTTGTACAGTTGGATGACTACAGCCAATGGTTATTTGAGATTAGCTTTGTTCAAGTTTCCTCAATCGCACCGATTGTCTATGCTGTTTGATGCTGAGAAAAGAAATCGCCTTGAAAGAATCGTAAATTTTGTTGCAAGTGTTTATGCCCCGATGTTTCTGAGGGTTCATTTAAAGCCACGTGCTTCTCATGGCCCAGGAAATGTAATATTTTTAAGGGATCTTCTGTTATCCTTCAAGCAACAAGACCAAACACTGGTGTGCGAGGCCATCAAAAAGTGCTTTTTGACCCATGCTACAGCATGGTTGAATCCCACTAACGTTGCACTCAGTGTCTTTTCCGATAATCCCTCTTTTCCACTTTCTGCTGTTCTTTCAACGAAGCAATCCTTGCCCTCGCAGGTCAACACTCACGAAATGCCGTGAAGTAGGAGCCCTTTAAGATCATTCTTTTCCGAGAAAAGCAAATCTGCACCCTGCTTGCAGTATTGTGATGCCCGATTTTGGAGGTCCATCGACAATCACAATCGTACTTGCGAACGTTACGTTGGTAAATTGTCAACTGTCCTGGAAGGGAAGAAAGTGCGCAACAACACTGGTACCATTAGTAAAATACAGGCTGACAACCGAATAAGAGGCTATGTAGTCAATGAGTGACTTTTTGATGTTCCCTGAATATATTTCAACTTGCAGTTTGTTTAATAAAAAAATATTCAGAAGCATACTGTCTTGAATGTCTGCAGATGGCACAGTTAAATCACAAATTTTGCTTTAACTCGATTTCTGTTGCAAATAGCCTATATATTCCTTCAAACATTAGATAGGAACATGTGGTTTCTGCAAATTTTGATACCGAAATTTTAACCCTAGCATGTGCGGATCTCGAGTTATAGCGATTTTTTGGTTTTCGGGTGGTGCGCGGCACCCCCAAAATTTCAATCAAGGAGTGGAACTTCAAAAAATTGAAAAAATTTAAAAATATTTTGCACAAGTGAAAGTTGACGGGTTTCCACCCTAAAAATTGCCAGGCAAGTTTAAAATCAAAATTCGCCAAAAAATGTAACACCCTAATACACAGTCACCAGCGGCGTGCGAGAAATTTTAAAGCTATCAAAATATACTGCAAAAGCCATCAAGAGAGTCTGGTATATTCAAAAGTCAAGGAGGGGGGGCATGGCACAATACGTCCTTGACAGGTACTTTTTACACCGATATTTAAAATCGCTTTCTTTAGATATAACTTTAAAATACGCACAATTGATGTAACACCGTAAGACGTAATCACACGGATGGAGACTTCTCAATGCCTCTGGGAACTTTTTGGCTAGTTTTATTCTTGCATCACATACGTTGCGTGATGACGCAACAATAAAACAAATAAAAAATGTCTCCTTAACATTGAGACGTCCAAGCAATGTGATTGCAGATTCGTAACCAGACTTTAACTTTAAACTTTTTTCCGAAATCCTTCTTAAAGCACCGATCCTACTTCAACTTAAAAAGCTCTGAAAAAATAGATTAAAAATACACAATAAAATTTGAAGAGCCATCGATCACAACTTTTCTCATACGACTTACTTTTTCCAGGTAATTAACAATTCGCTGGGCAAGAAAGGTCCAGATATTAAGGAACACTTCGTCCTTATTACGCAGTTGACTGACAATCGACTGAATGAACTCCAAATTTCCAATGTTTCTTTCCATACCGCATGATACGATCGAACGAGCGCAGTTCAAAAATCTAAACAGTAGCAAATTACGTCGGAGCAGTGAGTTTCAACGTTTCCGGTGGAACGGATCCCCAATGAAATATTCCACAGACTCGAGGAACCCCTGTGCGTTAATTTAACTTAATAATTTATTTGAACACTGCTCGAAATTGTGAACTAAACAGTTGTAAAAACAGGTTTTCGGTGCGTCGGTATCGCGTGGGTTGTAGATTTAATGAGAAAGGTTCGATTCACGGTTAGAGCTGATCACATTTAGATCTCTTGTGAGTTGCAGCGGACTCGAAAAGCACAAAAAGTAGCGCTATTGAATTTTTCTCTTAAAGGATTAGAAAACTACCTTTAGTTATTGACGAATAGAACATCACCAACATTTTTTGATTGCACGGTGCACACCTATTCGACAACTCTACGGTAAGCTGTATTTCATATGAAGCCTCGCACATGTTACATGAGCTCCGATTAAACGAAAGAAAATCACTATTATAAAAAGAAAAATAATGCGAACTGATTGAGAAAAAACAGAACCATAAGCATGAAAAATGCAACTAGGAAAACTGACACTAACTTCGGATTTTGCAAATTCCCACGACGAACATTGCTTGAGAAAAGAAGTTTCAGAATACTGACAACCGGAGTTCCATGCATGGACGCGGATACTGCATCCGATTGATAGTGTAAACTCGAATTCAATATTTTGCTCGGAAACGAAGTCAGACTTGAAACGATGGACTGAAATTTAGAAAAAATATCCAGAATTGCATAAACGGTTAAATATCAATAAATCACACCTTCAACATCTACAACAGTTTAGTTTACCAGTATTGGTTAAATCAAGAGAAGTCGCAGACCATTTCAGATGCGAGTAAAGGGCTAAATTTAATGAGTTGGTAATCCCGGCCGTTTGATTTTACAATGTAACAAGCGGCCGACTCCGCTCCAAATAATGCATACCTTGCCTCCCGAAAACAAGACAAGGTCTTTTATTGATTTTCCTACGAAAAATAACACCTGGGCTTACTTTTGGGAATGATCATTATTCAGCAAATCTATTCATTCGCTAGCACTACTTTTAACTTCAATTCCCACACCAACTTTTCCGCAGTAAAAAAAATTTCGAGGACAAAAAAGTTTCGCGCTATCGCCCAGGTCTTATTTTAAGGGTAGGGCTTAAAGTCTCAAAAAGCTTTAATGAAAATCATTTTTGAAATTCAAGCTTGGTCTTCTTTTCGGGAAACATAGTAAACTAGAGCCGTCTAACTGTACAGTGTTGCCAATTTAATTTACCCCAACCCTGATTGATCCCAAGCTGCTTACTAATAATAATTCGGAATCAATGTTGACATTTACAATATTGAACGTGGATTGATAGAGACTCCGAAACATATCAATGTCCTTCTTCCGAGTGACAGCATCTTGGACACAATCAAGGACATGATTCCATATATTCAAAATAAAAGTATCTGAAAAAAACGTAGGGTATTAGCGTAGTCATATCGCTTTCGGTGCGGCAGGTCTGGGGTTCGATTCCCCGGCTGGTTAAATCGGATACACCGCCATTGCGATGTTTCTTCGAATTAAAAGATGTGTAGCCCAGGTGCTATGCCGCGGAGATGGGCCTCACCATTTGTCCAACGCTCTGGCGTAAAACCACAAATATAAAGAAGATTTGATTTTCCAAATATATCTTATTCAAGCTATTTCAGAATTAACATACTTGGTAAGACATGATGCAGTTGACAAATCATATCCTCAACCGCTGGAATTAAGATAGAATGAAATCTAGCAAAAGCAGATACTGTTCCAAGGAAAGGTTGACGAAGGGACTCTAGAAAATTATAAAAAAATATGAGAAACAGGTATAATAGTTGCGGACACTTGAGGTCAAATCCAATATGGCAGTAATTCCCATCGCCAAGTGCTCTATGAGTTTCAAAGAAACAATTTTTGATCCACAGCTAAATTTGCAGCATCTTTCCCTAGCAGTAACAGGTGATCACCACAGACAGATATCGACAGAGTTGGGTAACTCTAATTCGCTTTTGAATTTAACTTATGCTATAAGAGGACGTTTGTATCATAGAAGAGATGGCAATTTTAAGAACGGAAAGAGCTATGGTGAGATCAATGAGTGAAATGAAGTTAGAGAATAGAAAGAGTAATGAGCTGTTGATGGAAATGCTGGGTTTGAAGGAAACATAGCAAAAGCGAATGGAGTAAGGTGGTATGGATTGGACATGTGGTTAAGGAGGGATAATGATAACGCACTAAATAGGACATTGATGCTTGTTGAAGTGAATGGGCAGTGAAAGCAAAGAAGGCCAAATCAGACATGGAGGAGACACGTTGAAGAGAACGTAAAGAGAATTGGGCTGGAGGTGGAGGAGGCTGTAAATTGGAGAAGATAGAGAGAGGGAGTGAGTATGATCGCTGATGGAATGAGGTGCATCTGGCCACCCTCGGTCACGAAGAAAAAACGGATTAAAATTGAATGATGATGGTTCCAGCCGATGTGGTCTAACTCTAGAAGGCGACTTGTTTTTTTTTCGCACGCTCAATCATTATTACATAATGTTTGAAGCCGAATTTATTTGTTTTAACAATAAACAACTAACAGCAAATGAACTTACCTAAATGAAACGTATATTGTTGCGCTAAAGGGGAAAGTAACAAATGGGACAATATTTCGGCTCCTAAAACTTGAACGCTTTCATAAGGAGACTGTTGTTGTTTAGAAAAAGATAGTCTTCCCGAAGACCGCCTGCATTAAAATATTATCTTAAAGTTAGAACGTCTCACCAATTTTCGAATAAAGCTTTGAAAAACGAATCACAAAATCGGTGAAAGAACATTTAAAAGTTACCAACTGTAGCTACGAACCGTTTTTCCGCAGCATTTGAAAAAAATCGAAAAGGTAGTTACCTCGCTTGCATAATTCCCGATATTCCTTTAAAACACGTTCGAAATAAAGGAACGCAGAGCTGAAAAAATAAATAAAGCAATCAGCATAGTTAAGGTTGGATTGATGTCAATCAAAACTTGTTATAGCTGCAAATTAGACAAAGTTCGATAAAAAATTCGCAACCACCAGCCTCGGGGGGAAAAATAAAACGTGACAAAAACCGCAAGGAGGTAATGTTGGTATTTTATCTAACGCTTTAGATACTGGAGCGAGGTGTCAACAGCAAGATCTACTCGTGCAGCGAACTTCAAAAAATTTTCTGCTTAACAAGACATTTTAAACGAAGTTCTTTGACTCCACAAAATTCTCATTATAAAACTTCTACAAAATTTTAAACAACACATTTGTCCAACAGGAGACGCCTCCAAGACATGGTAACCAAACTTGAAAGGCATCGGGCACAAACATAAAGGAATTACTGAGCATAAGAGGAGAGCCGCTGGCAGCATGATGCGATTGGTTAGCTTTAGATACTACAAATCGTTTACTTTCTCACCAATTCAAATAGATCAGGAAAATAGTCATCTAAACAGCGGGCAAGCTTCCACATTGTTTCAATTAAAATTGTAGTTGACTTCTCAGTCTTTAGTTTCAGTCGTAAAGGCTGAGTGAATAGCTTGAAGTACTTAGTTGATGCAAGAAGCTCTGAAAATATAACAGCAATAATAACATAAAAGTCACTATAGCCAACAAACTAGAAACTAAACAGAGTGAAGGAGACTGCGAAGTAATTCAAAATTCGATTAACTTTGACATTGACACATAGCAAAGCATAGCACGCAATATTGTGGGTGTCTCATTTTGACTATAACGAGTTTCGAAAAAAAATTATGTCGACAGCAAAGATACAACAGTGTTCTGCAAATAATTATTTACCTTTATTGCGGGAAAAGCATTCGATTAAACAGTCCCAAGCTTTAAAAGCTGAGATTTTAATTTCTTCTTCTGAATGACAAAAGCCCTGAATGAACAAGCAAGCCTTAAATAATAAGAATGCACAATACTAACTACAAAATCAAATCTTCAATATGCTAGCCATACTACGCCGAGAGTGGTGGGAGCCATCTACGCGGCTTACCGTCTGGGCAACACAGCTCCGGTGAAACGTCGCTGCAGTGGCGAGCCATTGGCGACACTGTATCCGAATTGACTAACGCAGTAATCGAACCGATGGCGATATTCTCAGCAACTAAGCTAACTCGCTGGTATAAAACAAACTTGCCATAGTAAAATCACAAAAATAAAAGCTAGAAAGCACAAGTTGCAGCGCGGTCTACGACATTTGGGCGCGAGACATTTGGGCGCGAGACATTTGGGCGCAGACATTTGAGCGCGAGGACATTTGGGCGCAAGACATTTGGGCGCGAAATGCGTTCTAGCGCACTTCCAACAATCATTTTCTACTTCTTCCAAAAAAAAATTTTTGGTGTTAGTGTTTTAATTTTTTGTAATTTCTTAATTACTTCAAGTAATAAGCGAACGAACTGATTGATGTACAGGGTGATCCGAAAGTAACTCCCTATTCTAAAATAAAAATGGTTCGTTTTTGAAGTGTAATTTCTTCATTTATTAAACATGAGAAAAAAGTCCATTGCATGGACTTCCATTTAAAACTCAATATATTTTTATTTGTTTATTTAAATGTGGTTGAATTTTTTAAAAATTATTATTCATCACAATTAGTATGTTAATTTACAAAACATAATTAACTTTATTTCAAATTGAAGTTAAAATTATTAAAATATAGAAACAAGAGCATAGATGTAATTGCCGCAGACTGAGTAACTTACACGCAAAAACTGAGAAAGTTGTCAGTAAATTTGAATAAGCCATAATTATTTTAGAATAGGGAGTTACTTTCGGATCACCCTGTATATTACGGAAACGTAGGAAAAAAATAATGCGAAGTCAAGGTCAAGTTACCGATAAGCAGAGACTGTTTCTATGTTTAATTAAATGTAGGCTATAATTCGGAGGACATTGCGATAATTATTTTGTATAATAATAAACAAAAGAACGTTTTGGATTTTATGAAAGACATTTTTTGTTTGCGGCGATGTTTTTATTTACTGAACGTATGGTACTTAATTGCTGCAGGAAACAAGCGAATCGACCGATAGATGTAGTTTTACGAATACTTTCAGTGCGAGAAATAATGCGAGGTCAAGGTCAAGTTAGCGATGCAAGCAAAGACTACTTCTATGTTTAATTAAATGTATGATTCGGAGGACTTTGCGATAATTATTTTATGTAATGAAAAACGAGAAGGTTTTGGATTTTATGCAAAATATTTTTGTTTGCGACGATGTTTTTGTTTACTTAAACGAAAACACAGAGCACATTGATGACGGGTTTAATTAATCGATGAAAAAATCATAAATGCTGAGCGAAAAGCAACAGAATGATCGAAAAATAATAAAATTACGTCGGCGTAAATAATAAAAAATATGTTTAAAGGTTTATTTGATAGTTGTGGCTGATGCTTCGTAGAAATTATACAAAATAATTATCGCAAGGTCCTCCCAATTATAGCCTAGATTTAATTAAACATAGAAGTAGTCTTTGCTTGCATCGCTAACTTGACCTTGACCTCGCATTATTTTTCGCACTTAAAGTATTCGTAAAACTACATCTATCGGTCGATTCGCTTGTTTCCTGCAGCAATTAAGTACCATACGTTAAGTAAATAAAAACATCGCCGCAAACAAAAAATGTCTTTCATAAAGTCCAAAACGTTCTTATATTTATTATTATACAAAATAATTATCGCAATGTCCTCCGAATTATAGCCTACATTTAACTAAACACAGAAAAAGTCTCTGCTTATCGGTAACTTGACCTTGACTTCGCATTATTTTTTTCCTACGTTTCCGTAATATACATCAATCAGTTCGTTCGCTCATTACTTGTAGTAATTAAGAAATTACAAAAAATTAAAACACTAACACTGTTGAAAATATAAAACTTTTGTAAAAATTTTTTTTTGGAAGAAGTAGAAAAAGATTGTTGGAAGTGCGCTAGAACGCATTTCGCGCCCAAATGTCTTGCGCCCAAATGTCTTTGCGCCCAAATGTCCTCCCGCCCAAATGTCTGCGCCCAAATGTCTTTGCGCCCAAATGTCCTCGCGCCCAAATGTCTGCGCCCAAATGTCTCGCGCCCAAATGTCTGCGCCCAAATGTCGGGTTTCGTTGCAGCGCCTATCTAATTACAATAAAAATACGTTTTGGTCTTTCAAAATAAATAACAGGTAGCCCTCCAAAGTTTGAGAACATGAAAAGTAAATTCCAAATCCTGAATGCAACTTCAGATAATTTAAGCTAAATCCATTTAAAAAATTGAAAGCAAAAACTTAAAGGCACAGCATGCAATCAAGCAAAATTAAAAATATTATTTCCAAGAAACAAGGGTCCAAGTTAAGTGGGTTGTTTCAGTTGCTACTAGTCTATGTGATATGCAAAGAATCGTAACACGAAAAGAGGCACAACATAAATTTAAAGTAATTTACTTTTTCCACAAATTTCAACAAAGAATTACTGAGTCGTGTACTTCGCTTGTAATCCTCCCCCATAATTTCAATGTACACTGGCAACTGGACTGAGAGAATTTCGTTTAATATATCTTCTTTAGAATACAAACTGTTCAAGCTGGGCAAAACGACCTGAAGACATTAAAATCGCTTTAGAATTTAGATGAACAGTAAGTAACGATTGCTAATATTCTTCACTTTCATCCTCAAATCACAACATTGCGACGGTAACTATGAAACCGACAAATCCAGACTTGCTTATACAGTCGTAGTTTCTAATTTTTCGTTGAATTTATTGTTCCTTCCTCAGTTTGCTTGCTAGAACGAACAAAAAGACTTATGTGAGAGTTGAGCAAAGTCTTTACGAATATGGCTGTTACATAAACAACGCACCCATTAGCAAAACAACGACTAACAGAAATTTCAAAACTGTTACCCTGTCCAAATCAGCAAAGTTCATCAACAACTAAGACTTTGCTGATGAGCTTCTACAAAGTGAAACAGAACGTCGTAATTAGTCACAAAATATGTAGTTATGTAGCTATTCCTGCAAAGAACATTTCTAATAAGCTGTTTAGTCTGTAATTCTAGCAAAGTTGGTGCAATACACAACTATTTACAAACATTCAAACACTTACTTCTTTCAAAAAAGCGGCGCAAACAGCAATAATCTTTTTTTTATTTGACAAAATTTGCGGTAAATATTCTTTTAATTTGGCAGCTGCATCTTTGCGTATTTTGACTTCATTGTGACAAGTTAAATTTAAAAGAAGTTTTAACCAAAGTTCTATATGCAAGTTCATTACATCTGGACATCGATCCATGAATCTGAAACCAATCACAAGTTAATAACCACATTTTTAAGCAAGCTACTCCTTGGTCTATCTGTTACCTTTAAACGTCATAATTTTACAATTCAGCGCGGAAGTTTCGGGTTCGATTTACGGGCTGGTTAAATCGGACAAGGTGTCATCAACGCCTCCACAACGCTGCGACGTTTCTTCGGAGCTGTGGGCCCAAGTGCAAAGCCACTGATAACCACTCGTTACGCGTAACATCGCGAGCAGTGTTTTTTAAGGCGTTTTGAGGAACCGAAACTGGCTCTCAAAATTGTCAAGCGGTCTCTCAAAATCTGCTTCCACAATAGTGTAGAAAGCCGTGTCGTACTTTATTAAAAATTGGCGGTCTTTTAAAATCGCTTAGCGGTTCCTCACACCAAACCTTAAAAAAAAAACACTGATCGCGAGTATGATGAAAATTGGCTTGACTTTAGGTGAAATCTCAAAAATATTCAAGCTAATGCAAAACTTTGCTTGCTTCGGTGGTGTGCTTTGCTTGCTTCAGAATTAGTTTGGCAATGGTATCTTACTTGCTTATCACGGAAATAATGCTCTCGCCCGAAGTCAAGTTAGAATCAATCTGAAGTACTGGCTCAATAATGTCAGCAATTGCGTTGCGAGGAAACCGTTGCACTTTCAGGAACTCGAAAACTCTAAAACAAATTTCAATAAAACTCAAATTTTTGAAAAATCAATGAGGTACACAACCAATTAATACCACTAAAAATGCAAGCTTCCTTTTGCTATTAACAACAAAATAATGACGTGTTTGCATTTTGCAATGCAGAAATCTGTGTTGTTCACCCAAACCGAGCATTTGAGCAACCGCTCCATTTGAGTGCTGAGCAAATATCAATGCAAATAACTACAACAATTACAGTCACCATGCTGGTGAACACTATACACATTTTAGTAGCAACACCTACCTTAAAGGTGCAACCTGAATTGAAGCAAACAATGGTAATGTTAAAACTGAATAAATGACTGAAAAAAGTGCCAATCGCGAAAAGAGCAAGACGTAAATCAAAACCAATGTATTGCAAATCGCTTCAACGAATATTTCATGATAGGATATCAAAGGTTTACAGGTACAATTATCTTGCTCAGCATATCTGCTTTAACTGCACACAAAAATACTTATGGTCTACATGTAACGCAATAGAACAGAAACATTGAAAACAGTCTGACAGTGGCGCCGCCAAGGGGGGGAGGGGGCAAGTTGCCCCCCCCCACACTTTCGTTTTGGGCTGTTTTTCCAATTCACGCAAATCCGTTGAGAAAAATTTTTTCGAGGGTATACCCTACGACCTTCCCCCCAAACTTTTGTTGTTTCGTTGTTCCACTAATGAAACAAGCCGTGAAAATGTAGCCTAAGAATTTTTTTTGTTTCAAACATAAACTGACTTGGCTTACCGTCCGGGTTATGGGTTATACGGTTATACTCAGGGTTACCACCGGACCACACCAAAAAATAAGCACGCTGCAGTTAGGTTACCAAAAAGTCAATAGCTCTTTATTGTGAATCCACTAAAAACCGGTGAAAACTAAAAAAAAAAAAAGGTCTTCACGTCAACAAAGTCCTGTTTTTCCACCAAAATTTGGTGAAGGCCAAAAAAAAAGATCTTCACGTCCGCAGTATCCTATTTTTTCCACGAAAAAATCAAAATTAAGCACGGGACTCAAAAATAAGCACGTTTCTTAGAAATAAGCACATTCACGTTTTCTAAGACACTGCCCTTGAAAATAAGCACAAATCTTAAAAATAAGCACGAAATGGTAACCCTGGTTTATGCTAAATGCGTCAATGGCCTTTGTTACGTCACAAAAGCAAGGTAGCCAAACCGAACTCAAATGTATTCTATAAGCAGCAAGGCGTCTGTGTCTTTAAGTAACAGTTCTTATCACATAACCGCAAAACCATTGAGTCAGTACTCAGTATACTGATGTAGAAAAACTAAAAAGCTAGAGTTCAGTTACGTCGCGAGATAATACTTTGACTTTATTTTTTCCCGCTTTTATAGGGGTAGCATTCTTACGTCATCATAAAATAATGAAGTCTTTTATGCGCTAAACCTCAAAGTTTTTCCGAAATATTTGTTGCTGATATAATAGAGAAGTAATGTTTTTCAGTACTTAAAATACTTACAAAGTTTATTACTTAATTACCAAGAAATAAGTAGTTATCTAGAATTTAAGTATTACGCAACAAAAAAAATTTTTATGATATCCTCATTACCTCAATCAATTTGAACAAAAGTACTGCGTGTGCCATTAGTGGAACATGGGGCAATAAAAGGTTGAATCGATTAAGATTAAATAGTTACATCGTTCGAATTTATTCAGCGGTAGCTAGAGTCAAGACAAAAAAACACTTTGTGTGGTTTAATTAGCCTACATCAGGGCCATAGGCGCACACACGATGCCATGCCTCCCCCCCCTTCGGCCCTGTAATAAGGTTCTAAAATCTAACTTTCAGTCTATAATTTCTCCGACTATAAATGGTTGCAGCCTTTCACTTAGCTTTTGCATTTAGACATAACCTGCAAAAATATTTTAGTGTAGTCCATAGTGACTGCATTCACTGCATGCCCTTTTCCATGAAAAAGTGTGCTAAAATGAGTGTTTTTTATGTGAAAACCGTAAAAGTTCGTTGGCGGCTGGGGGCTTCAATCCCAGGTCCCTGGTTGTGCTCCCCCTTTGCCAAATCCTGGGGGGACACTGATCAGGGCCAGGGAGTGAGGATAATAAGGAGTAGGACTACAATAAAAACTATTGCGAGTCATACCAAAAGACTTTTAAAAAAATGGTATTCACAGCTTTCTTGCTTGGCGCTTAGCATTAAAGGGAGTGTGAAGACTCCACCTCAATGTGGTAGACAGACAGATGGCAGCTGCTTGACTCGAAGACCGAAAGGTCACTTTGCTGTCTCTAGGCCAAGGCAACTTCGTTAATAAACAAGCTGAATCGAATCTAGGTAGGCTATTATTTGAATCCACAGAATTCTCAAGATAACTCAGGCTATGAAACATCAAACATTGAAACGTATAATCAGATTTTTCTACTTCGCACCGACTAGTGACATGTCACTGATGTCAGTGGTCACCACCCACGCGGCAAGTCTTAACGTGAGATCAGGCCATTAGTTAGACCACTCGGCCATTGTAATTTAATACCGGTGGAGTCGAATTTCTCCTATTTAAGCTAAGATGTTTAATCTCATCATCCACACTATGCACGAATTTTTTATGACAATAAAGCTCTTCTGGCATTAAAGTATTTGTTTCTTGATTGAATGACACTAAGTTCAAAAGCACTATTCGTAACAAGCCATCATCAACGCCGCCTTCTCCTTCCTTGATGCTAACTTAAGCCGAATGCTCACAGCGCGCAATTACGGGCTGGCTTCGGGAATTTCCAGTGCGTGACGTCATCAAGCTGTAACGTCATTTTGCCACCCCACTTTTTTGACCCTGGCAGCGCCACTGCAGTCTGACATCACTGACTTGAGTTTTAAACCACTTGATTTGGAAGTGGACAAAATTTTCAACAACTTCTTCAAAAAATTAGCGGCAACGCGATTATCAACCGAAAATCTGAAAACAAATCAAATAAGACTAGCAATTCGAAACACAATAACGAAAACCATAACACACATAAAAGTTTCACGCATTTTCCACTTAACATGAACACGAATGCAGTTATTGTAAAATCAAGACTCAGGTATTTCAAATTCTTGGTTCACCAGACCAGTCGTACAAAATATGAATCTTTATAGCATTATAATAAAACAAATTAATATAAGCACAACCAAATACAGAATAACAAAAAGCAGCAGATTGATCACTGAATCTTCCAAATGGTGTTGCTATTTGGTACTCAGGCATTTAAGGTTGATAGAAACAAAAAAATGTTGCAACTAGTTATTCATAAAATGTTATCAACTAGATTAAACCAGCCAGTCCAAAAATCTAACAGTTTCAATTAATTTATCACTTTGTCAAATGCAAAGTGGTAAAAAATAAATTGGTTAACTGCCAGTTCACTCTTATGACAAGTTCACAGCTGTTCAGTTCACTCTTAAACATTTTTTAGCAACACAAACTTACTCTGTGTTGGTATCTCCATAAATACAATTCAAAAGTGCTATTAGCAAAGAATGAGAATCTTCATCATTGCTATCGGCAACGTCAGACATCAAACAAGTTATCAATGAAGTCAGATGCTGACTAGTATCATCTGATAGCTTTTTATTACTGAACAACCTGAAAACAGAGTCAGTAATACAAGCACAGTTACTCCTCAAACAACACTTCATAACAGTCAATTTTTTCTGCACAATAATTTCACTTCATAAACTGCATTTACCAGACATATATGACTGCTTTCATCACGGGGATCAACTGTTTGATTGCAGTAGAGTAGACCTACACTTTAAAGCCTGCATTGACCATGAAATATCGAGTGTAGTGAACAATCGTCTGTCAGTGTATAATTGGCTGTCCGCAACTTTTGTTGCTTCTTGTTCTTCCAAGATCAGGTGACTAAGGGTCATGGTTAACCAGGAATGTGAAAGCAGTATATTTGCAAACAGCTTCCACTTCCACACCTATCACTTCCGCTTCCACACAGATTCACCGAAATTTTGCTAGTAAAATATGATCAGGGCGTTGGTAGCTTATTGCGTAAACCATAACTTTTTTCCATTATGCTGAAAGCTTTTGGTCAAACTTTAGCAAGCGTTTTTTACATATCACTTGCAAAAAGCAAAATGAAAGTGCATATAAAAAAAAAGCAAAAAGGAATAATGCAGTCACAATCCTGGGAGTCTTTTACTGCAACTTTGCAACAAAAGTTACTCCCTTCATCAGAAAAATGTTGACACATAGCACTCCATCTTTTTTATGACATGATTATAATTGGAAAAGAGTCAACTATTGCTTATAGCGCTATTGATAAATTAGTTGTTTTATTTCAAAATTTAAAGAAAGCTGAAAGAAAAGCGATTCTACGTTAGTATTGATACTATTTAAAAGTTAAGTGAAGAGTAATCGCCTATGGTGAGATCTGGCATCCATGCAAATCCAGCATTGTAAAATAATACCGGGTATCTAATACACTGAATGAAACAATATCTAATAAGTAGTAAGTTATTTACAGTAGGCTATGCTTTTTTGAATGATGTGGAAGCGAAGTGGCATACTTTTTGCGCTTCTGCTTCCATTAAAATATGACCGCTTCCGCATCCCTGTGGTTTACCCTCAAAAGAATGAGTAATGAGAAAAATTGCAGAAATTCAATCATACACTGACGAACCATCATTCACTTCACCAAAATTTACAACCACAAATAACACTGAGCATAAGCCTATTGGTAATAATTCACGCAATCTTTATATACATTTTAAATTTGTGAGTTCAACTTACTTGACACCATTTTCACTCTCAATTTGCCGATAAACAGCCAAGCGATTGGAAAATTCTTTTTCATTGTGAAGATGCTTTATGTGATGTTCTAGTTTCATCTTGAGGTTAGTCTACTCAACTCATATATTTTACATTCACTGCTCAACAGCGGCTTTTACGGTTCAAAACACCAGGTACACCTTTAACACATGTCTGGATTAGTCCATCAATAATCATAAACGAAATATCCAGCAGAACATTCAAAACAGCCTATAAAAATATTCACACTGTCACAAACAAAGAGAAGTGGCCAACATAAAACATCTGAATATAATGTGATGGTAGAACATTGAACAGTGCTCTTTAACTGTTTAACAGGGGTTGCGAGGAACATGCAGTGAGGTTACATGAGTTTTCAGGGTTCCGTGGGAGTTCTGCGATGGCCCACTATTTTCAGAAAAAAAGATTTCGTGCTTCAGCATGATGTGTAATTCTGAGTTTTGTGCATCATTGCGCCGCATTAGGGTGTCATTTAGAGTAAGCCGTTTGCGTCTTTCATCACCTTATGCGGATGGGTTATTGTAGATGAGGACGGCTTAGGCCTACTCCAGATGAGACTTAACGCTTGGCCCCCTAAGTCAATCGCACTGGCGCCAACTCTGAGGCTATGAATACCAGTATACAGGTATAGTCTACAGTACAAGTATTTTGGTATTCACTATCATAAATTATTGCACACAGCTTGGACAGCCGAGTGGTAAGAGCATCCACTTATGGAGCTGCAGACTTGGGTTCGATTCCAAGTTGGGTCAAACCAATGACTTTATAATTGGTATTCACATGAGGTGATGAAAGATCACTGCTTGACGCTCCCCATCAAAGGGGCAGTGTCTGAGTGTGAAGAACAAGCTGGCAGATGGGGGAATCCTGGCAAGTTTACTTGTTGTGCCGTTGGGAAAGGCACTCAGCAGGATTCCTTCATCTTGGTGTGGTAGACAGATGGCTGGCAACTCCTAAGCGAGCTCGTAACCGGTATAGTCTAACGCATTGACCGCTTTCTCTTGATATGAGGATAAATATGCAACTTAGACTAAATGCTAAACATACTTCGCGCCAAACCAAATAAAGATGTTGCAAAGGTTTTCGCTGAAGCGAGTTTGTCATGCTCGGATAAATATTACGCTGTTAATTTTTTTTTTTTTTTTTGAGAAACTTTTGAGAGATGATCTTCATTTTTTAGCTGCAATAAACTGCTTCAACAAAAAAATTATTATGCGGTTCTCTAAATATATATTTTATGCAATTTTTGGGGTGATGATGAAAATTTTTTTGAAAAAGTAAACTTTAACTTTCAATGTAAACTTTAACTTAAAATGTAAATGTGCGTATATTAACTGTTACCTTGCAGTTGCTTTGTTCAGCATGTTTCTGGTTTGTTCAACTTTTATTCCCGCACGCTAGAACATAAAAATACGTCCGAACACAAAAAATACATTTTTGTACGGAAAACGAAACATGCCCAATTGTCCTGGTGCCCTATTGTTCTGATGCCCAATTGTCTTGGCGCCCAATTGTCCTGGTGCCTAGTTGTCCTGGTGCCTTATTGTCCTAGTGCTCAGTTGTCCGATGTCCAATTGTCTGGTGCCCAGTTGTCCTGGTGCCCAGTGGTCTGGTGCCCAATTGTCCTACATTCCTGCCGTCAGCCGGCCATGCAGAATGTATTATTATGCGAAGTTTTTGGTTCTTTTTTTCAACAACCACAGAAGCGAAGGCAGGATGCAACAAAAATTGTTGAACACTTTATGGACACCGCTCCGCTAGGACACGTCACCTGCACTTCTTTTCCACACAAAATCTTGAAAGAGCTTTCCATCAAAACCAATACAGCCAGAGGCGTAACCAAGGGGGGGCAATTGCCCCCCCTCTAAAATGTCTTGCCCCCCTCTTACCCCCCCTGTAAAATTGTACATGATAGTATTATTTTTCGCGTTTTCCTCAAAGCTTACCGGATCAATCAAGTTACGGAAGAAAAAGTTTGGGATTTTCTCTGCGTAACAGTGAGTAAACTATGCGAGCGCAGGTTTCCCGCTGTAAAAGTGATAAAAATAGTGGTAGTCGCCACTGCCGCGCTGCGGGGAGTTGTCAACGTTTTTTGATGCGGATTTGTCTAATAACCGCTGCATCTTGAAGTCTTGTTTGTCGGTTTTTGTAATGAACCGCGAAAACTTGAAGCATGCTTTCTTTCATCAGTTTCTTTCTGTCTTCAATTTTGTCGTGACTTTAAATTTTCACGTGATCCGTCATGTTATCATGCCTTTTGATAAAAAGTCAGTAGTCGGTCTGAAACTGCCCGACTTTTTTTTCAATACAACTCTACAATCATTACAACAACAATTATTACAACAATAGCAGATTCAGTCAAAACGGTATTTGCAAGGGTGGAAACTCAAACCTAAACCGAAACCTGAAAACCCGGTTTTAAAGGAACTTTTTGAAACCCAAACTAAAACTGACACCTACTTCGCCAAACTTTTGAAAACCTAAACTTGAACCAAAACCGTTTTTTCTTGAAACTTTAAAACCGAAACTGAAACTAAAACCTGTTCAAAATTTTCTAAGGTTATAGGTTTTTAATATTGTCATCATCATCCTTACCAGCACAATTCCTTTGACGCTGAGCGTCGAATAGAGAAGCTGTGAATACTAATTTTTGAGTCTTTGATTTCACCGGACTCGGAATAATACCCAAGTCGACAACTTCTGAAGCAATTGCTCTCCTCACTCGGCCATCTGAGCTGCTACTTATCGTAACACAACAAAAACGCCAAGAAGTAGAAGATTTAAATAATTCGTATTCACAGTAGAATAACTTTCTTGGGTGAAACTTAAACCGAAACTGAAACCCAGACACCCAAGCTGCGCGTAAATAAAACTGAAACCGATTTTTCAACAGCCGTGAAACCAAACCAAAACTCAAACCTGACATCTGGGTTTCAACACACCGAAACTGAAACCGACACCCTAACGCCAAGTAGCCAGGTTTCCATCCTTGGGTATTAGTGACTGTAATCCAAGCCAGCGCGTTATATAATGACGTCATTACTTATGATGTCATTAAACTGTTGCCCCCCCTTGAACAAGGCTTGCCCCCTTGTTACCCCCCCTGTAAAATGAACCTGGTACGCCACTGAGTTGGGGTTAACCAAAAACATCGCTATCGCCTTGGGAGGTTTTGGTTCAATTTCTGGGCCGGTACCGGTCGTTAGCTTAGTAGTCAAGTGCACAGACTATCGGTGCGGAAGGTGAGAGGCTTGATTCCCGGGCCGGTCAAATTGGCACAGTGTCGCCAATGCTGCGACGTTTCTGTGTTCCCCAGTCGCTAAGTCGCGGAGATGACCCCTAGTGGCGTATGCAAGGGAGGGGGCCAGGAGTCAACCCCCCTTGGCAACTGCAGAAAAAAATAGTTTTTACTTAATTTTGAAGTAAACCGACTTTTCTTCGTGCAAAGCTTGCCGAAATTGTTATCTTGTTTTTTCTGTTCGGTCCAACTTTCTAATTTAATCTCGCAAAACTTTCATTACGATGCGATACGCAACAATACTGGTAGTCTAACTTTTTTAATGTGTTTTGCTTGAACTGCATCTTTGTCATTGATGCTGCTGCTGTGAAGCAGTTGGTGAGTAGGAGTTTCCTTAAATACGGTGTTTCTGCAGTAGCTATGGCTGCACACAAAATTTTGTTTAAATCAAGTCTCACTGTACTTCTTTCATTAAACTCGCTGCGGTATCGCGGCATGGTAGCGAGTGGCGGGGTCCGACCCCGCGTCTTAGCGCTTGGGCAACACAGGTCCGAAGAAACGTCGCAGCGTTGGTGAGCCGTTGGCTACACTGTGTCTGATTTGACCGGCCTGGGAATTGAACCCCAATCTTCCACATCGATAGCGACATCTGTAACACTACGCTATAACCGTCCGGTTTGATGAAAAATTATTATAAACGATAAAAATCTAAATTGACACTGCCAGTGACGTCACGTCGTGATGACGTAGTATTACGTAGTATTTTACGTCATCATGATGTGACGTCACTGAACCCCCCATTGAAAAATCTTGCGTACGCCACTGCATGATAACATGACGGATCACGTGAAAATTTAAAGTCACGACAAAATTGAAGACAGAAAGAAACTGATGAAAGAAAGCATGCTTCAAGTTTTCGCGGTTCATTACAAAAACCGACAAACAAGACTTCAAGATGCAGCGGTTATTAGACAAATCCGCATCAAAAAACGTTGACAACTCCCCGCAGCGCGGCAGTGGCGACTACCACTATTTTTATCACTTTTACAGCGGGAAACCTGCGCTCGCATAACTTTTTCTTCCGTAACTTGATTGATCCGGTAAGCTTAAAATCACATTGAAAAGGTTGCCTAGGTATCTACTCCAAATTGACTTGAAGGTATGATCATATATGCCAACTTCCAGGTTACTCAGTCTGCTGAGAGGCTGACATCTAATACCTAGGCAACCTTTTCAATGTGATTTTAAGCATTTGACATCTTTTGAGTGATCGATCCTATTGAGTTTTTGATCTTCAATGAAGCGGTGTCATTATTAAATTTTTCTATCCGGTAAGCTTTGAGAAAAACGCAAGAAATATAACTACACGTACAATTTTACGTACAAATATACGTGACGGTACACTAGTTGCTAGTTTTTAGTGTACGTAAATACGAGATGCATATCAAGTAAGCGCAAAAAAAGCGAATCTCGCTGTTGCCCCTTCAAGATAACGTTATGATCAAAAAATATAGCAAGACTTTTAATCAGCGTGTCAAAAACTCTATCATAAACGTCGGTACGCGTTTTGAAATTCGAAAGGAGAGCAGTTTTGAAACCCATAAATGACCATGGCTTTCTAATTTTTGTCACACAGGTATGTAAAACAAACATCACAAAAGTACCGAGTAACGAGTACCGAATCGGTACTTTTTGAAATCAGTACCGAGTAACGGTACCGCGGTACTTTTTAGGGTCAGTAACGAGTACCGGTTAGGGATGTTCATTTCAGAATAATTAAGTATTCTAGAATAACCCCGAATCTTTTTCCGAATCCAGAATTTCGATTCCTTAACCGAATCTTAAATCTATAATATGGCCGTTAGTACTGTTAGACTGGACGAAATAGGGTGGAACGTAAAATTTTGATACGCATAAAATGTTTTGATGGATTTGTGATGTCCTGAACCTGGTTAAACAAAATCCGGTTGATGCCACTTTGGCACCCTTGAGCGTTTTGCAATAGGAGCCCAAAAAGGTTTTTACTCAGCGCCAACTAGTGGTCAAAAGTATTTGTGTCGTCATACAGCGCATTTCAGGCCTGAATTTATTCAAACTTGATGTTGTTCGTTTTAGAGGCAAACATGCCACAACTTTATTACACTTTGGGGGTGATGACGTCACTCATGACGTCATGTAGGCTTACCTGCCAAGCATAACGATTTCTGCAAATCACTTTTTTGTAAACTGACATGTTGGTGAATAAGATTCTATTATGTATCTCGATGTAGTTTTTTAAGTGACGTAACTGATGACGTCATAAAGAGTGTGCAAAATCAAATGGTGCATAGTTAATAGCTATAACTTTCTACTCAATTTGCGAAACCCATTAACAATATCATGCGAAACGTATCTATAAACCACACCTAAATCTCTCGACTCTTATAGTTGGTGACATCATCAGTGGTGTCGTAACAGAAAATAGTATGTATACAAACTGCTTAGTTTTACTGGTCTTAGTCCTTTGCACATTTTTTTTTTCGACAGCAGCTTGGACACATCGGCAAAACTTCCTTCTAAGATTTCTTCTGATCAGTGTTTGCCATTACAAATCCAATGCAGCCCACAAAGCTCATAAGCGGGTGCGTTTCTCCTAATCTGGCAATAAAACGCTCAAATAAACGGGGATAGACCCACGTAATATTGACCACTACGCGATAAAGTTTTTGGTCCGTTGGGAAAACAGTAACAGCAAATCCAGCGCTTTCGGTTTTCCTTTTGGCCTCCAGCATGGGTGTTAAGATGGCACTACTAGGGTCTGTTGGCGACAAATCGATCAATGGGCAACATTCAATTACAGAACCTAGTTTTTTGTCTCATTGCTTTCGCGGCATAATTTTGCATTATATTCAGAGCCGGATTAAGTTAGTGCGGGACCTGTAGCAAAATTTTTACGAGGCCCTAGTATTTGAAGACCCGGTCGGAGGGCAATCAAACCCGATTTCATTTATGGTCTTATAGTTTTATACCAAGGGCTCTCACCGGAATTTACTGAAGATGCGTAGGTGGCTTAAATTCGCTGTAAAACTCTTGTTTTTTTTTAACGCAAACAATTTTTTAAAGACACGAGACTCAAATTTTGTGAAAATTTGAGAATAAAGGAGGAACAACGCAAGCATTGGCACAGCAAAACGAAATTAAGATCAAACTTTTTGTTGTAGGCACTAATGTAGGCACTAATAGTAGCTTAAAGATTTTTACCGTTCATATTAAAATCCCAGACGCAACAGAACACTGATAGGGAATAGCTTCTTCTTGCTTGTTCACTGTTCCGTTCGTAGCTTAGCCACCAACTTGCATTTTTACCGTGCCGTATTTCTATCGTATTGAATCACTGTGACCTACAACTGTATGCACAAAAATGCCATAAACATTTAAAATTATATGCGCAACTGGAAGTTGACTTTTTATTTTCTTGCAACGAACGCGATGTGCGGTCAGAAATCAGTTTGCGACCAGACTCAGAAATACTGTAAGTTTTATTTTGAAGAAGCTTATGATATAAAAACATCAAAGAAAAAGTGAGGCTAACAATCCGTAAAAATTTTATAAGCCAGTCATAGCTAGCCGAAACTTTTTTACAAAAGTGTAGCCAAATTTTTTCTGTAATTTGAATCATGATTTGGAAAAGCGCAAGGCCCTAAAAAGCGCGGGGCCCGTAGCAAATGCTACTTCTGCTACGTGGTTAATCCGGTACTGATTAAATCCAGAATATTCCAGTTTTGGTGCAAACGTCTTTAAAAAAAGAAATATCCAACACTTTACGACGATGTTCCGCAATTGCCCCTCTTGCGAGAACCTTGAGAAAAAGTACTGTCCGGATGCAGCAGTCGAGAGAAACTTTTGGCTTATTTAGTGCTTCATAGAATTTAACAGACACTTCGTTAAGTTTATCATCTCGTTCCTTTAATCGCTTAAAAGTTCCACTTTTTTTTCAGCATTCAATTCTGTTGATAGAGTACACAGCATGGCTAAGGTTGAGTTTGTTCCACTACGTTTTGAGTGCGGATGTTCGCGTCGAAATTAGGTTGCACTAATCCATTTTCGTAATTGATAATAATACTGGACCTTGTGCCAGAAGTAGCTGCAGTAGAGAGTTTAAGCTTCTGTAATTCATCGTATGAGCAAGTCACGTCATATTCAAAACAACGCTTCACAAGTTTTTCTTCTGTGGTTACAAAAGCTAGGGCAACTTGAAGTGGAGTGCTACGAGCAGCAACTGCACTTGTAATCATATTACCCACTATAATGCTTCTGCGAGAGATTGCCAAGTTTTGTAGAGAGCTTAGTCAAGAGTAACTCTAAAGTTGGACTCACGTTTGCCACTATTGCGGTATCGAGGTTGATGGGTTTCGGATACTCCCACCTGTTGTGAGGCATGCATTGTATTTCATTACTAATTATTCAAGGGCAAAAGTTCTGTGTCTTTTTATTTTCTTGCAACGAACGCGATGTGCGGTCAGAAATCAGTTTGCGACCAGACTCAGAAATACTGTAAGTTTTATTTTGAAGAAGCTTATGATATAAAAACATCAAAGAAAAAGTGAGGCTAACAATCCGTAAAAATTTTATAAGCCAATCATAGCTAGCCGAAACTTTTTTACAAAAGTGTGGCCAAATTTTTTCTGTAATTTGAATCATGATTTGGAAAAGCGCGAGGCCCTAAAAAGCGCGGGGCCCGTAGCAAATGCTACTTCTGCTACGTGGTTAATCCGGTACTGATTATTTCCAGAGTATTCTAGTTTATACACTGCTCTAAACCGAAATAATATACAGTGCTCTAGCCTATACAGCTCTAGACCGAAATAAACCGATTTTTGCGAAGCCAGGTGATGAAAGCACAAGAACTTTATTGCCGAATTAAGATTTCATGCCATCTACAGCACCGTTTCGGGATAACGTGAATTCTCCTAGTTCAAGACATTTGTCGTACAGAGAAACAAATGTCCTACTTTTTTTTAGAATTTTTCCGAAAAGCATCAATCATTGAAAAAAATGTTTCATCTTGGAAACGCTCTGTGGATCTTTCCTCAAAGCGTATTTGATGTTTTTTGCTGGCCCATAAATTCCTCATGATAATCGACGTAGTGCCGTGCGTCAGCTGCGTGGAGGTTAGACAGATTCAGCACTTTAAATTCAATCTGAAACAGCTTTGGCGTGGCTATCTTCCCCTGTCTTGTACACCTAGAGAAAATTACCATATGAATTTTATTTAATGATATAGAATAAAATACAACAGCGTAAGCGTTACTACATACCGGTACCGATAAATACAAAAATATTGTAGAATCATAGCATTTTCCTATCCCTTACTTCAAGAATTGCATCTTTAAAGCTTTTTCTCCTAGTACGTTCAGCAGTGCGGGATAGAAGAGATGGGCGCCAGCAACTTGGGTTTGTGAGATTAACAGTAAGATCACAAAATTTTCCGTAAAATATGCGATGTTGCTTGAAATCAAAACCTAAACTTGCAGAAAGCCTTTTTTTTTGACGGGCAATACAGCTGAAGGTGATGATATCTCGCTGCTTCTCTTCAAATGGTGATTGATATGGTGTTTTGAGTATAGGTTGATAAGCAGTTACTGTAACATTAAAGATGTTCCTGTGACTCTTCTTCAATTACGTATGCAATTTATTTTTTCTCTTTCGTATGCAAATTATCTTTTCTTACTTTGCTGCACTCAACTACTGTTCGAAATTTTTGCTCAGTTGACGAAATTAGAAGCTGACTGTATTTCTTTTTAACGAGCAATCTCTTTCCATTTTTCAACTACAAATAACATAACATCTTCTAACTGCAGTATTTCGTCATTTAAAATGAACTAATTATGGTTTTATTACCCATCAGAATAACTAAGCTATTATTCTTAGGAAAAAGTTTGTCCTCTTGCTGTCTTTTTGCTGCCTTAAGAAATTACTTATTTTATAGCTACTTCTCGATTTTCATTAAATTAAACTGTAAAATACATCAATCTCAACTGTCGCTTTCGTCTCCACACAATTTTTATCCAACTTCTGAAATTCGTTTTTTCAATGCTACAAGCAGCTCTGCTGGAACAAACTAATAGGCTACACTCCATGGTCAAAAGCTGTCGGACTCAAATTATTTTCTGCAAGTCTATGACGTCATCAGCCCTAAACTGCAATTCGAACTTATTAAAAAGACGTCAAGATTGAATAAATTTTTATGTACAATTATTGTATTTCATAAAAATTGACTTGCGCGAACCTCAAATAAAAACTGCTATGATAATTTAACATATTTAAATTATTTTGTACGTTTTTATGACGTCATCAGTTACGTCATGTTGTAAAAAAGTTCCAACAACAATATTTGGTTTTTCATAAATAGAAAATAATTTTATGCAAAACAAAAATTTGCATCGAAAACACTCCACAAACTACTTCAAGCAAGTACGTGACGTTATAAGTGACGTCATCACCCCCAAAGTGTAATAAAGTTGTGGCATGTTTGCACCTAAAACGAACAACATCAAGTTTGAATAAATTCAGGCCTGAAATGCGCTATATGACGACACAAATACTTTTGACCACTAGTTGGCGCTGAGTAAAAACCTTTTTGGGCTCCTATTGCAAAACGCTCAAGAGTGCCAAAGTGGCATCAACCGGATTTTATTTAACCAGGTTCAGGACATCACAAATCCATCAAAACATTTTATGCGTATCAAAATTTTAGGTTAACCCTAAATTTTCCGTTTTTCGTCCAGACTATATTTCGATAAAATTTTAGCACGTAACCGCTCGACTACTGCAAAACAAAAAAAGCAACCATTTGTTTCATTTTTAATGAATTTATAGCCAGCACAAGGGTTGCAGTTCGAAGCATAGGCCTATATTCGCGCAATGGCTGAGCCACAGAGCTAACAGCGCCATGCCCCTCTTAATTTTTGGAAACAAATGAAAAAAATGGCTCCAGTATATATACAAAGAGTGCATACTACACTCATGGCCTCCCAGAAATTTTTTAGGGCCTCCGACAAACACCGCATGATCACACGCATACGAGGCAGAGCGAGCACTTGCGTTTATGCGGAAGGTCTGAAAAGATTTATCACACGCAATTTTTCTTCCCGGTCAAACCGAATCCTAAAAACTGCACCGGTTCAAAATAGGAACCGGTTCCACAGGATTTGACATTCTGAAATAGACATCCCTAGTACCGGTACCGCGGTACTTTTAAAATGTAACCTGGCCACCTTTGGCTACCGGTAGTTTTCTCTTTATCAAGTTTGCAGGCCTATTATGTTTAAGATCATATAGGCGATTAACTCTTTGGCCCTTTTATCTGCAGTGTAGTGGGTAAGTTGATTTTTAACCGTTCCTTTGGGAAGACTTCCTATTTCATCACGTTGAAGAGATCTGCAACAAAAATAACAAATTACAAGAATACCGGTAGCGATTATCGAAAGCTGTGATAATAATGAGATCAAGGGAGCGATTTTATTACTTAATTTTAAAAGTTGGGCCTATAACTTATAACTTTTTAGGCAGTAGCCGTAGCCACTATAACTACCTGGTAGCGACACTGATCAGAGCCGGCGACAAAGCAGTCAACTTACGGGGCCAAGCATTTATCAGGCCCGGGGGGCCAAAGTTTGAAATTATAAGCATTTATCAGGCCCGGGGGGCCAAAGTTTGAAATTATAAGCACAAAAATCGCTGTCTGCAAAAGAGTAAGCTTGTTGATTGGGGGGGCCATAACCCCCTTGGCGTCGGCCCTGACACTGATTAATGTGAATGCAAGCTCAAAAACCGCAAGCATTTTCACACCGTAAGTAAAGCTTTCGAGCTTCTTGTATCGGTGATCAAACCCGTGATTAACAACAAAAGAATGCCTTAAAAAAAAACAATAAAAAACAGGTAGGCTAACAGTAGCTCAGCAATGGATAATTTACTGTAATTTATCAGAACGCTTTCTTTCGCCTTACAAGCAGGGAGCTGAACCGAACCCGAACTTAACCCGCGAACCGGTAAAAACCGCTTTTTTTCGGTGAACCCGAACCGAACCTGAACCGTTTAAATTTGAGATCAATGAACCTGAACCGAACTCGAAGCTTTAATATTTCAAATCTGTGCACCTGAACCGAACCCGAACCTTTAAAATTTCAAATCTGTGAACCTGAACCGAACCTTTAAAATTTTATGCAAGTGAACCCGAACCGAACCCGAACCTATAATATTTTGTGGACATAAACCTGAACAGAAATCGTTTAGTAACATTGTTTGAACCTAAGCTGATTCTTAAAAAATATTAATAAAAATCTCTAGACATGTGCTGCGATGCGTAACATTCTTTCTGCTTACTTGGAGTTTTTTCTTGTTCTTCCGGTAACTTTATAATAACCTCAACTAAATCTAGTCAAGTTTTTTATTTGTTGACGTTTCGTTGGTACTGACGACCAACATCATCAGAACGATAAAGCACTGACCTATTCCAACCTTTGCAACATTCTTTCTGCTTTTCAAAATTTAATGAATTTTTACATTTTTATTTAACCTTAATTGATTCGGGCATGCAATTTATATTTCGTTATTTTAATGATATAAGACCCTAATTTTGTTTTTGGCCAAATTAAAGATTTTAAAGTGAACCCGAACTTGAACCGCGAACCGGTAAAAACCGCTTTTTTTTTCGGTGAACCCGAACCGAACCTGAACCTTTGAAATTTGGGTTTAGTGAACCTGAACCGAACCTGAACCTTTGAAATTTGGGTTTAGTGAACCTGAACCGAACCTGAACCTTAAAAATTTGATTTCGATGGACCCGAACCGAACCCAAACCTTTAAATTTTGGTGCAACTGAACCCGAAACGAACCTGAACCCAAATTTTTGAAAAGTCTTGAACCTGAACCGGAACTGAACCGTTAAAAATCAAATTTCTTGAATCTGAACCGGAACCGGAGCGATATTTTAAACGGTTCGACTCCCTGCTGATAAGTCGGTTCGATTCACTCATTCTTCGTTCTGACGATTTCCCCTGAAGAGTGTCCGATGAAAAGCTGTGGGAAAATGAATCTTTTGCTTCATGCCATCTTCTAATTTAATTTACTTCAGTATTGCATATCAGTGGTTGCTGTTGCGATTTAATGCAGTAATGCACGGTTTGTAATGCAAACAACGGTTTTTGTGCGATATCTTAAGTTAAGCTCAAATGCAAATAAACGACGCATGATTAATGTCGGTACTGCGATTAGAAGTTTCGTTAAGATTAATTAGATTTGAGTACAAGCTGCGTATGTCGGATTGCCGGTTTAGATTCACAAATAGACAACAAATTGAAGCAACTAACCTATCCTCATGTCCAGTTTAGGTGGTAACGAGAGCCTATGAGCTTTCAGCACCGTTATCAATGTTATGATGTCGCAATTCAAAAATGTGATTTTAAAACACTGAAATTAACTTGTTTTTAGTTTTTCGTAGTAGCATAGAAACTCAGCTTTTTGTGATTTTAACGTTAAACGCTAAGTTTTTTTGTCTACTAAGTTTTTATTACGTCATTTTTATCGCTTCTCACCCGTTGTTTTCAACAGGCGAGCAGCACTGCCGTCATTTTTCCGCTTTTTTAGTTTTCGAGAAAAAGCACTTTTCGTGTTTTATAATTAGGACTTTAATCTTTCAAGAATGAGGTTTTTAGCAATGACATAGCATCAGATCGTGGATTGAAGATTTTTGTACTGGTTTTTGTGAAATACTCTACGTCTGTTTGTTTTGTATACGCTCTTGTTGGTTTTGCTCAATGAATCTCTAAATAATTTTTTGAGTTTCATTTATACAGTAATTTCCGAACAGAATTCAATTTCAACGTTTTCTCGTAGTAGTACCGTTAATGTCGTCCAAATGAACAAACTTCGAGTTGAAGTTTTTTTTTTTTTATCTTAGAACCTCATTTGTTAGGTTTTTGCGTTATGAAGTCATACATGTTATTGTTAGTTTTAAGAGCATTAATTTCCTTACAATTTTTTATGACTTCGTGGTAATTGCAGACAAAGCTAATAATACATATTTATGACGTAATAGTTGTAATTTCATGCTAAGTTATGCAAAATATTTTCCAAGACTTCAACTGAATTATGTTTTGCGAGTTGCACCTGCAAACCCTATCAACTTAAAAACGGCCCGATCAAAACTTTTGAAATTTTGCCAGAGATGGAGAATTTAAAAAAAAACGTACAAAATATGCAAAAAAATTTTTTGCAAAAATCGACCTTTCATTATTTTGCACCAGACGGGATACGTTTCGACTATTAAATAAAGTCTCTTCAGTGGTGCTTAAAACTTCAAATCCATGAAGTAAATCCATCAACATACAATGCATTCTACCTAGCACCTTTAAAGGTTGCTTCTATATCAAACTCAAGTTTTTGGCCCCAAACAACGATACCCAATGAAAGAAAATAAACCACTAATCCACAACTAAGTTCCCGGTAGCCTAACTAGCCCACATCACTATAAGCCCCTATGGCAACCCACTAATTTGCACTATGGTAACCCACTAATTTCCACTAATTTGCAGCTGCAAATTAGTGGGTTGCCATAGGGGCTTATAGTGATGTGGGCTAGTTAGGCTACCGGGAACTTAGTTGTGGATTAGTGGTTTATTTTCTTTCATTGGGTATCGTTGTTTGGGGCCAAAAACTTGAGTTTGATATAGAAGCAACCTTTAAAGGTGCTAGGTAGAATGCATTGTATGTTGATGGATTTACTTCATGGATTTGAAGTTTTAAGCACCACTGAAGAGACTTTATTTAATAGTCGACCTTTCATGTTTTGCAAAATGACGGCAGAGCAGCTGCGAAGGGGTTACCATGATGTAACTGTAAGCTTAAAAGTAAAGAACGGCGAAATCAAAGAATCCACATTCCCGTCTGGCATAATTTGTCCGTTAATCGTACATCAGAAGAAAGGCACTACACAATGCACATCTTATCGGTCTGATTTCATTGCAGAGCAAATGTTTGAGCCTTCAGATAAGATCACAGAGGAGGTGGCATTGTAGCTGTATCAAATTTTAATAGCCAGGCAGGGCCGGCGCAAGACTATTTGATGCCCCAGGCAAGCTTTAATTTTGATGTTCCCTTGCGTACATATTTACTTTTAATAAGTGAGCAATAAAAGTTATAGGTATGATTTTTCCTGACTCCTGTTAACCCAAAATTCATCATGCATTTATTCATTAAATTACTCGGGGCAACAAGCAAAAATTAAATTCTAATCAGCATCTACCTGATTTACACTATAGATATCGGTGTACTACTGCAGATAGGACATCAAAAAATCATTTTTCGTGCTTTTTTCTTAGCAAAGTTTTTTACCAACCCCGCCATGTCAAACGTGGAAGCGTAGTCACGCTCAATCGATATGATTGCTAAGCTGTCAAGTCTTTCTTGAACCTTTGTGGATCGTACAAAGTTTTGATAAGCTTCAGCTTGGAAAAACTTCGCTCAGCGCATGCTACAGAAACTGGCATTTTGATGCCCCTGAAGAGTGATGCCCTAGGCGGGTGCCTAATTTGCCTAATGGGTTCACCGGCCCTGTAGCCAGGGTTACTGCTGTATTCTTAAGGTTTTGGTTATTTTGTGTAAGCATGCGAGTAAAAATTCCTGCGTTACATTTAGCATTTCTGTAACTTCTATAAGTTGCGTTTTTATTAGGTCATTTCAGTGGCGTAACTATAGGCCTTTTTGGTGGGGCAAATGCCCAGAGTCTTTTTCCAGGTGTTCGTCATGTCTTCAAGCCAAGGTATAGTTAAAGCTATTTTGTGGTAATTTGGACACAATTCCTTTGTTTTGATGAACTTCAAAATAAGCCTACGTAAGTAATTTTGCCATTAAATACATAAAAATTGGGAATATTTGTGAAGTTTTGGATTTTCTTTGCTTTTCGGTTTCTTGGGAACTTACTTAACCAGACTATTGTTTGGACCGAGCGAATAGCTGTAATCTAAAACTCTAAAAAAAATGATAGTTTTGGGGAAGACCTTTCACATCACAATCCATGCATAATCGCAATTCTTTTCTTGAGTTTCGACCTTTTTGTTTGTTATGTTAGTAACTATAGCAAAAAGCAAACGCCTGAACAACGTGGACCAGAATCAACTACCGGTATAATTAATGCGTTTGCAAATAAACAAAATCGCAGGCACAACTTCTTTCTACCTACTTTTGATTATATTCGTTATTCCTTAGCTGAAAGCCTGAGTGTTAATTGCTTTGTTGTACGGTGTTTGCATTTTCGTATAAACTTTCCTGAAAAACAGGCTCGCAAGTCGCAACTACTGAAGCTTTAATTGGGGAGGGGGGGGAGAAATATGTCCCAAACTCTTTTTTTTTTTTCAAAATTTTGTTTCGGTCATTTGACCGATTTAAGCTAAGCTTGCATCATTTTTTCCCGTCAATTCGATTTTTTTGCGGTCATATTCTACCTTAAGCTTAAAAATCACATTTTCAACACTTTCGTGAACTAAGTTATGAAATTTATTGAAGTTTTGAATCAAGATACGTGCGACCACTAAAATGGGAAATTCAAAAGCATGGAGCGGTACAAACAAATAATTAGTTATGTTGGGAGCTGAACAGCGTATTAAAGACGCTTTATGTCATTACCTCTTTGATAGCTATTATTGTCACCAGAAGAAAAGAGCAATTAGGCTAATTGTTAAACTAAAATCATTGCAAATTTCTTTCGGTTATTGCCAAAAATATTCGGTCAATAACCGAAAAAAAAAACTACGTTCCAGTACAATGTCAGATTAAGACTTAAGACTTCGAATTTTACTAGGGGTACGAACAATTTTCCGGAGTGCGCTGACCTTTACCTTTATCACCCCGACTCAGATATGGGCCACGCATCACACCATTATAGTCATTCTTTAGGCCAGAGGTGACGAACATGCGGTCCGCTAACGTTTTGGCGAGACCAGTACTCTTGAATTTTCTTCTTCCCGTCTAATCTTTGCGATGCGATATCAAAAGCTGAGCCCCTGATTTAACCACGCGCGTTTCACACAGGAGTTACACATAGGCGTACGTACAGTACAAACCTTTCATCTGTTTCAGGATTCATCAGTCCATCTATTGTCATGTAATAATAATAACATAACTCGTGGTCCGCTGCGGCTTCAGTAGTAGTGCATAACTGCAGTATACGAGTAACCATTTGAGTGAGAGCTTAGCTTGCTTTACTGTAGTAGGGAATATGTAAGTTTGCAGAAATGAATTGGTGAGCTTGTAGTACCATATACACCTATGCAAATTTTACAGCTTTTTTAAGGTATCTGTTTTGCTGTTTTTCAATCAATATTTCTTAGCCGTTTATTTGGATGTCTTCAGCAAAGAAACGAAAGGTTGTGAATGAAAAAAGGGTATTTCATAAAGATTGGACCGATATGTTTATGACTGAAAAGTTATGCGGCCCGCTTGCTCATTAGTAAGAGACAATGTGGCCCGCGACAGTAAAGATTCGTCACCCCTGGTCTAGAGATTACCGGTATACTCTTCAGCAGTTACTAATTATCCGGTTAACCAGTCAGCCAAAATCTAAATATACAGATATATCCGTAAACGGAATAGTAAAAATCACTTATATCAGAACAAACCCTAAAATTACATCTGCAAAAAAGTCAGCAAGTAAGCACTGCTCTTGAAAGAAACCGAGTATTAAACAAAAGCATGCTTAACTAAATCGAAATATTAGATCAGTTTGCCTATAATTTAAACGTAAAAGAGTAATAATTAATTTTCAAGATATATATTTGGTTAGTAAATTAACTATAGGCCTTCTTTTAACTGCGCGAAACTGTTCAACTGTTGACGTTTCAAATGCCTCTCAAAGAATGTCGCACCAAAGAAGTTTTAGAGAGTTGGATTCTGACTCCTTTGTGCAACATAATCATTCTTTGTAAGGAGGAAAAATAATGCCGCTGTAAATGTGGCTTTTGTTTTTCCTCCTGAAGCTATTTTCGTCCCATATTTATTGCATTCTTTGTAAGCTCTTCTATTTTTTTTTTTCTGAATAATTTACATCTAGTTTTTTTAATAAGTAAACTATTCATAATTTGGCAAAACCAGCCATTAACCTTGTTGTTTTAACCATGAAGGAAGCTTTGTTCATCGATGCTTGCAATCAGGGAGTCGAACCGTTTAATTTTTCCGGTTCAGGTTCGGTTTGGGTTCAACAGCGGTTTCAAATTTCTGTTCAGTTACGGTTACGGCTCATATAAATTGAAACGCTTCGATTTGGGTTCGCTCCAGTGAGAAATATTTCAAAACCGGTTTATAAAGTTCCGGTTCAGGTTCGCAGTCAAAAATGGTATAATTCTAGTAACACAATTTAAAAAATGAAACGTACAAAGCAATTTTTTTTCGCATTGACAGGCCAATATAATGCATAAAACACTTGTAGTAAAGCCAATTTCGAGATAATTAAATTGTTACTATATGCTCTGACACCGGCGGGCTATTCAGTCCACAAGTAGCGTTAAATTAGTGTTAAAGCGCTTTGTTTAGTCTGTTCCGCGCGTACTACGGGACCGGGTATATCAAACGTGAAAGACTTCTTCACCATGCTTAGATTACTAGCATAAGTGACTATTATTTTGAATTCGAACCTGCTTCAAAGTGACGCGAGTGACTTCACGGAGCGAGCCACTTTTTCAATTGGTTCGGGTTCGGTTAAGGTTCGCAAGTGCTCACATTATTCGGTTCAGTTCCGGTTCGCTCTTTGCGATTTTGAAAAATACGGTTCGGGTTCGGTTAAGGTTCGACAAAAATAGCGAAAAACCGGTTTATAAAACTCCGGTTCGGGTTCGGTTCGACTCCCTGCTTGCAATATCATATACTGTTAAAAAACGTTTTTTTGTAGTAAAAATGTTGAAAAGTAAAGCTATTTAAGACAGAACTCAAAACTTCTTTATTTAGTGCTACAACATCGTATCATTCGTAGGCTATGTGGCTTCCTATACAATATTGCTCATGTTTTTTTCACTATTTTTACGAAGTTTTAAGTTTGGGTGCTAGGATTCTTGAACTGGCCTTACGCATAATTTTTTTGCTGTAATTTTTTAGTATTTATGCAATTTATTCAGGGCCGGATTTAGACAATAAGAGGCCCTAGGCTTTTTGATCAATGAGGCCCTAGGCTATTTGATCAATAAGGCCCTAGCGAGCAACGACCAGACTCAATTCTACGCAGTGGCGTAGCGAGAAATTTTAAAAGGGGGGGGGGGGGGGGAGCAATAATTTCCACACTTTTTTCAAGCAAATTTTTTTTCGGCAGAACTAATTTGGAGCTGATTGAGACACAGACAAGGCTCTAGATGGATTCGGGGGCATGCTCACCCGGAAAAATTTTGAAAATTTACATGCTGTAATGGTTAGGCTACTTTAGAGCTTTTTAAATAATTTGCTCGCGAATTTTGTTTAAATTTTTTGACCCTAATTCTGAGTGCTTCGCTAGATATGATGCATTTTGTTCTCACGTTTTCGATGTTCGTGGTAAAGGCGTAAGGCTTATTGCTATGGAAGAGGTTCAAAATTATGGAAAAATTGTATACCGTACATCGAAAACATTTTCGAAATGGCTGGTGGGAGGATGCATACTTCTCATCCTACCCCCCTGGCCATAAGCTACAGAAACCATCTCACGAGTCTGGCATATTTTAGTCCCTTGGCACCATTAATTTTGTTCTTTTTTACCAAAAGACGGAGTCAAAAGGGGGAGGGGCATGGCACAATGCCCCCCGTAAATACGCTCTTGTCTCTACGTTTAGGCCTATAAAGGTCTTGATGGTCGATTTCCAAAAAAAAGGTCTAGATGAAAAGGTCTTCGTTGTTTGTGAGAAGGCCCCTTATTTCTCCGAGGCCCTAGGCTGCACCCTGCTTAGCCTATTGGTAAATCCGGCCCTGGATATACTTATTTCTCTGGCTCTGTTGAGAATCAGTTTTTGTTTGACAGTATTAAAAAACAGTTAAACAGTGCTGATGATAATTGACTGTACGTTGGTATTTAAAGTGCCTTTTGAAAAAGCTGTCCCCCCTTGCCTTTACGACGTTCCGGCACCCCGGCTAAACGTATAGTGCAATAGTGATATGGCTGGTAAAACCCAATAACTAAAAAATAGCCTTAACGATACGGTCGGATAAAAGTTAAAACGCGACTCCTTTATTCCGATAGTCAGATTTTATAGCTGGAATTTTATGGAGTTAACTAGAGTATAGTTTTGTTATTTTTTCTGGTCAAACGATTGACCACCTAATATCAGCAATAAAATGTGGACTGTGATGTTGGTTATATAGGACCTAGAAAGTCGCTTTCCTTTCATTGTGCTAGTTTCCGTAATAATGTAAACGGCACACCTGCTATCGTTAGAAAAAAAAATCTACTCAGTCAACTTAAATATAGGATAGGTAATGGGAAATAAAATTTGCATCCATTCCACAGTCAAAACCACATTTGCAGAGTATAATTCCTCCCGCATTACGTTGTTACAAGATTGTGCTCATAGGCCTATACAGCTTGTTCAGGAATACACTGTTCGTAGTTCATTTCGCTTTCGTTTGATTGACAGGCCGAGTGGCGCGCGAGATGATGTATTACCGAATTCGAAGGCATTACTTGCTTTGTTTGTGCTAGCGTCTGCACTCTGCAGTATAAGTGGGAAGTGTGAAGAATCTAATCGAGGTGGTACGGCGAGGCAAACCGTGTGAGAATCTTCTAGTGAGGTTTCGCTTTTTTTTTGTCAATTGTTTTAGTTTTGAAAAGTTGTTGAATGCTGACGGATTCATTTATAATACGTGCTGAATTCGTTAGCCTTGTGAAAAATAGCAAGCGATTAATTTCCTTTGCGATTATTGTCAATTCGTTGTAATGATGAAATTTTATTATTGAACGATTTAGACCTGAGACTGGTTTCGATGGCAACAAAACAGTGATTTTTTTCCCGCCTTCCAGTTAGCTTATCAGCTGCCGAAACTATTTATAGAGGCAGTTAAAGTTCTTTGCTGCGTGAGCATTGCAAGTTAGAGGATGTGATTGAATTCTGTTGCTGCATGAGGTGGTTGCCGTGTTATTAATTAATTCAGGAAAGAAAGAACAACATTAAGTCATCAACGATTAATATTGTAGTAGGTTACTGCATGTAGCCAACTCTAACGTGAAAGCCAGTAAATAGACATGGCAAAAATTAATCTTGGTATTGTAAATTTAAAATTAAGATTAAGTGTGTTTTTCCATAAACTTCACAAGGTTGAAAATTTTTACCGGCAGACTGGTCTATTTGTTTGTTTGGATGTTTTAATTGTGGTTTTGGGATAGGCTATAGAGTAGTAACTCAACTAGTCTAATTTGGCTAGTTGCTTTTTAGTTTGTGCGGTTGAATAAAAAGGTTTTGTGGTCGAACAAGGAATTTTTGTAACTACAAATTTACGATGGAATTTCGAGCAGTCGGTGAAAACCGCTCAGAAAGTATGACGCCAACTGGAAAACTTACCAATGGACATGTAAGCAGCTTTTTTATTCGACGTAATGGACATTTTAGGTGGCTATCTAGACCAATACTGTAGTCGGCGCAAAAATCGTAGTTGGCAATAGACTAAAAAGCCGTTTGCACAGTATTTTAAAAAGGTGTTTTGCTTTGTTTACGTTAAAATAATATTCCTATCTAGAACTTTTATTTTACCTTTAATTGTGACATCGTGAATCAAGAGTAGTCTATATTTGGAATGAAAAATACACTCTATTTAATGATTGAGGCAAAAGCTTGAGTGAAAAAGACTGTTTGAAAAATTTGGATTTATTCCTATTTGTCTAAATTTTCTAAAATGTGTGTCATAAGCGCGTCGTTAAATACACTTTAAATTGCAATACAAGTAATAACGTATAACATGTCGTCCTCTTGCTTAGACTGCATGCTTACCGAACTTAATTTTGTTAGGGTAACGTAACAGCAGTTTTTCTTGATTACGTTTTTCCTTATTTGGACAGTGATTTTCCGCACAGTTTGTTAAGTTTTTGTGAACATGTCAAAAAATTTTAAAAAAATACACAGTGGCGGGCTGACAATTCAAAACTTTTATTATATTAAAACAGTATCCAACAAAATCTTGTAACTTTATTTCCGAACAGCGTTATTCAATCAGTAATCAATCACAGGAAAAAGTCTTTTCTTTTTACGGAAAAGCAACTTACATTCACAGCAGGATAACTATTCGATTAACGGACAAACGGACGAGACCAATTCGGTCAAAACGGTCGATTTAGCTGCTGGAATTAACTATCGCCTTTTATTGCTTGAACTGTTTTGGTAACTGTAATAGGTGATAATAATCACCCACTTTTTTGCGAAATCGGTTATCATGTTGAGTGCCTATCAAGCAGCTCGTTTCTCACAAAAGCTTTTTTGATAAACTTGATCAAAGTGACTCACAGTAGTAATTAAAAAATAACAGAAGACTGGAGATCGTCCCTGCTTGATTAAATGGTTGTAATTGTTTGTGATGTGAAGCTAAACAATTGGAATTTTGAGCTCTGTAATCCCAGTAGAATCCCATGTGCTCCACTCTGAGTATTTTCTACGTACGACCAACTTTTTCATATAATTGCACACCCTCAGATGTTTGTTATTTTGATGGAAATTGTAAGTTTTAATCATAAACAAACGGGAACGTGATTATATTGAGAACACAGCATACTCAGCGCAATGCAGTACAACCAATAAACGAAATAAAACACACAGTTCTCACCGAAACCTCTCCATATGATTTACTTTTAGTACCGTCGTTTGGACCCTTGGCATGGAATTGCCGGGCCGTTCGGTTGTACTTTTGTTAGTTTTAACCACAATCAACGAAAATTGAATGGTGAGCTAAGTAGGCTGAACTTTGGCAAACATTTCAACTATTGGCAAAAGATTATTGCGTTCAAGGTTCAAGAGAAATTTTATCAAACAAAAAATTTTTGAAACATTTTGGCAAACAGACTGAACTGTCCGGTAACTTCACATTTCCACACAAAGTTTTGTCTTTCTGACTTCCGATCCCTGTTTCTAAATTTCTTTTATAAGCTATTGAGCGAACATTACAGAATAAACAACCGTTGTACTACGATTGTTTGATTGTATCAACAGCTTAATAGGCGAGGTAGTTGGGGCATAACGAAGATTTGTATTTTTTTGTGTGAGATAGCAATGATAAAAAAAATTAGTAAAAAAGTCGTTAAGATTGTTTTTATTTTGTTTTAGCTTAGAAAAAACAAAACTTCGCCAGAGTAAAAATGTGAACAACTTGGCGTCAAACCAGCGGCGTAGAGAGAAATTTTAAAAGGGCGTGGGCATAAATTGCGAAAACTATCGAAGGAGTTTGGCATGTTTTAGTCACTTGGAACCATTTGTTCTTTTTCACTGAAAGACATAGTGAAAAAAGGAAAGGGCATGGCAAGAGGCCGTCCCCTCCTGCGCCAACCATATTAAGTGCTAAGGAAGTGATGACTTCAATTGATAAATGATATTAATACGTTAAACAATAGCCAAGTACAATGGGCTGGGCAATGTTACCTCGAAAGTTTGTAGAAATTGTAGTTTAAGCCCAACGTCGAATTCGTAACCTTTTTTATGCTGCTGACCCCCTGAACACTTCAGTGAAACCTTAACCTACTAAACCTAGCATAGATCACCTTGAAATAAATTTATAACGATCAATGTTATGTAGTCATGCAAGAACATACTCATATATACTGTACAGCTGCTAAATGGCTATAATACGCCGGACTTTTTTGATGGTTTGGTAGTTTTGTGCCCCCATTTTAAAATTTCTCGGAACTGAGCTGGATTCATAGACCTCAGGTTAAGAACTTTGCTGCTCTAGTAATAACCATGAAGAAATTACTGAGTTGTGTCCTTGTGAAAAACAAGTTACCTACCAAGAGTTGTGTGGAGAGGTTTTGATTGGATCACTACTTGGCACAATTTTTGTTAGCGTAAATACGATTTTAATTATGTTCAAATAGAATTTAACTCTATTCTAATTAAATTAAGTGACCGCCGGAAGAGTTAATTAACAAGACTATTTACATTTCTTATCACTGAACTGTATTTTTATTTGATTATTTGCATTTCGCGGATTTTCTGATAAGGTCGTTTATTTTGTTGGCAGGGATTACATCAAAGAGCTGATGACGTCACAAATTTAGGATGTGTCCAAGCCAGTGAGTTGGAAAATTTGGCAAAATACGGAAAAATTATTCCTAACAGGATCTTCGTGGGGGGAATGGACGGCCGGGTAAACTTGCAATAATGTTGTTTGTGTTAAAAAGGAGTTCAGTTTCTCTGGAAAAGCATATTTTCGTTACTCAGCAAAAACGATGTTCATCAAAGGTCGTAGAATTTTTTCATTACGTTTAAGCCAACGATTCTAGTTCTATCTTGAATTACCTCCTTGAAACTATTTGCAACTAACCGCAAAGTCATTAAGCTCCCATTTTAACAAAAAGGCTCATTTGTGTGAGTCAGTCAGAAAGTATGACGTTTTTTTTCGCTGAGATAAATCTAGAACCGGTAGCTTTAAATTTTAATGGTATTCTCTCTTCGTTCTATCCAACTATTTTTGTAAGAACAGCGATGATGAATGACGAACCTAATGTTTCTTGCAATTTATTATGAAGTAATCGCAGCTGTTTGTACAACAATAGATTCTTATCTGCCTACTCCCTACTCTGAGCGAACATGCTCAATCGCTTTTGAGTTAAAGCCTGCCGAAAGGAATTACGGCAATTTTTTTATATCGCTTTGCTGGTGAATAAAATTTGTTGGAATTTTCGGAATAATCTTCTGAGTGTGCAAAATTTGGCTGATGATTTTGAAAACATTGCATTTCGTTTACTAGTAGCGTAGCGGTCACCGAAAAAGTAGCAAAAATAAACTTCTATATAAAACGTCAAATGAAAACTTATTTGTTCTTATTTCTTACCCTTGCAAGGCCTTGATTGGTATAGACGCTGCATCACTTCTTTTTCAAAATTATTAACTTCGTTAAGCGCTTGTTTTTCCGTCAAAAGGCTAGTTTTAAATAATGAGCGCGTCCAACGTTACAAAAACCGTCTTATATATAAAATCTCTTCAGCCCTGAGCTGAATGCCATAAGAAACACGGAGAGTGTGATTGGAAAACCAATTAAAGTTGTCAAATCAAAATCATATCTTTGCGATACTCGCGATATTGCATCGAAGCGTGTAACGAGTGGCGTGGTCATCTCCGTGGCTTTGCGCTTAGGCAAAGTTGCTTCGAAGAAACGTCGCCGAAGTGGCGAACCGTTGGCGACACTGTGTCCGATTTGACCGGTCCGCGACTCGAACCCAAGTCTCCCGCGGCAGCCGCGATGTCTTTAATTTCTACGCTTATCGCCCTTCCATTACTAATTTCTGAACTGGAGGGTTTGAAAGATCATAACAGTAAAACGTCGTAAAACAATATATTCATTTTATGGAATCAATGGTGAAATGAAGCATTGCAAAACTGTATTAGCTGCTTAATTACGAAGAAAATAGTCAAGCAAAAATGAAACATATTCAAATAATGCACAGGCGTTTCTGCTAGAATACATTAACCATTGTCAATCTTATTCAGATTAACCATTGTCGATCTCATTCAAATGTATTTTGACCGAAACGTCTCTGCATTATTTGAATACGTTTCATTCTTTCATGGCTACTTTATTCGTAGTTAAATTCTCCAAAATTTCCATCAACCAAGCTTCGATGTATTAGCAGCCTTTTGCACACAGATTTGTAAACTCCAATACTTAGACGCAACTTTTGTAAGACGGGTTAAAATAGGAAGAAATAATTTTGAGAGTTTTTGTAACTTCTAAGCAAACACTCATTGTCTTTAGACTACCTCCGAAGAACTGAAGAGAAAATTTTCAAAATTCGGGCCTGTGGTGCAGGCGAAAGTTGTTCGCGATAGAGCAGATGTTTCAAAAGGGTAAGTCCCTTATGTGAAATTTTTTGTATGTTGAAAAAATGTGTCAGCTTTGCGACAGTTTTTTAGACGGTTGTATAATTAAAAAAAATGAAATCCTCATTATACTCGCGGTATTTCGCCGAAGCGTGTAACGAGTGGCGGGGCCCATCTCTGCGGCTAAACGCCTGAGCATCGCAGTTCCGAAGAAAGGTCGTAGCGGTGGCGAGCGGTTGGCTACACTCAGGGCCGGATTTACCAATAGGCTAGGCAGGCTGAAGCCTAGGACCTCGGTGAAATAAAGGGCTTCGTCACGAACAATGAAGATCTTTTTTGTTGAAATTTTTTTTTAAAACCTTTATCAACACCTTTTTTTTTTGATAATCGACCGTAAAGACCTTTATAAACCTAGCCGCCTAAACGTAGAGACAAGAGCGTATTTAGGGAGGAGCATTGTTCCATGCCTCCCCCCCTTCTTTGACTCTACCTTTTAGTAAAAAAGAACAAAATTAATGGTGCCAAGTGACTAAAATAAGCCAGACTCTTTTGATGGTTTTTGTAGCTTATGGCCAGAAGGGTAGGATCAGGGGTATACATCCTCCCACCAGACATTTTCATAAATGTTTTTGATGCATGCAATTTTTCCATAATTTTGAACCTCTTCTATAGCAATAAGAAATCGTGCGAAGAAAATGCATCATAATTGGCAAAGCCCTCAGAATTAGGGTCAAAAAATTTAAACAAAATTTGCGTGAAAATTATTCAAAAAGCACTAAAATGACCATTACAGCATGTACATTTTCAAAAATTTTCCGGGGGGCATGCCCCCGGACCCCTAGAGCCTTTTCTGTCTTTCAAACAGCTTCAAATTAGTTCTGCCGAAAAAACTACGCTTAAAAAAGTGTGGAAATTATGGCCCTTCCCCTTTCAAAATTCCTCGCTACGCCACTGTGTAGAGATGAGTCCAATTGTTGCTCACTAGGTCCTCATTGATCAAATAGCCTAGGGCCTCTCATTGTCTAAATCCGGCCCTGGCTACACTGTATCAGATTTGACCGACCCAAAATTGGAACCCCAGACCTCCCACTTCGATAGCATTGTTTTAACAACTGAACTAACCGATTAGATGATTGAAAATGACTACAATTGATCTGTCGTTGCTGTGGTGACTATACTAGCTCGAATTACAGATGTAAAATTGTGCTGTTACCGTCGCAGCAGTCTTTAACTGTTAGCTGGGTTAATTGAGAACTAAGTGCAACCGAACGGCATCATTAACATCACATGTCGCAGTATCTCAAGCCTGTGATAAAATGAGTTAAGTCTATATACAAATATATTATGAGCCTAGTCAATACTTGTGATTTTCTTCTTTAGTTTTGGTTTTGTGACCTTCGAAAATGAAAAAGACGCCGCTTTTTTAAAATCCCAGGTTAGTAGCCTATGCGACTGAACAAAGATGTTATATGCTTGGCTCAGTAGTTGCAACGTTTAATTGTTATTTCTCTTTCTCTTAAATTTTTTATTTACAGTATTCTACGTCAGTCTTTACATTTATGTACGTCTAAAAAGAGTCTTGTATGAGGGATTTTGTTTTTAAAAATGTTACTATAATAGGCCTAGGCCTTATAGGTTGCACAGTGTGCACAGCCGAATATGCTTGGAATAAAAATTCACGTGGAGTCGTGGAGCGCATGGAGTTGATCGAGTGGCTCCGGAGCTGGCTTCGAGTGATCGATTCTCCACTAAATTATCTTCCATGATGCATTTACTTCACCAACACAAAAATTTAAGTTGCAATTATGTGGATGAAAAAAATGAAATAAAAATATAAAAAAATTCACTTCAGAAGTTGTGCTGTGCGGTTTGCCAAGGCCAGTGCAATGATTTTGTATTCCATGTAATTTTGCAATCTTTGTTTGGTCGCTAGGAATTTGATTTGCAATTACAAGGACGGAAACTGAACATACGACCAGCTGTTGAAAGAATCCATACAACTCCCAAAGGTGATCAGTCTGTGACCTTAATATATATGCATTATAAACTTTTTTTTTGATTGAATAAATTTTAAAAAGTATGTTTGAGATAACTTTGCTATTTCTACTGTTAAGAACTTCATTAAAACCCAAATATTAAAATGTAAAATTCCAAGTTACATTATCATAAACTTGATAATTTTATGTTTTATATTGCTTTTTAAAGGCATTACCCTGTCCACATGTCCAATTCTAGTGGGCTGTAGGCCTGCAGTTCTTCGTTCTATTTTCTGCATCATAATCAATTTTTGATGTCATAGTTAGAAAAAAGTGATTATGACGTTAAGAAATTGATTGTGATGCAGAAACTAGAAGCAAGAACTGTGGGTCTAAAGCGCACTAACACTGTGCATGCGGACAGGGTAATCTATTCTTACACAAAACAACAGCTTTCGGTGTTTAGTAACTGGCATGCGTTACTAAGGAAATTTTGAACAACAACTGGTTCATTTTTGTCTTCACGTAAAAATCTAGCGCGAACAAATTATAGGTGAAGAATCGAAACTGCGAACAGACCTTTTCGCTTCGCTATTTTTGAATTTCAAGGCATGGGTGTGCTGCTGAATATCATCATGCACTTATATGTGTTGTTTATTTTACTGTGACAGATCTTAATCTTCCTGCTCCTAGTGGATGCATTATTTTTCATCCCAGAGGATACGCTTCTTATACTCATGAAAACGGTATCACGTACTTCAATCCACCAATGAGAATGGTTGCATCTTCCCCACTACCTCACCAGGTAAAACTCACTTAAGTCTCGCCGCATATATTGGGCGGGTGACACGTCAATAGTCAGTGTTAGCGTGGGTATGAATCCCACACGTAATCAGATAAGTTTGATTTAGCTAAGATCTTGATGGGTTAGATTCAAGTTCAATTTGTTATTTGAAAGTCTTTTCGCCGCACTGTATTAAGTATAAAAAAATCGAAAAATGTAGTTTAATGAGCATTATTGGGGTATGAGGGTGGCTTTCTGTTGCGGTCTTTAGATCGATTAATGCTTTATGATTTGTCGATTGTCATACAGGTACAAGTTATTGATAGTGGTTAGTTACCGCTACTTATGTAGAATTCTAGCCAATGCTATCCATGCAGTATCCGACGTTTGCTTCTTATGTACGTTCGCTACATGAACCGCATGAGCATTCTTAAACAACATCGCTGCGATAAGTCCATACTGTCATGCATCCATTGCATTTTCATCCTATCGTGAAAAAGTGACGGAGACGCAGTAACGAGCGTGCTTCCTTGCCCATTTTGTCTAGCATCAAAAAATTAAAGACTCTAGTCGAAATGCTTTCCCATATTTTATTTTATTTATATATATATAGTTTTTTATTTAGTTGCATATTTATCCTTTTATCACGAGAAAGCGATCAATGCGCTATACGAGCTCGCTTAGGATTTGCCAGCCATTTGTCTACCACACCAAGATGGGGGAATCCCGCTAAGTGCCTTCCCCAACGGCACAACAAGTAAACTTGCCGACTTGTTCTCCACACTGTCCCTTTAATGCTGAGCGTCAAGCAGGAAGCTGTGAATACCAATTCTAAAGTCATTGATTTGACCCGACTCGGAATCAAACCCGAGTCTACACAGCTCAAGAGACGGATGCTCTATACCACTCGGCCATCTGAGCTGATTTATACCACTCGGCCATCTGAGCTGTTTTGCACAATTTGCACATTTGCACAAGGAGTAAAATTTTCGGCTTGTTCTCCACGCTGCTCTTTTAGCGCAGAACGACGAAAGGGAAGCTGTGAATATCAGTTTCATAATCTTCGTTTAAACCCGACTCGAAATCAAACATTGAGAGTTTCTTTTCGTGGATAGACGCTCTATCCATTCAATCATCTGCACGGTTAGTCTGTGTCAGGTTACAAATGCATTTTTTTACAGCCACAGCAGTCTATGCTGTTACCGCAAGCTCCGCCAACGTACTGCCCACCAGCTCCTTGTCTGGCTCCTGGCCTGCCCTGCCCTGCACCGAGACAATGCTATATTCCCACAGTAAGTTTACTTTTGAAGAAAACGTTATGTGGCCAGATAATAACACTATCGCTGCGAACTCGCACTCGCTCTTTTTCGCCGAACTCGAACTTGAACTCGAAAAATCCCCGAACTCGATCTCGAAAAAAGTTTATTGAGTTTGAACTTATCCTCAAAATAATAAAACTACTTGAACTGTGTAAAAATTACTGAACTCGAAAAATGAAGAACTTAAACTCCGCTTGCAAATTTTCAGTAAACTCAAGCAACCGTGAATAATGGCATTTGTTTTTCTTTTCGCAGCCACCGTCAGTATTATTATCTCAAGCTTCGCCATCTTATTGTGCTCAAGCGTCTTGCTCTGCTCTTGGCCTTCCTTGCGTTACTCCTGGTCAATGTTATATTCACCCGGTAGGTAATTGAAGCATATGCTCTGTCCACTCAGCAATTGATCGGTTAACGCCGAAAGACATGAAATACAAAGAATCAATTCTTCAGTTATTAAACTTGCCGTATTACGCCAAAACGAGAGGCGGGGCCCATCTCCGCAGCTCAGCGCCTTGGCAACACAGCTTCGAAGAAAGGTCGAAGCAGTGGCGACATTGTGTCCGATTTGACCGGCTTGGGAATCGAACCCCAGACCTTCTTCACCGTTAGCAATGTACTTAACTTGAACTAATCGTTGTTTTGTTTTTTACCTACTGCAGCCACCTTCTGTATTGCTATCTCAAGCTTCGCCATCGTATTCACAAACTACGTGCTCAGCTTCTGGGCATTATATTTCCACGGTAGGTTTGCTATAGGCACGAAATATATTAAATGGGCGTAACCCATAAATCATATCTATCTTCTAGAATCAACCATTATCTTGTCCTCCTCCTCAATTGATTCAGGCATCCGGATTTCCTGCATCCGCTGCTCTTCGTAACGGACATGGATTTAATAACTTTGCACCTTATCCTAAAGCGATGACTCCGGAAAGTCTTGTGTTAACTCCACCTTTAACCCCAGATCAATGCATATCATCTCTTCGAAATACGAATGCTTTTTAGGAGGACAAAATGCAGTTAGCGTGCAGTGGACAATCAACACGAAATAAACGTTTGTAATATGCAAATAAGCGGCGTGTGCATGGGGCGACCATGCACATTTAAGCCTTCTCCGAAATATGCCTTCTCCGTCTCCGAAATATGGTAAAATCCGTTATAGCTTTCATTCTGCTAGAAAATCCTAGCCTCTATGTGGGAAGCTTTTTTACGCTCGCCTTTAGAAATTTCAGTGTACGTTTCTGTGTAAGTGTGGGCTTATATGGTTTGGGTGCTCAAAGTCGCATTGTTTGCAATACACGTCAGCAGCTTTCAAGATGGAGTTTGAGAGGCTGTAAATTCAACTACCGGGTAGAGCTTTTCTGCGAATGATCTTCGACAACTGACATTCACAGCGAAAGCATTTTTATTGACCTGGCCATTGGCAATCATGCTCATCGCTCATTGTACTTATGAATTATGATCGTACAATGGTTGTGGTTTCAACTTTTAATGGCTTTTATTGGCTTGTAATGTTGATTTGCTGCTATGACATGTAACCGTCCAATAGGCGTGTAGATAAAGCGTCTGCCTATAAAACGGTAGACTCGGGCTGTGGCGTACGCAGAAAATTTTTAAGGGGGGGGGGGGGCGCGAGCCGCGCGATTATTAGGAATACCTATTTTTTTGTTGGTGTCAAACGTACCCCTAACTTTTTTGCTAGGGTAGTGGGGGACTTGCGTTGTCTTGCCTGTTCAATAATGATTTTAATGCGTTCTGGATCCACTTGTTTCGAATTTCTTTAGCGTTGTCGGTGCTACCAGAAAAATTCTTAACTGATTGTATTTTACTCGGGCAACGTAACAATTTTGCTGCAACGTAACATAACAATGTAAATGCCCGGTGATTTCCATGCGATTTGTTTTTTGATTGGGTGGCGTTCTATCTCCGCGGTTTTAGCGCCTTGGCAACAGAGCTTTGAACTCCCACAGAAACTCGCAGCGCGGTGGCGAGTCGCTGGCAACACTGTGTCCAATTTGACCGGCCCAGGAAACGAAGCCCAGGCGTTCCACACCGACTTTTTTACGACTGAGCCAACTGGCCGGTTTTATAAATTTTATAGTTCAAGGATCGAAACAAAATTTTGAAAAAAAGCAGGATGTTAGGCTGTATATAGCGGCATCATGGCCTACAGGTCTCAAGAAATTTACGGAGGGCGGTGTTTACTTCGTCCAAACTCAACAACTAGTACTGTAAAACGACTAAACAGAATAACTAACTTTTTTCCATAAAGAGGAACTGAGGGGGTGCACTTCAAAAAAGTTTGTTTGTAAATTTCATTTCTGTCTTGAGGCATCTTAATTAGTAATTTTTTGGCACTAAATTTACCTTACGACTGCTGCCTAGAAATAAAATACTCCCCCCACTCTTATTTCTACCTGGGCTAGACCATGGTTTACGAACTAAGAGGATTTATAAAAGACCCTTACTGGCCTTATAGTTCTGAATTAATAGTTGTAGCGAACTCGCAGTCTCGTACCGTTTTTTTTTCTGATGTCTAGCTTTTCGCTTCGTATTTGTGAATAGTTTTTCTCATTGGTCTCGTATTTAGACCTAAGTCCTGCAAATTTGCTACTGAGTTCACACATGTCAAATCTTCATAGATGGGCAAGTTAATGCAAAACGTTAGCTTTGTTAACCACTACTTCGTTAACACGGTTATGTACCTCCGTTAACGTTATGTCGTTAAATTCAGCTCCAATTAACGGAAGTTAATTAAATTCGTTAAATCGTTAATTTCGACTTAAAACGGCGTTTCTTTTTGGAAAAAATTGTCTTTATCAAAAATTTCCTTACAATAACGAACAAATTTATATTTTTTAAATATTTTTTTGAATTTTTGAGCTGCTATTAACATTTTATGCGCAGTTTTATTTGATTATAAACTTTTGAAATAGTTGCAATATTTGCACCATCGTCACAATAATGCGTGCGGTAATTGAGAAGGAAATAGCACTTATTATGCATGAAACGTCATTGTTGATGCATAAATACATAATTGTTAGACAATTAATCTAATCCTATAAAATCCTTGCGCTCTTTACACGTGGTCTTTTAAGTTGTAGCTTGCAAAGCAAAGAATGCCGAGTGGTATGGAGCGTCTGTCTCTTGAGCTGTAGACTCGGGTTTGATTCCGAGTCGGGTCAAACCAATGTCTTTAACATTGATATTCACAGCTTCCCTGCTTGACGTTCAGCACTGAAGGGACAGTGTGGAGAACAAGCCGGCAAGTTTACTTGTTGTGCCGTTGGAAAAGGCACTTAGCGGGATTCCCCCATCTTGGTGTGGTAGACAGATGGCCGGCAACTCCTAAGCGAGCTCGTATAGCGCATTGATCGCTTTCCCGTGATAGGAGGATAAATATGCAACTAAATAAATAAATGCCAAAACAAGCCTAATCTTCTATAGCGAAAGTTAGGCAAACTTGCCAGGAATATGCGGATGAGTTTTCGGCGACTTGTGATGCAACCTCTCCGACGTGTTAGTCAAATGCGACAAACAGTTTTTTGTGGAAAGCCACCGAAAAAGTAAGCAATACCAAGGAAAATTGGAGACGAAGAGCAAATCTCAAAGTAAGCAAACCTTTTTGCATTTCGATCAAGTAAACTTCAAGGAACAGGTTGCTTCTTCATTCTTAGCAGCAGATATCTCTCTTCATAAACTGAACCATCCCTCTTTAAAGTCTCTGATTGCTAGAATGGGAAAAGTATTGTCTTCGGAGACTGCAGCCCGGGCATGTGTTGCTAAATTGGCATCCCAAAAAAAGGAACAAATTCAAGAATTATTTCGTGACAAAAAAATTTTTTGATTGTGGATGAAGCGGAGGTTGCTAAACAAAAGTATATTAGTGTGCTTGTGGGCAGCTTAGATGCTCCAGATCAGACATTCCTCGTTAATTGCCATGGTCGCAATGTTAATAACAGTATTATTCTGCACACTGTGGATGACATATCGCGACAACTTGAATTAAAACGCGAAAAGTTTTCATTGTTCTTGACTGATGCTGCTCGGTACATGTCTTCGGCTGGAAAGACATTAACGGAATTATACCCTTCTTTGATGCATGTCACCTGCGTTGCGCACTTACTACATAACTGCGCTATGCGTGTGCGTGCTCATTTTAAAAATATTGATGAAGTAATAGCAACGATCAAGACAGCAACAATCAAAAACAAAGATCGCAAGAAAGATTTTCATGATGCTGGTCTGCCATCTCCTGACCCTGTAATTACAAGATGGGCAACTTGGCTCAGAGCTGCCTTATATTATAGTGAGAACCTTCCAGCGGTTCGTACCATTGTCAACAACTGGACAAGTGCAGGCCTCTTAGTCAGCAGAGCAAAAGACGCTATCAATGTGGAAGGTTTGGTGTCGGACTTGGTTAAAATAAATCAATACCGGACTCTAGCAGCCAACGTAGAGTTCTTAGAAGGAAGTGCCTGCACAATAACCAAAGCATACGGACTGCTGAAGAATATGCAATTCGATGATGATCCTTGCGCAATTAAAGACTACATTAACAAACGACTATCCAACTCTGATTTAGAAACAATAATAAACTGTACCAACTTGACAATTGACCCTACAAGCTACGCACTATTGAAAAAGCCCAGTCAACCTCTGCTGCAGTTGAGAGGTCGTTTTCTATGCTCAATAAATTACTGAGAAAAGACAGAAATTTTGATGTTAAGAACGTAATAAAATATACGATGCTGTATTACAATAAAACGTCCTTGTCATTATACTGCGTGGCTTTCGTTAAAAAAATCACAGACATACTGTTAGTGTACAGTACAGTTGCAATAGCAACGCAATTTTGTATTACACACTAATTGATACCGGTACACACAATGGCTCGTTATCCTAGGTTTTAACGTCATGCGTCGCTTTGTTGCATTAGCTTCAACACTGAGTAATTGAGAAAATGTTGGAAGTAGGCTACCTTTTTCTTTAAAAACTTATGTAAATTGCAGATTATAACACATATTTAATTAATAAAGTGCAACAAGACATAAATAATACGCGGAAGCGGTTAAGGTTAAGTCAAAATTTTACTAAAATAAAGTCAAAAATATATTTTTTTAGGTAAAAAAAAATGGCCATAGTGATTAGTGGTTTAGTCATCTAGTGGGTTGGTGATTAGGCTAGGTGGATCATAGATTTGACACTTGAAGTTTGTGGGTAGGCCTAAATGAATTAAACCAAAATGAGAACCAATCGCAAAGCAATGTACCGTATTTGGTAATTTACCAGTATCTTGACTAGCCTAGATCAGTAGACTATCTTACTCCACCAATGGCAGTATACAGTGTAGAATAGTATTTCTTATCCTAGGGTGAATCTGTTAATCCGTTAATTGGGTAGACTAAACTGTAAATGTAGGCCTAGGGTTATCGGTACCTAACTAAAGGCAGTGGCGTAAAAAGTATTTTGAAACTGTCGGATACTTAGGGAAAAGTATTGTTACTGACGGCAAAACTACTCAAAGTAAAGTAGAAAATATTGACTAAAAAACGCATTTAAGTAAAAGTAAACAGTAAAAAAGTACCGGTAGTCATTAAAAACAAAGAGCCGAACCGCTTAATTTTTACGCTTGACGTTCGGTTGAGGTTCAACAGCGGTTTCAAATTTCGGTTCAGTTCCGGTTCAGATAAATTAAAATGCTCCAGTTTGGGTTTGCTCCAGTGAAAAATATTTCAAAACCGGTTTATAAAGTTCCGGTTCAAGTTCGCAGTAAAAAATGGTGAGTTATAATTCTAGTAACACAATTTAAAAAATTAAACGTACAAAGCAATTTTTCTTCGCATTGACAGCAAGCAGTACTCGAGTTGAGGGGAGATGCGGGGAATGCCATCCCCCCCGGAAAACAACACCATCCCCCCATAAAAAAATTCAGCATAAACCATACCCCTATAAATAATGACCTTCCCTCCTTACGTCTACGTGAAAAACTTGCACCATCTAGGCTTACCATACGTTCTACCTGTGGCGTTGGAAGTACTTTTAAATAGAGGGGCTGAAATTTGTGATACCATATCGCAACATACATCTCCTTATTATAGGAACATACATCATGCGTATCATGCACTTTATTGCAGAAAAAATCACTTGAGACTGCTTGATGAACTCAAGCTTTTTTCTAGCTAGCATAACACACAGTAGCCAGATCGACGTTTGTAAACGTGTTAACCTCTTGTAAATGAACTGATTATCCGTTCAATAAATGAAAAATTTGCAATTGCTAAAAAACAACAAAATGACGCGTTTATGGAATCACACTTTGAGGACTACCCCACCCTTATAAAATTGTAAACGTCATGTTAAAAAACACGTCGGAAAAGACATGAGCCATCGCTGCAATTAAGACTGGACTGAACACTAAAGTGGATTACTCATTTGAAATTCAAGCATAAACCAAAACAAGAAAAATCATATCAGTTTCTGTAATATCCGAAACATACTCAGCATAAACTATACACAAATACACAAAAAACGCTCGACAAGTCGTCAGAACCGAGTGCGATAAAAGTTCATTATATGTCCTCGTATTCAAGCGTCTTTCAGGATCATAACCCACCGGCCAACCATAACGGATAAAATCTAGCTTTTACTAGCTCGATTTGAATCTGGTACCAATAAGTAGAAATTTTTGCCCAGTTCGCTGATTCTGAACAAAGAAAATCAATCGTCGGTGATACAGCATGTCTTGTAGAACCGGAACCTGTCTGCCAACCTAAAATAGAAACAAACTTATGAATATGAACAACCATTTTCTGCGTCTTAGACAGATTCTTCGGAATAACTAGCTGTTTTCTTTTTAGTGATTCATTTATAGAAAGTTTCTGTTTCTTTTACCTTCGTGAATTTCGGCTTGGTCTCGAAATGCGAGAATCCATCTCAAAGCTTACACGTAACAAGCAAATGCAAGAATGAAATGTAAGGGTTGCATAAGGTCAGTTTTAAAGCCATCTAAAATCCTACAGTTTGACAGTCAAAACAACGTAGCAAAAGATCAAAATCAATTTAACTCGATTGCAATGCTTTTCATCCACCCAAAGGCATAATTTCAGATGAGAAACCATACCGGTACGACGTCAAAGTTCAATAAATGGAAAATTTTGAAATTGTTAAAAAACAACAACAAAATGACGCGTTTCTGAAATCACACTTTGAGGACTACCCCACCCTTATAAAATTCTCTCTAGCACCTTAATTAATGGTTTAATTACATTTAGTAGTTTTATTGACGTTAATACTACCACTCACTATCATACTTGGTTTGTTGGTGTTGAAAATGAAGGCACAGATAGTAATGCAGTTGTTCTCAAAATTAAATTTGACATTGAGATAACACTACGTAGGCTACGTGGATCCCGTTGACGGGGTTGCATAATATCCACGCACCTGATGAGACCCATAAGGTCGAAACAGTGCATTGTTGTGCGTTTTTTGTATATATGTTTTGGTATTATCCGTTCACAAGCTCCTATTGTCTCAGGGTCCTAAGCAGGAGCGTATTTAGGGGGGGGGGCATTGTGCCATGGCCCCCCATGCCATGGCCATACTCGAAAACATTGTCAAAAAGTTATGCTCGCTGTGAGGCATCGGTTCGCGCACAGTCTCTAAACACTAGTAATCTCACTTGCATGAAATTTAACATAGGCCTAAAGTTTGGATAACAGTAACAGCAGTGAAAACAGGAGTTGGAAATTTGATTTTTGACGTAAACCGGAGCAGGATTGGAGTAGGATTCTGTAATTTTGGAGCAGGATTGGAGTCGGAGTCTCAAAAAAGCGACTCCGGACATCTCTGGTTCGGTTAAGGTTCGCAAGTGCGCTACTCAAATTGTTCGGTTCAGTTCCGGTTCGCTCTTTGCAATTTTGAAAAATACGGTTCGGGTTCGGTTAGGGTTCGACAGAATTAGAATAAAACCGGTTTATAAAACTCCGATTTGAGTTCGGTTTGACTCTCTGATTTAACAACTACGGTACTCAAGTAAAAGTAGCCTATAGCGTTCTTGATCGTTAAAGTGTCAACTGCACACATGCCGATGATGACTTGCTCTAAAGTTGGCAAAATGGTAAACCAAAAGAAATTATTACCGCTCCGATGGCCGAGTGGATAAAGCGTCTGTTTCTCAGTTCTGGAACGGTAGACTTTAGACTAGGCTCGATTCAGCTGTACGGAGTAAGGTTAAACCAATGACTTAAAAGTTGGTATTTATAGCTTCCCAGCATGACGCTTAGCGATAGCATCAAACTGTCAAAGGTGACAGCGTGAAGAACAAGCGGGTAAGTTCGTTTGTTGTGTCGTTCAGAACCATGCTTAGCGAGATTTTCCCATCTCAGATTAGCAGACAGGAGGCTGAAAACTCATAAGTGAGCTGAACAGTGATATTTCATGCGACGCAACTTTGCAACTAGGGTTTCCCTTTTCCCCGGATTTTCAACTTCCCGGGATCCCAAAAATCCTCGGGATTCGGGAAATTACCGGGAAAATTTCCCGAGCTTGATCATTTAGACATTTTTTATGATTTTGAGCATTTCACATCTAATTTTTAGCATTTTGTTAAGTTGTTTTGACAAACTTAGTTCGAGTTTTTCAATTTTTTCGACAAATTGAAAAAAAAATTTTGATCCTACTAGCATTTCGTCTTAAAAAATTTTGCGAATATTAAAAAAAAATTTTTAGTAAGCAAAAAAATTTTTAAATTTGCAATAACGCATTATTTATGTCGGAATGATAGATATCAGTATCACTGAAACCCTTATAATTGTAAAAAAAATTCCCGGCATCTCGACATAAATTTTCCAGGAAACGGGAAATTTACAAACAGCAACGCAAATTGTTTTGTGGATAATATCTATAAAACAGAGAGAAAGAATGAGTAAAATATTGAAAAGTTTTAAATTTCCTCGGAAATTTCCCGTCCCGAAATCTCGAAATGGAAACTCTAGTGCAAACCACCATTAAGCGATCAAATTTATTTTTATAAGTTCGCTCTTGATGATTTTCAAGTCGCAATCCCAAGAGTAGCGTAATAATAATTTGTGCAAAAAAGCTGCATTATTGTTAGATCTTGGATGTAGGCCACTGTTATTTCTCAGCTGAGATCGAACATCTAAACGTAGCTCTGAAATAGGGTAAATCAAGTTAAAAACACACTACTTTCTTGCATATTCAATTTGCTCAGCTCGAAAATTTCCCGGGATCCCGAGAAAGTTTCACATTTTCCGGGATCCCGATCCGGGAACGGGAAATTTAATTTGCCTGGATCCCGAGCCAATTTTTCCGGGAACGGGAAATTTACAAACAGCAATGCAAATTGTTTTGTGGTGGGTATTTATGAAAGCAAAGAGAAAGAATGAGTAAAAGATTAAAAAGTTTTAAATTTCCCGGAAAATTTCCCGTCCCGAAATCTCGAAAGGGAAACCCTATTTGCAACGCAAGATTTAAGGGGACAATACTAAATTACGGAAATAGGAAAAGACGGAAAATACAAAAAGTTTGCTAAAATACGGAAAGTACCGCACGGAAAATACGGAAAAAGTGCTAAAGTAAAAGGCGGAAAAGACATTTTCGTATTTAAGAAGATTTCCGTCTTTCCAACATATTCCGTATTTTATCAATATTTCCGTCTTGGTAACATTTTCCGTATTTTAGTTGCTTAGAACGGCGGCAGTGTCGAAATCGACACTTTTGTTATTGAAATGTCTTACCGCAGTTGCCGTGTTTAAAATTATGCTTCGAAACTTTTTGAGAATTCGCAAAACCGACTAAAGTTTATGTAACTAATAACAATTTCATTTCCGTTTTTGTTTTTAAGAAATATTTGAAGGTATACCTTTAACGGCGACGGTAATCGACACCAATGAATTACCCCACGATAATGGCCGTGTTTTGGTTGGAGAAGCAGGAAGAAAGCAAAGTTCAATTCAGTTATCAGTAATTTTGGAACATTGCTCAAAACTACCGGTGTTTTTATTGCATTGTTTGTAATAACCTACTCGTTGTTTTTGTCATTTCAATTCAATTCATTTATTTCACCGCATTTGAAACAGTTAGGCTACATCAATTATAATTCTGCCGTTTCATCCTCCATCTCTTTTTGTGGCATAACGAGTAGTCCATATTGTGTCATTTTTTTGTGTCTGACTGGTGAAAATTTCTGTAAGGTGATAGCTTTGAACCATTTGCAAATACTTTGTCTATAAACCAACTAATATAGTATAATAATATACCGGTAAACAGTTAGTCTCCATGTCTGTAAATAACAGCAAGTTCATATATAATGCTGCACAAGGATTAGATTTGCTTGAGAATTCAGATTCATCTGACGACAATGATGATGCACCTGCAACTCCTCTGCGGTCTCAATCTGCAGAGCAGAATAAGAAGCAGAGTCAGAGTCAATCTAGCAATGTACAGCAGTCCGATAATGAAGGCAACTGTTCTTCCAGTGGTGATGAGGAGGAAGAACTGCTTGGAAACTCCAGCAGCAAGCTAAAAATGGGGTTGTCTGGAATCCGTTACTTCGAGCCAGAGCAGTGCAAGCGAATGCTTCTAATATCTTTCGCGTAAAAACTGGGGTTCACCCTGCAATACGAAACAGAGCTGATGCCAGTCCATACGACAGTTGGAAGTTATTTGTGGATAATGCTATGCTGAAATCTATTCAAGATCACACAGTCAGAGAGGCAATAAAAACTAATCCAGATTTTACTCTTTCAAGAGACAAGCTAGAAGCGTTCATAGGACTGCAATACGCGAGAGGAATTTATGGTAAACATCACTCTATGACTTTTTGTGGAACAAAACTTATGGACCTAAACTTTTTAGTGATACTATGTCCAGAGACTGTTTTCGAGAGGTAAAACGTTTTATTAGATTTGACAATAAGGATCGTCGCCGTCAGAGGCTAATTGATGATAAGTTCGTTCATATTCGAGAACCGTTAGAAAAATTTGTAGCAAACTGCATGTCTAATTATACCCCAGATTGGAGTCTCACAATTGACGAGCAACTATTTTCGATGAAAAACAGATGCCCTTTTATAGTATTCATGCCCAATAAACCTGATAAATTTGGCATAAAGTTTTGGGTGTTGGCGGAAGTTGAATCCAAGTATGTATGCAATCTTTTACCCTATCTTGACGCTTTTGAAAAAGAGCAATGCAACGGTAGGCTCTTAGCTGAAGATGTTCTAATGAGACTTACCGACTGCATCCACAACAAAGGTGGCTACGACGTAACCACCGACAATTTTTTTACCAGTGTCATGTGGCTAAATTACTCACCCAGAAAAAAATTTCAATCGTCGGGACATTGCGGAACAACAGTAAAGGAATTACAAAAGAAATGACGAGAAGTGGAGATGATCTTTACGATAGCAAGTTTTATTACGACGATGAAACCAAATGTTTATTTGTTAACTATCAGTGCAAAAAAAAGAAGAATGTACGGTAAGCTTGCTATCTACCATGCACAACGCTCCGTGTACTGATGACACAGAGAAAAAGAAGCCCTTGGTAATTAATTTTTACAATCAAAATAAAGTAGGAGTGGATGTATTTGATCAGATGGCTCGGCAATATACGACACATGCTGCAAGTAGGGGATGGCCATTGGCTGTGTGGACCAATTTATTAGACATTGCAGCCTTGAACTCATGGATCATTTTTAGGAAAACTACTGGAAGTGTCATAAGCCGTCATGACTACATATTGGAGCTTGTAGAGGGCCTGAAAGAGAACTATGTTGCACAGAAGGAACCAACAATCGTTCATGGTGACATTTCATTGAGCACCAACTGGCTCTTGGGCAAACGTCGAAAATGTTCTACTCAAAATTGTAATAATGCCACGGTTACAGTGTGCCGACACTGCCTAAAGCGCCTGGTGCGGTAACTGTGGAAATGGATCATATAAAGTTACCGAATGCATTGCATGTGCCCATGTGATGTAGCAATCTAAACTGAACAATAAACAAACTGTAATGACATGTCATATCGTTCTTTTACAACTCTGTGTAGCATAATATTTTTAGCCCAATTATTTCATGTTCATTTTGTAACAGCAATAGGCTATTACAGTAGTTACTTTTTTTTCTGCTGTTTGTGCTTCATCATTATTATTATTTCAATTTACATTATCATTTTCTCATTCACCATGACTGTTCAGAAACGTTGGCTTAAATTGCGTAAATTGATAAACTGATGTCAACATTGGGTTGGTTTGGGCTTACGCGAAACTAAATATAATCATTTTTTGCAATTCCTAATATTTCGTAATTATTTCAAGTGTCAGATTAAAGATAAAAAAAATTAGTGTCGATTTCGACACCGCCGCCGTTGTAGGTATACATTTTTTCCCGCCGTTCTAGTGTTAAGATTGTCTTTGTAACATTTTCGGTATTTTAGTAAGATTTCCGTCTTTTCAGAATTTTGTGTCTTTTCGCAATATTTCGGTCTTTGTAACATTTTCGCACTTTAGTAAGATTTCCGTCGTTTCAACATTTTCCGTCCTTTGGTAAGATTTCCATCTTTCCAACATTTTCTGCCTTTTAGCAATATTTCCGTCTCAGTAACATTTTCCGTATTTTAGTAGTCTAAGTGATTTCCGTCTTAGTAACATTTTCGCATTTTAGTAAGTTTAAGATTTCCGTCTTTGTAACATTTTCCGTATTTTAGTAACTTTAAGATTTCCGTCTTTTCAACATTTTCGCATTTTAGTGAGTTCAAGATTTCCGTCTTTGTAACATTTTCCGTATTTTAGTAACTTTAAGATTTCAGTCTTTGTGACTTATCATTTACCGTATTTTAGTAAGTTTAAGATTTCCGTCTTTGTAACATTTTTCGAATTTTAGTAAGTTTAAGATTTCCGTCTTTGTAACATTTTCCGTATTTTAGTAAAATTTCCGTCTTTCCAACGTTTTCCGTCTTTGTAACATTTTCCGTATTTTAGTAAAATTTCCGTCTTTCCAACGCTTTCCGTCCTTTACCAATATTTCCGTCTTTTGCAACATTTTCCGTATTTTAGTGAGTTAAAATTTCCGTCTTTGAAATATTTGTTACAATGACGGAAAATGTAGCAAAGACGGAAATTAGAGATAACATGGGCCGCTAAGAGACCCGTTAATAAGCCGTTAACCGATCTCTTTACTGGTCGCTAACGGCCCAATTCTATTTGTATTTTTTACTGGGCCGCTAACGAGCCGCTAACAATTTTTGAAATCCTTTAAGTTTGATTACTGTGATTAAAGGTTCACGAAAGAAAGGGCTTTGGGCGGGCTGGGCTTTATTTTTGGTACGAGTTGCCTGGTCGGCTACAGTTAGGCTACTAGAGGTTCTGGGCCGTGGGTGGTCCGGGCCTCAAAAAGGCAGCCCGAGCCATCTCTAACGGAAATCTTAAATTATTAAAATACGGAAAATGTTACGGAAATCCTAAATTATTAAAATACGGAAAGTGTTACCAAGACAGAAATCTTAAGGTTACTAAAATACGAAAAATGTTACAAAGACGGAAATCTTCAGCTACTAAAATAGACCTACGGAAATATTGTTAAAAGACAGAAAATGTTGGAAAGATGAAAATCTTATACTATAGGACGGAAAATGTTGAAAGAACAGAAATTTTACTAAAACGCGGAAAATGTTACAAAGACCGAAATATTGCTAAAAGACAGAAAATTTTGAAGAAACGGAAATCGTATTAAAATATGGAAAATGTAACAAAGACTGTAACCTTAAGTTACTAAAATTCCGAAAAACGTTACAAAGACGGAAATATTGCTAAAATGCAGAATATGTTGGAAAGACGGAAATCTTACTAAAATGCGGAAAATGTTGGAAAGATGAAAACCTGGCTAAAAGACGAAATTTTCTCTCTTTCCGCAAGATTTCTGTCTTTTCAACACTTTCTGCCTTTTAGCAAGATTTTCACCTTTGTAAGATTTTTATCTTTTTGCAATATTTTCGTCTTTGTATTATTTTTCCTCTTTTAGCAAGATATCCGTCTGTAACATTTTCAGTCTTTGAGCAAGATTTCTTCTGTTTTGTAAAATTTTCCGTCTTTTCCTGTTACCGTGTATATGTCAGCAAGATTTTTGCTTTTGCAATATTTTCTGTATTTTAATAGAGAAGTTTATTGTATAGATGATAGAGAAAATCCCAAACACTCTGACAAAGATGGATTTACGATTTCGCATCGAAAGATTAAAATTTAACGCTGGCAAAAAACTGCAGCTTGATGCAAAATCAGTCAATTTTGCAAAATCAGTCAATTTTGCATCAAGGTTTGACTGACTTTGCATCAATTTGCAGTTTCTCGCCAGTAATTCAATTTCCGTACGTTAGCAAGATTTCCATCTTTCCAACGCTTTCCTCTTTGAGCAAAATTTCCTCCGCTTTGTAGCATTATACGTCTTTTCCTATTTCAGCATATTTTGGCAATAATTCCGGCTTTCGATCCATTCCGTCATTTTCTATTTCTGTATTTCAGCAAGATGCCCTTTTCACATTTCCGTCCTTCCGCAAGCTTTTTTCTGACTTTTTCCGTCTTTTCCTATTTCCGTGTTTTATCAAGATTTCTGCCGTTTCCGCCTTTCCGTCATTTGCGTCTTTTCCGACATTTCCGCCATTTACTTTAGCACGTTTTCCGTAATTTCCGCATTTTAGCAAAATTTTTGTATTTTCCGTCTTTTCCTAATTCCATATTTTAGTGTTGTACGATTTTAGGTGCAACGAGGAATTTCAAGTGAAACTAGCCTAGTACGGTAACTCAATTACTGAAGGACTACCGGTACTTAGTACTTTTCTAAAATAAAAACTACCCAAGTAGTGTTACTTTATATTAAAATTCCTTAAGCTGTTAAGCAAACATAAAAGTAGCCCAAAAACCAGTGCTCGTTACTGAAGAAAACTACCGGTATGCTAGGCTACTCAAGTGAAAGTATTTCGTTACTTTACACCACTGCCTAAGCTGTATGGGTGAGCTAATTTTGTTTTCAGGTAAACTATAAATAAGCTAGACTAGGGCCTAGGTCTAGTCGACTATTGCAGACTAGTATAAAACTTACTGATAGGCTATAATCTGCTGTTGTCCGTAATTACTGCATCTGTGCATTAGGGTGGAGTGAAAAAATAGAAATCAAAAATTCAAAAAACGTCCCCTCCCAAAAGTTGCCTTTAGTCCCAAAACTATGTTTAAAAGGTTGCCAGTAACTTCGCCACACGGTAACTTCGCCACAGAAACTTCGTCACATGGTAACTTCGCCACACTTTGAGAAGGTGAGGGAAGATGTGGGGATAGTAGGAAAATGTGTTGGGATGTGGGGTGAGGAAGGGGAGATGTGGAAAGAGGTATGAGAGGGAGGTGTAGGAAAGTGTGTTGGGGTGTGAAGGAGGTAAGGGGAGATGTAGGGAAAGGTGAGGTGAGGGAGGAGATGTGGGAAGTGTGTTGGGGCCCCACACCTAGCACATTTCCCTACACCTCCCCCATTCCTCTCCCAACATCCTTTCCCCACGCGCCAATACACTTTCCCACACCCCTCCCCACTCACCCCATACACTCTCCCACACTTCTCCACTCCCCACATATCTTTTCTTACCTCCCCCACACCCTAACACATTTCCCTACACCTCCCCTTACATCCCCCCCTACCTCTTCCCACAGCTACCCTGACCTCCCCCTACACCCCAACACACTTCCCCACTTACCCCATGCACTCTCCTCACATCTTTCCCCACAGTTTCGACTATGTGGCGAAGTTACCATATGACGATGTTACCTTAATACCAGTAAATTTAACTGAACTGTGGAAAAGCTCGATAAAATTTATTACGACAACTGGGAATTTAAAGTCTTGTTTTGGTGTAGGCAATGTAAATTTTCGATGTATGAAAGTGTGGCGAAGTTACTGGCAACTGTTAAAAAGCGGTTTTCCAAAGTTTTCAAAATCCAGGTGGCTACCAAGGCGTAAAGGTCATGCGGAGGTCAAATTTTGTAAATATGCCGTAACTCATTAACCAGTGAAGCTAGAGAGCTAATTTTGGTGTCAAAAGAAGCAGAATGTGCATTTTCCTATGTAACTTAAGAGAACTTTTTATCCTAATTTTAGTATTTTTTCGATTACTTTCAAAAAAGTGTAATTTTGGATCAAAACATACCGGTACCATTTCGAACAGCTTAATGTCACCATAACACAGTCTAAATACAAAAAAATTGTATAATTCAGTGTATATGATGAGTCTCCTCGGGAGCTGACATTTCAGTGGTTTAAAATCACGTAGAGAACATATGACCATTGAAATATTGTTCACACATAGTTGCACAGTGCACACAAACAGACAAATAGACATAAGAATCAAACGTAGCCCAAAACAATGTAAAGAATCTAGACAAAGACAGCAAAAGACTGTCAAATCTGTCATCAGGAATTTCCCACTTTTTACAACTTTACGTATAATATAGCTTGCCCATACAAACAAAAAATTACAATCAACTGCCCAAAGTTATTTTAATGCAATGTGTTTGTAGTGTGTTCCGTAGAAAAGACTACAACCACATGATGGCAACATTAAATAACATTAAAAATAAGCACGGTAACTATAGAATTAGTTTTTATGTTACTTTGTATACCACAGTACACCAATGTTTTGTAGATAAGTTACACGCTTTCTGAAAATAATTCACTAAAGCAGAAAACTACCAAGTGGACACTGGACATATATATTTTAGGACATTTAAACCTTTTACAATTACATTTTTTGCTGACCAGTTGTGACATTTTTCTTTTGTTTACTTAAAATCTCAAGATTTAAAGAAATTATGTGCATGAAATCGCTTTTAAAAACAAACAGCTGGGTGATACATTTGCCACAAACTTGATGATTTTAAAATACAAGCAAGCAAACTTCACACAAAATTCTGCACTGCTGCAAATGAATAAATGTGTTATTACAAGGGACCACAATATTACAAAATTCCAAAATAGATTTTTATACTAGATAAAAAAGAAAAAATGACACAGCAATCGGTATAAAAAAAGGATGTCATCCATTTATCTAGAATTCAAGATTAAAGTTGCTCTTTGATGTTGTATTATCAATTTTAGTGACCGAATTTTTAGCCTAATCATACCATCACGTCTGCTGAATCAACCAATTCATTCCATAAATCTGTAGGCCTAGCAGTAAAACTACTGACTATTGTATTTTTCTTTCAACCTTATTATGGACAAAAGCAAATTGCTAAGCTAAGATTGAAGTGTTACCTGAAATAAGCAGGTTTCCACTTCTGAGTTAATGCTTATTTAATCATATATTTATCCTTTTTTGCTATAGAGGCGTTTTAACGAGCTCAAATAATAGTTTTGAATTCAGAATTTATAAAAGTAGGACAGTGGGCAGGTGGACTACCGGTACTATCTTAAGTTAAACTCTGAAGTGTAAATGGTGCTAGCCCGACTTCTGATTACACCTGGTCAATTGCATATTAAAGGTTTGGTTGATTTTATAAGCTGGATAATGCATCAGTGAAGAATGGAAAAACTTTATGTACAAGATTGTGAACAGCATCAATTCAGATGATGACATATGAAAAACTTTGCTGCTGAACAAGCAAAGTGTGGCCAAATTAAACAGTTGTGGCCAATGCATTGCTAAGATTCAATGCAAAAAATACAACAATGGATTGCAGTTTTAGTTTAAAGCAGGGGTCGGCAACCTTTTGACGCTGACGGGCCAAAATTAAGCTCAATAATTGGCCGCGGGCCATAAACAAGATTTCCACTAAACCTGGATGAAAAAATACACAAAAATGTTTATGTTGTCACGTCAAGTCGCCATCTGTTTGCCATGCTAAAAGGAGTTGCTGGCCATCTGTCTACCACGCTAACATGGGGTAGTCCCATTAAGTGCCTTTCCCCACGGCAAAACGAGCAAACTTGCCGACTTACTCAATACTGCCCCTTGAATTCTGAACGTCAAGAAGGGAAGCGGTGAGTGTAAATACGCATTTTTAAGTGTAATTTCGGTAAAGAGATAGATTTTTTGTGCCCTAAAATTGCGAGGTACAGCAACCAAAAAATTTGATGCATTTTCGATTTATTTAAACTATCTATATTACAAAATTCTTAACACAAACGTTTTCGGCTCTGCATGTATTTTTACTCAACTAATCGCAGCATTAACTTTAATTACATAGGTAATAAGAACAAGCTGAAGGTATGATTAACTTATGCTGATGATATGCACTCTCTAGTCTAGCCTAAACTCTTTAATTAGTAGCCTATACCTACATGCAGTGGCGGAGCCACAGGGGGGGTTTTGGGGGTTGCAACCCCCCATTGAGCCTCAAATGACATCATACTTACTTCGTTTTTTGATATTTACTTTGAAGCGCTCGCGATGCTTTGTCATTGATAATCTGGTTTTGTAATTGTCATAATAACAAGAGTTACTCAGCGTTGTTTCCTGACTTTCGTTCTTTGCCGTTATGCTTAATGAAGCAATGATGCAATTTTATTAGCAGGGCAGTGTCGCACCTGTACAAGCAACTGCCCTCAACCCCTCAGACCCTCCGTAAAAAAAAGGCTAAATGATTTCAAGCAAAAAGGATGTACGTACTGTAGCTCAAAAAAGAACTAAACCGCTAACCAGGGGAATGTGGGGTATGCTGCGTATGCATTCCCCCACCAGCCATTTTTAACAAATGTTTTGGATAAATATAAATTTTCCATAATTTCAAACCTTTTCATAACAATATGCCTTAGTCGCCTTAAGCACGCATAATCGAAACTGTGCAAACAAAATGCATCGTATTTGGTGAAGCATTCAAAGTTAGGAGCCAAAAATATGACAAACTTTCCATAAAAATTGTTCAGAAAGCACTAAAATGGCCATTGCAATATGCGAATTTTCAAAAAATTTCCGGAGAGCATGCCTCCAGATCCCCCTAGAGTCGTTTTTGTTACTTAAGTTGCTTAAAATTAAATCTGTCAAAAAAAAATACGCTAGAAAGGTGACAAAAATTAGTGCCTCCTTCCTGAAAAAAATTGTGAATAGGCCCATGACATGAAACATTTTCAAAAGGCTTATTCACGCCTGTTTCTGGGTCTAAACGTCATTGCATTTAGTTAAAATTCAAACTGATTTAAAATTACATGTACCCCACCAAAACTTTCTGGATCTGCTCCTGTGTACAACGTATGGTCAAATGTGATGTCATTCTCAACCCCCCCATGGCAAACTTCTACGCTAGTGTCTACATGCGAATAATACACTGATTTGAACAGCAATTATGACAAAAGTGAAACAATTATTACGACATCGAACAAAATTTGTGCGAAGTGCTTGATGCATGACTAAAATTCATTTTTCCGTTACCGCCAGTCTTTTTTAGAGAATAAAACGTGGAAACGCTTCCAGTCAAATCTATTGCGTCATGCAACTGTTTAGAAGCATGGTTTCAGCTCAGGTAAAAAGTGATCGCCAAACGTCTGTTTGCTGCGCTATTTGTCACAATTCCGTAAAGAGGTTGCGGGCGCATAAATACACAATTTCAAAAAGAGGCTGCGAGCGAAATAAAATAGGTCGGCGGGCCGGATTTGGCCTGCGGGCCGCAGTTTTGAATGTTAATTCACCTTAATCTTAGCAGGATAAGATATTGCTAGTGCTCAATTTCATGCCAGTGTATTATTATTACATGTCAGTTTATAGATGAATGGTAGTTGACTGTGAAACATGTTTAACGTAATAATATTTCGAGATTATGAATGTCAGCTGTATGTATTGCTTCATATGTGAACTGACCTTAAAGGAAGTTTGAAGTCAGAGAATATGATGATCTTGAAAAATTCTAAAAATCGATTGTCATTTTCGCTTTGGTCCCATCTGTTAATTCACTTTTTGTAAAGAGTTATATCAGATTTATTTTGAACAATTAAGTGCCAACATGGCATCGCTTTGCAGACTAACTGCTTGCTTTGCAACCAAACTCACTTTTGATTGGTCACAAGCTTGGTTGCAAAGTGTTAATTAGCAAAACAATGTCATGTTGGCACTCGATTTTTCACAATGACTTTTAAATAAATTCTTACTAAGGGAATTGACAGATGGGACGAAAGCGGAAATGATTTTTTTGATTATTAGAATTTTTTGAGAGCAACAAAGTCTCCGACTTCAGACCCTCTTTAATGTTAACAAGATATGGTATTGCTAGTACTCTTTTAGATCTCAGTGTATTATCATTGGATGCCAGTTTATTTATGGATGTGAGTTGATTGTATAACATAATAGTGTAAATATTGTCCAACCAAAACAAACCTTCAAATAGTACATTTTGGTCATCACTCATCAGATTTATTTTGCATTGTGTCAGGAAAGAGAGGGCCACTAAGTTTTAATCACACAAAGCAAGCTTAGAAATTATAAAGACTTACATGGGAATGCATATTGTACCGCATAGCATGCATTATGAAAGTATATCGACTGGTGGTACTGTACCATGATTATTAATGGAACACACTTCGCTTCATTAAGGTCTGGAATTGTGTTTGCTGATGAATCTTGTTACTTTTTTTTTGGTACAACAATGTCAAGTCGATAGTAAAAATGTAAAAGCTTAAAACTTTTCAAGTTTCTCAGCAAGTAAATTTTCTCAGTTATTATCAAATTGTGTCTGAGTGATAGTAAAAATACCAAGTTTTTGTTATCGACTTTCATCATTAATGATGGACAGAGAAGAACCAGAACTTTTTTAGTTTTTGATTTGCTGACGAATGATAGATGAAGTTTGTTTCTTTTGTAGTTACACCATCGAAATGCAAGCACATCATGAATGTTATGTGGCAAACTAGCATGCTGTTGCTGACAACGTTTCTTTTCAGGATGTAGCAAATGTCATTAGAGTGTAATTATTAGTGCTAGTTATGCGTCATCTCTTGTTATGTTAAAGAAATAACACAAAGCTGTATTGACCGGCATGTGCTGAAATAGACTCATTCTTCTCAACTATTATTATGTTGTGAAACAAAACATAGAAGTTCTGGAGCATTTCTGCCAGTGTATGTCATGGAGTCATCCCAGTGTGTATTGATAATTACGATTCCTATAAATTTTTGTTGAGGTGGACTATCATTTTAAAAGTTACTGACCACTCAACTTTCTAAATATTTCTTGATCCCAACACATTTATTCAATTCGAGGATTTTGTATCACTTTTATTTTCCCCATGAAGGTGATAGTACAAGCTAATCTTCTTTATTGACTTCAAAAATACAAATAAAATGTCTTTAGGTGATCATCAAAAAGCCAAAGTCCACAAACACTTTTAAATAAAAGCAAAGACTATTATAACAAAATAGGCCTATGTCCATTTAGAGGTCAAAAAAATACATCCCCCCTCAGTTTGGGGGGAAAGTAACAGTGCGGTACACTTATCTTATTCAGCTGTTTACTATATACCAAAAGCAATCACAAATTATTTTACAAAAATTAGTTATGTGCAATAACATATTTTAAAAATCTTTAATTGCGTGTTTCTCAAAACCTAAAAATGTGACATAGGCCTATTCTGTTTTCATGCAACGATACAGTTTATGCAATAATTTCTCTTATCATGAGATAGTGAACATAGTGCATACTTTGTACCATTACTACCGGTATCAGGAAAGGTACAGTACAGTACCATACCCAGACCAGTAGCAACCAAACAAGGTTAAACAGTTTCAGGTTAGACTTGCAGAGTTGCACGGGGTTGCCACGCACTCAGCAGTTGCAAACCATAAGCTGATAAATTTTCCAGAACTAGTGTATGTTGACAAGAATGTTTGGAAACTTTCCTGGCGTAAAACTTAACTGGGAAAATACGGAATCATTTCTATAATCAGAAAAGCGTTCACACAAATGGTGAAAATTTTGTTTTTATAATTTTTCCAAAACCTGTTTGATTGAGTTTGACATAAAGGGATTGGTGGCCCGCGTGTGATAAGTTTCCCTAATGATTTTTTTGCATCAGTTAGTTCATCCAGTTTCTTCAGATATTTGCTTAATGAACCTTAAGTATTCAGCATTCAGATCTGCTGCAGCAGAACCAAGTTTGTTTTTTTTTGCGTGACTGTTCTCATTCCATGTTGAATCTTTATTACTACATGTGAACTGGACTGCTGGAATTAGTTTTATGAGCATTTTTTATGATTTATCTTCTGCAGATGTAAAAATTATATGAACCATTTTCTTCTAAATTAAAAAAAAGTTTTTTTGCTTTGCTTTTTACAACTTTCTCAAAAATTATTTTAAGTTGTCATTAAAGTTAAAGGAGTTCAATCACACAGCTTAAGCCCGGTATCGCATGGCAATGGCATGGCAAGCCAATGTCAGCGACATGGCCTAGCGGTACCACGCGCAGGTGACAGATCCTACGTGACGGATTCGATTCGCGGCTGGAGCCGATCGCATTTGACATATATAACGGGTGGCTGCTGACTCGAAGAGCGCAAGCTCACTTCGCAGTCTCCCTCAATTACTGTTGAATTTTCAGTTCAATATAATTTGAAAATAACCCTCAGTTATTTATTTATTATTTATTCGCAGTTGCGAAAATTGACACTAGTAAAGAGTAAATAATTTTTCAAGATTGGACTTCATTTTTCCAAACATGGTAAAGCCCAAAAACAGTTTCTTCTCTCTGGGAATAATATTGGCGTTGTTAACTTGTTGCACTAACTGAGGGTTATTTTCAAATTATATTGAACTGAAAATTCAACAGTAATTGAGGGAGACTGCGAAGTGAGCTTGCGCTCTTCGAGTCAGCAGCCACCCGTTATATATGTCAAATGCGATCGGCTCCAGCCGCGAATCGAATCCGTCACGTAGGATCTGTCACCTGCGCGCGGTACTGCTAGGCCATGTCGCTGACAAAAAGGTTAACATTGAAAAGGTTGCCTAATTCCTTTAGTTATTGGTATCTACTCCAAATTGACTTGAAAGTAGGATCATATATGCCAACTTCTAGGTTACTCAGTCTGCTAAGAGGCTCACATCTAAAGTTTCTCAGGTTGACATGATTTGGGCAAACGACTTCGAGAAAAGCCACAGATAAACTGGTTAGAGAATTAATTTGCCTAGGCTAGGTAAAAAATACTCCTCTTAAGCAATCCCCACTTCTAGTACCCACTAGGCCATCTACCCAATTGCAGCTGCAGATGCGTTTCGACCTTTTTAGGTCTCATCAGTGCAGCATAGCTACAACCCCCCTCAAAAAACTCGCAATAAAACTAAATTCCTGCTTTCATTCTCCCCCAAATTTCTTGCTACCATTCCACTGCTAATTCCCTGCTACTATTCTAATTGCTAAGATCCAAACTAAATCCTTGCCGCCCCCCTAATTTTTTGACTAATTTCCTGTTACCATCTCCCCCCCCCAAAAAAAAAAATCTTAAAAAAACTAATTCCTTGCTATCATTCCACTGAAAAAAGCCTGGTTATTTCGAGACAGGAGTAAAATCCAACATTTCAAGTTTTTTTAAATTATCTAACTTGTTGCAATAAACATGCATGATGTGAAAGACGCTTCAGACATCACAGTGGTAATGTTAAGTTTAGCAACGCGCAAAGTTTTAGCTCTAATGAGCATGAAACTGCAACAAGCATATTTTGCCGTGTAAGCAAAACGTTTTTGAACAACGTGTGAAAAATGATAGTAAATATTTCAAACATTGTTCAAAAACTCAAGACAATATCTAACGAATGTTTGAAAAAAAAAAAAAAAAAAAAGATTTGCAATGATCTAGTGATGTTGTTAGGAAGTCCTCACCTTGACAGTTAAACTTATTCCAACTCTTTTATTGAGTGGAACAGCTCAAAAGTAATTTTTAAGGAAATTGTGTTGGCAGTACGCTATTGACTTTCTTGTATTACTGAAGCTTAAATTGGAGGTGGTAACTATTGTATGTGGTATAGCTGAATCAAACATGCTATCAATCACAGTGAAAACAATGGATTCTCAATCCAGGCAATTTGAGATTCCTGTCTCAGTAAGTGGTTGTATATTGTAGCTAGGCTACTTCTGAAACATCTGGTGTGTTGCTGCAAAATGATTTTTTGACAGCTCTGATGACCGAGTTGTAAGAGCATCCACCTCTGGAGCTGTAGACTCGGGTGTGATTCCCTTTCGAGTCAAACCAATGACTGTAAAATTGCTTGGTATTCACAGCTTCCCTGCTTGGCGCTCAGCATTAAAGGGACATTGTGGAGAACAAGCCACAAGTTTGCTTGTTGTACCATTGGTAAAGGCTTTTAACGGGATTCTCCCATCTTGGTGTGGTAGACAGGTGGCTGGCATCTCCTAAGCTAGCTCATCATAGCGCTTTGATCACTTTCTCGTGACAGGAGGATAAATATGCAACTAAATACGAAAGAATGTATAGGCAATGTTCAGTGATTATTTGTATTTTACACTTAAAAATGTGGCTGCTCAAAAATATATTTAGTTTTGCATATATGTTTTTAACGAGACAATCATGTATAAAAGAAAGTAGCACTATGATGGAAGTTGAGAGACGAACTTGGTTAAGCTTGCTGGTGCTTTTTGATTCAACTTTTTGTAACCAGCCGACAAAAATGATAATACTGTAACATCAAAATAATAAGTTTTGCTATTTTTTAGACAAAAATCAAAGATTTTAAAGTTACAATTGCTCCTTCAGTCAATGTTCCTGTCGATCATCAACGATTAATTTATCAAGGGCGAGTTCTTCCTGATGACTTTCAGCTCACTCAAGGTTACTAGTTACAGTATTTTGAAGAATTTTTTGTGCAGCAATAGGTCGGCAACATAATTAGCACTTATGAAGGTTTAAGTGCTATTTTCAATTCTTTACGTAAATGAATAAAGGTTGTTTTGTACACCCGAATTTGTGTATTTACCCGAACTGTGCTTCATTATACTTAAATATTCAAATGCTTCTCCTATGTTCGTTTTCCTTTAAGTGGACAATTCAAAAATGTGTTTTAATATTTATGTTTTTAGGCATGATACAGCACTTACAAAGGGAAAAATATTACTCAGTCATAGCCTATTTAAATGCTGTTTGTTTATCATTGGTGTGCTTCTGTTCTGGGTAGCCGTATCATACAACAAAATTACTTAAGTTAAATGAAATACCGGTGGCTGTTGTAGATTTAATGGCTCTAGACAGAATGAAATCCGTGTGCATAATAGTAAACTATTGTGTTTAATAGTAAAGAACTCCGCACTAAATGATCTTGAAATCAACAGTAATTGGTAGTAGTGGTAGTAGGGTAGTAGTGTCTTTTTATTTCCGCACCGTCAACACAATAAAAGAATACGATAAGAGTAAGGGAATATAACGCGGCACAGGAAAAAGGAAGAAGCAACAAAACGATTAACGTTATGGCATGCAGGTAGGAGAAGAGGAGTTAACAGAAGACAGTAATAATTCTGAACTGTGTAACTTCAATCGATGGTGCTGTGCTAACGAACTGCAAATCAACCCCGAGAAGGCTAAGGCAATCCCCTTATCTCCTAAATTGAATACTCCTCAACCAGATTTCAACTTACTTTACAATACCGCAATATTTCTTTAAGTGATTCCTATAAATATCTCGGCGTAATTTTAGACAACAAATTAAATTTCCAACTTCATATTCTCAGCCTCGAAAAACATGTGTCCAAGTCTGTAGGAATTCTTAGCAAGCTAAGGTTCCTGTTTCCCTCTTCCACCCTTCTTCTCCTTTATCATGCTCTCGTACATCCCCACCTTTTATACGGACTCCCAATCTGGGATAGCACATTTAAAACATAACTTAACAAACTGCAAATTCTCCCAAATAAAGCCATTCGCATTATTACCAACTCAGACAGACATTCTTTCATTACCCCACAGTTTCGAAACTTGAAAGTTCTTAAAATTGCGGGCCTGTACATTTATGAGATTGCCGAGCTTATGCACCAATATTCCAAGAAAGTGCTTCCACCGTGTTTTTCAACCTTTTTCAGTTCACTTTCTAAAATCCACGATCGACAATCCTGGTCAAAATCAAAAAATAATCTTTATCTTCCCAAGTTTTCCACATGCCGTTGTCAGAGATCTCCAAGGTTTCAAGGAATTAAAATTTGAAACTCATTAAACCCTGATCTAAAAAAACATTCCGTTAAAAAATTTTAAATTAGCTTGAAATATCACCCACTGGAAAGCTATGCACAGACATAATACGCCGAATTTCAATTTTTTTCTTTTTTACTTAACATATTCTAAACATTATATACGATGATTTATATCTGTCGCCTTAATTGTGGCGACTGACACATTCTCTGGGTGGCTGCTTGACTTGAAGACCTTTATCAGTTACTTCGCAGTCCCCCTCGAGATGCGTGATCTTTTAGCTTTTTTTTTTTTTTTCGATATGTTTGTTAACGTGCATTTTGTTTTGCTTGTTTGCTTTTCTTACTTTTCTGCATCTCGTGAATAAATTTGAACTACTGCTAATGAAAGACATTAAACCAATTTTGGGTTTGAAAAAAAAAAACAGTCTGGTATGAAAAAATGCACTGGAGAAGTGTAAAAGCCTACAGATTAACTGGTATGGTGTGCAAAATGCATATGAGCAGGCGCTATGATACTGCAAGGGTATACTTATTTTTAATTTCACAAGTAAGCCCGTGCAGCTCTTGACCTAAATATTAGAAAGATGATTTGCTTTGTAAAATGTGTTCTATCTAATGCTGGTGATTTTTGCTTTGCAGAACATAATGGAAAAGTACTTCATCTTGTTCAGCGACTACCAGCTGTCATAGCTGCGACTTCGTCCTCCAGTAGTCTTCCAGCGAGCACCGCTGCTCCTGCTGCTGGAGGAGCTTTCAATCCTGGACAGCTGGTAATGCCAAAAGTTTCTGCAGCTTATCAGTGTGACAATTAACCGAACTCGTGCTACAACCTGCGATTTATTGCCAAAAAAACTGTTGCCTTTGTTTCCTATTTCAGTCCAAATAAGGTTTTACCATATACTGTGTATTTTTTTCGCCTCATTTTTTAGCAGATTCACGTGAAGACACTTGCTTCTGGATTAAAGGGTGTGTTAGCCTTAAGCTGGCTTTCTGTTCGTATTCGTTAGGTAAACTTGCATCATTTGCCAGTGTATTTTTATTTCATACTTTATTACAAACTACACGGTAATTTGAATTCTCTTCGTTGCTTTTATTAAGTTTAACTTTCGGTAACATATAAGACTCGATACGGCTTAGAAAGTAACCAAGTTCAGATCATGTCTTCCTGATTGAATTACTTCTAATCCCTAGTCACGGCCTTGCACAAAAAAGAATCTGAAACAGGTCATAATATTTGTCTGCTAAAGCATAAAAGCAGTCTGCTTAAGCTGCTATGCTATCAAGATGTGATTTAGAAAAAAAGTTGAAAGCGTTGTTGCTTAAAATTTTATGCATATGAAATTTAAAACGCTGTTTTAAATGTAAATACTGCTTTCTTTAAACTGTGCTATTTTCTGTTTTTAGTCCCAGATGATATTTCAGCAAGCCATGAATGGTCTTGGGAATTTACTTGTTGGTGGATCTATTTCAGGAAACATGGTAAGTTAGAAAATTTTACTGCCAAAACGTGATAGCAGACGAATTATGATTTGCTTATATAGGCTCCGGCCGAAATATTGCTAATTACTTATAACTTTGTTCTTGCCCAACAACTAAAAAATAAAAGTGTCTTAATTATGTATGTATATATTATTTTGCTACGTGAAATTCAACGGTGTTACATTTCTATGAAAAGAACTTCATTGAATAGCAAGAAAAGTTTTAAATTAGCAAAACGCATTGGAAAAAGTGATAAAACTGCACATGTGTGAAGTAAAACCGGGGTTTGCTCTTGGCCTAGTGCTTCTTGCCTATTTTTGTGCTGTAAGTTAAAACCGGTGAGGCCAATTTAACCAAATTTTGAAAACATCATTAGACACAATTTCCAAATCACTTTTCTTTGTTTTAATGCAGGTGCCAAACCCTTCTAATCCGAACGAACAAATTATGAACATTCAGATTGACCTGAACGGTTCTACTGCAGCAGGTTCTCGCACTTCAACCACATCAACCACCAGCAATGCATCACCACGCGTAAACTCTCGCGCCCCTAATCGTCGGCAGGCCAGTGAGTAAAAAATCAAATTTTCATTATAGTCGCGATATTGCGCGAAAGCGTGTGACGAGTGGCGGGGCCCATCTCCGCGGCTTAGCGCCTGGGCAACACAGCTCCGAAGAAACGCCGCAACGGTGGCGAGCCATTGGGACACTGTGCCGATTTGACCGGCCAGGGAATTAAGCCCCAGACCTCCCGCACTGATTACGATCTGGCTAGCAACTGAGCTAAACGACCGGTGCCCAGTAAGTACAAAAAATATCAGCTGACGTGGCGGTTGTTTTGGAGTCATGTTTAATATATTGGCGTTGGTGATTATGTTGTAGCAAGTCTTTACTTCTTGGTGTGTTGTGATGGTGGAAGGTGGCACATTCTGCATTTGCAAAACGCGGAAACGAAGCATTAACGCAGGAAAAACGCGAGTTGCAGCAACACCCCATACTATTGGATCCCATTAGTCAGTGATGGGAACGATAAACCTTTCTGTACTAAAGCGATAACGATAATCGATAACTTGAAAAAACCCTGGGCGATACCGATAACGATAAATCTCAATTTTTTAAAGCGATATCGATAATCGATAAATTATCGCCGATAAGTTTTTCCGATAAATGTTGCGGTAAATTTTCGATGTGTTTGACGAAGTTTTTTTCTGTAAGTCGAATTGCAAAAATGTTTTTTTTAGATTTTTCGAGAAAAGAGAGCAGTTTACTGACTCTGCCGTGAAATTACGCCAAACAAAGAAATAATTTTTAAAAATTACAACAAGTCTTAATGGACACCGTGTTTTTTCCATAGCGCCAACTTTGAAGTTTAAACACTGCGTGCATAAAAAATCGTTTATCGTGATAATTTATCGGCGAAAACAAGATATATAACAAAAGCGATAACGGTAATCGATAAATCCAAACTACTTTGAGCGATAACGATAATCAATAAAAAGTTATCGCCGATAAATTATCGCGATAAATGCCCATCTCTGCCATTAGTACACTAGGGGATTAGTAAATAAAATGGATATCTTACAAATAGCTTCTACAGGACTTGGAGGTGGACTTGTCGTATTCATTATTTGCATCTTAACAGCCAAAGGCTTGTCGGTCCTAGTTTTGAGGGGGTGAATCACAGTTCCAAGTAACTCAACTGAGGTTTTTGCGGCTTGGTTGTTGTTCTACCAGCGTGATTTGTTACACGCTATAAAGTATATGAAAAGTTAGTTTTGTGCTGCTTACTGATTCTATGCAGAAAGAATGCCTATGCAATTTTATTGTATTGGTTATTGCGTTATACTGTTAGTAGTTCAAAACTAGTTGCGTACAAAACGCAGTAAGCACGTTGCAGCCAAAACAAGTGGCTAATGAGCTTGACTTTTAATCACAAGGCTCTGGTTTTGAACCTGAGTCTACCGGATGAGCGATTTAACTGTGAAATTAGTTGTAGAATTGGCTTTTCAGCGCTCATTTAGTAAGCCTTTTAAGGCCTACCTGTATCTCTTCATGAGTTCACTATTAATAGTGCATAACTCGTCATATTGTCATTTGAAGCTCGCATTTCCTACTTACGTATGTTGTTGCTGTACTGGTTGTGATTGAATTAACTGCTATTAACCATATTTTGTCAGACGTTCCGCAAATTAGCGCACCTCGACAACAACTACGTGCCGTGCAACGTAATTTAAGGCAGTTGGATAATATTCTAAATCAGTTAGAGGTAAGTTAAGCTTACTAAAACATAAAGGACTTGGATGTGAAATTTTGGACACGAACTTCTAGATTTGATCTTCAATGCAGAAATTACACGTAGTAGTATTTAGATATGCTCTTCCAAATAAATGCTTCACCGCCAGTCATGTTTGCGTAATTACAAATATTTCGTACATTTAGGGTATGAATGCTCTCAAAAAGCTTTACAGTTAATCAAGCAGATGGTAGATTACTAGAGTAGGCGTTAAACTTTAAGATGTCGTATCTGCTGTCGATCTAATTGGAATAAGATTGACTATTTCTGGCTTTTCTCGGCTGTACTGGCAGTGGTTCAGACCTGCATATTTCATTCGATTGATTTAATGTGTTCTTTTGTCAAAGAATGTGGTGACGACGCTGTTCCTGGTCGAATCCAAACTGACTTTGTAGTTGCTGTTGTTGTTTGGTTTTTGGATTGAGCAATTGGTTCATGAATTCGTTGCTAATTCAGCCATTCGTTGAACAGAGATTGTAATCATTATAAAGAACCTTGTACTAAAACGCAATCACGAGGCTGTGGTAGGAGTTAAACCGATCACTTGGCGATCGTTGGGTTGTTAGCTTGTAGTTATGAAATAACTTGTACCAAAACTGTGTAAGCACCTGCACCGTTGTAAAAAAGAAAATTATTTTATGTTTTCACACTATCTCTGTAGGCCTGTGCTTATTGGAAACGGATATCCGTATTAAAGTTACTGGCATGACTTGACCTTATGCAGAATCCAGTATCCCTTCAGCAAATCTACCGTTACAATCAAACAGTGAACCAAATGCTTCCAAAACTTGTGTTACTTAAATAAAAAAGTAAGTTTTGAAGTTTTGTTATTAGTCTCGGGAAAATGCTCCAGCAGCTGAAGAAACGACTCCGGTGCAGGAAAGCACAGCCATGGAGGAAGGATCCGGAGATGTGTACGCTGCAGATCTTCAAAGTGTACGACAGGATGAGGCTATGGACACAAGCAATGATGGTAAGAGGTGTTACCTCAATTTGTTGTTGATATTCCATTTGCACAAAACTATATTTAGCCATGCGTTGTGTAAGCTCTGGCGTATGCACTAACGTTGATTTTAGCTGACTTTCTTGGTGCTAGTATTGAGCTTATTTTTGTAAATAACAGGTTTTTCTGTATAAATAAACCATGTTGATAAAACAAAGTTTTGCACTTTGTTAAATTTAGGCGCTTGGCACCAACCTGGTAAAATTGACCAGCGTTGTTCCGTACTTCGTTGCAATGGCTAACAATATAAAGTGCTTGGATGTGTCCATAACAACAGTGCTGATTGCTTCGGCGTGCCACATCTTCTGTGGATTTTTTCAACCAGTTTATTTCCTTAAAAATAAAATCTATATCTTTTTTGTGTTGTGGTAAAACAGTTCGGTTTAAATTGGTCTAATATGATTAAATGCAAACTAGAAACTGCGTATATCGATTTATAGCAAGGTCATTGTTGATTCCATTTTGAATTTTCTTAAAACCATCCGAAGCTTTTTCGAATCAAACCGATCTCAGTTACATAAAAAACTTTTGAACCCGTCTGCCTTATGCAAAAGCTCTTGACCCTGATAGTAACATAGTTCGAAGTCATGTCTTTTGAGCACTTAGATTAAAGTAGGAGCAAATTATTGTAGCTCAGTTATACAACCAACATGTATCATTTTGAAAGGTTCTAAAATCGACACCAATTCATGTTGATTTTTCCCTAAGCCTCGAATGCAAGTAGCCGAATGGTATAGCTGCTAACACACATAGATGGTGTAGTTGCAAGCATGTAAGTATAGTAACGAAAATGAGTGTCACAGTTAACCTTCGGTCATGGCTCACGCTACTGGCAAGTCTGTGACAGTTTGCTGGAATTTTAATTTGCGAAACCTCCTGTCTAAATCTAAGTGTCCAATGCCCTTAAGCTTCAAATTGTATGATGTGGTTTCATAATTCCAAACGACAATTATAACAGCATATCTTTGTTGTTAAAGGTAGTAACCCCTTGCAATATTTCTATCGACTGGTTCATGCTTTTGTCGGAAATAGGCTTGTTTAGCTGCTTTCTTTACTTTTGAGATGATGTGCGTTGTGTCATTCGACATATGGATGACGTATTGCGGTCTTATCGCGTATGACGCGAAATGACGTCATGGTTTACTTGCTGCGAACATTATATAGAATTTTTTGACTTGATGCGTTACGACATACCATGGTGCTGTTTGTTTTTGCCTGAAACGATGTGATATATTTTTGCTGTATCATATCTACAAATAATGTTAAGTGTGCGCGTTTAATTGTGATCACAACATGTCTTTTGCCAGTATTATGACAATTAGGAGTCTTTAAACTAGGGGTTCGCAACTTTTCCTCGTTAAGTTTCCCCTGTGTGGCGAAGCATTCAACCCGAACCCCCAATAGGCTGACACCAAATTAATGGTCCTTTGTTTGAATTCAGACTTTATTATTCAGTGATAAGAATATTGAGGCACAGCTTAAAAAAGCCGTGTATTTCGCAACAACGCAAATTCAGACAAAATGTACGCACTATTCTCAATCAATAAACATTTATGTGTAGTATAGGATGTTAAACAATTAGTAACACATGAAAACTTGACTGCTCTCCTAGCAGTGGCATCGCCAGGGTGGGGGGATCCTGGCTTTGGCCCCCCTCTATTTGATACATGGAATTTTTTTAGAAATCGACCAAAAATGGCCAATAAAAATGGAACTTCTCTTTGTCGAAGTCCGACCCTCGTTCCCACCTAAATTTATTACACCCTTGCATTCAAGTACCCCCAGAAATTTCCTTGTCAACCCCCATGAGTTCGCGAACCCCAGGTTAAGAACCTCTGCTTTGAATATTACTTTTTAATGGCTAGACATGGTTGAGAATTCCTTTTATACGTAGATTGCCAACTTGTTATACTAAAGCAAACAGTTCTTCTGGTGTAAGGATTGAAACTGAACTGGACTGATAAACTCTGAAAAAGGCGACTAACTGTTCAAATTCATTTCAATGGATCTGACGTTTCGCTGGTCAGAACAATCTGATGTATATAACCTGATGTCAGAACAACCTGATGTAACTTCTTATATAATATGTAAAGTTAAAATTCTTTAAACGGAAACTGACTATTCCAAACGATTATTTGCTGAAAGTTGGTACATCAATGAGAAGCCAGAAGTGATAAACAGAAATTTTCCTTTGGTTTATAAGAAGCTGCTTAAAAGCTAATTTTTCGTTTTACTTTTTGATTCCTTTATTTCAAATTTCCAGTTTCTACATTGCAATTGTGATTCTATGGTAATTTCTTTTTTCATCTTTGGCGACTTAATGTATTATTTTTCCGTTTGTCTATTCTTCAGTATCCGTACCGATATTTTGACGTAATTTGTTATTTTGACGTAATATTTTTCTTTATTTGGTAATAATGTGCTCATTAGAAATAATTTTTAATTTGAATTTGCCTAGTTATTCTTCTGTTTTGTGGGATCATTTCGAGTGTCTCTGAAGAAGCTGGTTGTTCTGACCAGCGAAACGTCAGATCTATTGAACTGAATTTGAACAGTTAGTCTCCTTTTTCAGAGTTTATCAGTCCAGTTCAGTTTCAATCCTTACACCAGAAGAACTGTTTGCTTTAATATCAAATATGCCTGGTGTACAACTCCATTACAAACTTGTTATACTGTATTAGTAGTTTGTTTTTCGTATGCACAACTACATAATTGCGCAACTGGTGTATGTGGTTTTGGATTAACTTAGCACTTTTCAGCTTGTTTTCATTGCATATGTAAAAAGTATTTTTGTAACAGCACGATTTACGTACTGTACATCATAAATGTGTTCCCATGTGCTTTTTTAAGACCATGAAAGTGAAAATTGTTTTTGTTTTACTTCTTAGCGATTCGCAATTACAACTTCGAACTTGGACTCGATTTTAGCTTCCGTTTAACAGTGCTTACTATGTATGTGCTCGTACGTCAGCGCGTATTAACATTCGAGCCAGCAAAAAACTGATGCTATGTAAAATCGCACAACTAGCAACTTAATGGATCTTGTGTGATCGCCTAAACAGTTCTTTCGCCGTAGTTACCAACACATTAAATTTTCGGTTTTCTTAACATGCTTCTTTTTCAGCTGAAGCAGCTGCCGCTGGCAGATCCAGCACTGATACAGCAAGCAGTCAAAGTCATGTTCAGGCTGAATCATCTGCTGCTTCGGGATCAAGCCCCCCATCTTGTGCAGCGTAAGTGAATACAAGTAGCGGTAGTTTCCGTCTTTTTAGGCGTTTTATGGACCCCGTCCCTGAAATAAAGTGAAGGTAGGGTCCCTAGAATCACAGAAAATTATGGTGGAAAATAGCTTCAAAAATTATAAAGATAATTAAAAATATTTGGGGTGCTGAATGATTGCCCATTGCTAAATACTAGGCACTAGCATTTTAAAAATTAACCAGTAGTTTCATAGCTGTTGCGGGAATAGTGAGACAACTGATTACAGCCGTAGTGCTTCGTGTTTCAGTATGTTACTGTTTTTCCAGGCATCCATCGCTTGGAGAACTCGGTACCTTTTACACTAGAATGCTGCAAGCTCAAAGAAGATTGGAACCATTCATCAATGAAATGATCGGCTTCTTAAACACCGATCCATCGTTCAGCAGCACGCAGGTGTTACTTAAATGATGTTAACATCCACAAAACGTGTGTTTATATCACTTTTTGGTTAATTTTATTAATCTTTATATGAACTACTCGTTTTACGTGGGGTTTTCTTTTTAATTACTTGAACAAATTACTATGGATAAATGAATTATATTATAAGCGCACTTTATATGCTCTAAAGTGGAGGACATTTACTTTCGAAGGAAATTCTCTTCAATGCTACTGTTAAAAAATACATGCTAGTGAGCGAAAAGTTTTTGGGAGCCAAACATTAGATTTTGATTTTTGGTCCTAATGTTTTTTTGCACTACATAATTACTAGTATCAAAACCAATCTTGTGATTGGTTTCACAGAGTCCGGAGTATCGAAGTACTTTGCGTTTGCTCACTTTGACTCTAGAAGGTCAGCAATATTTAGCAGAGATCCAGCGGCTCTTATCGGAAGTGGTGATTCCCCTTGGTCGCACACCTCCTCGCTCTATGCTGTTACGAGCTTCACATAATTCCACACACGCGCAAGGTATTTGTACGTTTAATGTGGAAAAGTTTTCGATCTTCTTGTCTATTTGAAAACAGTGTTTTATTGACCCAGCCTCTGGCCTGCAAGTGCGAATGTTCTCTGTTAATTTATTTATTGATGTAGCAGAGCTTTTAATGTTTTGCTTTTCAACCTTTTGCTGTGAGTGTGAGGTATAGCATTCTGTTGATCTTTTTTTCCTGTTGGTTGTTTTGTGAAGTTTTATGTACTTGTACATGTGTACCATTCTTTTGCTTTAGTATTTACCGGTATTTACCGTTGAATGGAAATGACATGAAATTACTATTTTAATCACTCGGATGTGTTTAGCGGCGGCTGAGGCCAGGCTCATCCATCAGGCTGTACATGCTGGTAGGGCACGTCTAGCGACACCTCGTGGTGTGAATTGGTCAAGAATGCAAAGACCTGTGGGCCAGAGTCCAGTACCTGCGGCAGGGGCGACGTTTCGTCCCAGACGGATGCAAGTAAGTTATGGATAAAATCGAGGTTTTTTACCTACGGGTCTGACTATGCTGTACCCTTGTACGATTTCATCCTTGCGTTTACTGCTAACCCTCGTGCACCATTAGTATAACGAGGTTGGTGGTAGTTATGGTTTAATGGTATTTAATTGAAAACTGATATTGTGTGACAGAATGAAACTATTTTGCAACAAATTTGGGGAGGTCAAGATTTTGACGTTTTTTTTGGGGGGGGACTAGCGTCGACCCGACCCAGCTTTACCCAGCTTTAAAAAGTACCGGACTGTATGTTATAGTGCCCATCTTCATACGGCATAAAACTAATAGGTTTAAATTTACCTCTCTATGTTTCACAGATACCAGTGCGCCAGGGAATGCAAATTCGTTGGTGAGTAATTATAGCTTTGCTAAACTCAACTTTATCTCGCCTGTATTAAATTGTAGATATTAAATACTGATTCAACACTGTTTCAACATTCATGCCTCATCATTGTAATTAGTGCGACCAATCACCCATTATTGTTTCAAGAGCTTAAAAAATTCAGCTGATTTGGAGAGCTGTTATTTATTCACGATTGAAACAGTTAGGTTAAGAAGATACTTTGTTGATATTCTAGATTGGCACCATAAATAGATTTTTTCAACTATTTTTTTGCTTTTAGCAATTGCTGTTCATAGCAACTACACCTGATAAGGTTGTGAGGTTGATACAGCTTCTCGTGCAGTTGATTTTTCGACTTCGCACTTTGTTTAGTTAATTGCAGTTTTGATGTCAACGTTTAGGCAAAGACCACCATCTGCTCCAGCCAATGTAGCTGCTTCTGTGGCGAGCAATGATGGTGTTCCTACTTCAACTTCCTCGTCGCAGACTGGATTCGTTTCAACTGCGCCCTCTAGTGGTGGAAGCACAGTGTTTAGCGTACAACCACCATCATATACAGTACAGGTAGGTTACAAGTGCGAGGGGAAAAATTGTGGCTAAGGTATTGGTATTATTATAATAAACCGGCCGGTTAGCTCAGTTGTTACGGCATTGCTATCGGTGCTGGAGTTGTGGGATTCGAAAGCCCGGGTTGATCAAATCGCACACATTGTCTCCAAACGCTCGCAATGCTGTGATTTTTCTCCGGAGCTGTGTTGCCCGGGCGCTAAGCCGCGGCGATGGGCCCCGCCACTCGTTGCTCGCCTGGGTGTAATAACGCGAGTGTAATGAAGATTTGATTATTGTTATTATATTGTTTTTAGGTTAACGCTACCATACAGCCCCAGATAACGTTTAGTGTTCATGGTGAAAATCGGACCACTACTACGGTCACTAGTACAGCGCCATCAAGTGGAAATACAACTGCCACACAGGCTCAACAGCAAAGTAGTAGCACGGTATGTAAAAAGGTCTCTTCCTAATCATTCGACAATGGAAACTTCTAGATTGGAGGGGTAGGATACCTGTTTCGTATGCTATGCACTAATTTGCATGTAAGTAAAGGAGTTATTGAAAAAATATCACTGCCTGTGGGCTCAGGTCTTATCTTGTATAAGTAGAGGAGTATTTGATGTTTAAGATTTTTGCTCTTTTGTAGCATCACTTATTTGTATCATATTATACTTGCCTAAGAGTTGAAAAGAGACATTTTGTCATGGATTACTTTTTTATGTTCTGTTCAAATTTTTAAAATACGGAAGAATCTTCCTGAATATTTCCAAAAATTGATTATTTTTTGCCAAATTATGCAATTTGTAAAACGTATATTTACACTATTTTAGACAAGTTCAACTACTACCAGTACTTCTCAAGCTACCAGAACTGTTGGTGTTTTGCCTAACATACCAGGTACTGTCACGATTAATTTTGTTTATTTTTTCAAGAAGCGATGGACCTCGCGATATTTGCAGACTTTTTTGTTTTGTACTGGCTTCATAGAAAGTTGGGCATTGGGCAACTGGGCACGTTTGTGGGTAACAACATCGTTTTTTTTTGTTTTTTTTTCATTCGAGACATTGCATCGGCAGCTTTAGACTAGAAGCTTTGTCTGGGTATTATTTTTTGGAGAGAATAAAGGTGAGTTTGCACGAAATTATTTGCAAGCTGAGCGCAGTGGCACAATGTGAAGCTGAAGCAAGAAATTGGAGCTGAAGCAAGTTGAGGAAAGTGGAGCGGAGAGGAGCTGAAGTGCTGTTTACGCGACATTTTAGATAAAGTTGGAGCTGAGCAGAGCGTAGCCGAAGCAAGTTCAGCAGTACTGTCTGAAACATATTTGGTATCTACGCGAATGGAATTTACAAAGGCGTTGACTTGATTAATATTGGACGGAAAATGAGCGGTGATTTAAATTGCCTAAGTTACTTCTACGGCTCAAGCTTTCTGGTTACAAATTTTTTGCTCCTAGTCCTAACCTAATTGAGCTTTGGCTTACTGCAATATTCCTTAAAATTAACCTGCGACTTTTGCGCATAAAATGATTTTTCAACCGATTAACATGGCCGAGTGGTATGGAGCGTCCGCTTCTGGAGCTGTAGACTGGGGTTGATTCCGAGTCGGGTCAAACCAACCACTTTAAAATTGATATTCACTGCTTCCCTGCTTGACGTTCAGCATTGAAGAGACAATGGAGAAAAAGCCGGCAAGTTTACTTGTTGTGCGGTTGGGAAAGGCATTTAGCGGGATTCCTCCATCTTGGTGTGGTAGACAGATGGCCAGCAACTCCTAAGCAAGCTCCTTATAGCGCTGTGATCGCTTTCTTGTGATAGAAGGACTCAATAAAAAAAATATATATAAATTTTATAGTAGATTTTTAGGGATTAAAAAACCATCGTCATCATCTAAGGGAATTTTAGGACATCAGAGAACCACAGCACAGTCAAGATTAGTTCTGTATAAAGATAACAAACATTTTCCTTCGATTGCCTGATTTGTCTATCTACCGCATATCATCAAGCGCGTGCTTGGTAAACTCTCACATCATTTATAGATACTGCCCAAAAGACGTGCAAAATAGCAAATGAAAAATTTATGTTAACTTGCATCTCTAGCATAAATCAAACTATTTCTAAAATAATTTTAATTTCATTTTTCACTCAAATTAAAATTTTAATAAACAAAGTTGAGACGAAAATCTTTCAGTCTGACTGGTGCAAATACAAAAATAATGCAGTTTACAATATCAAGTAGAAATGGAGTAGGAAAATGCACCCTTGGAAAACAAAAATAATTTTAAAATTACATGCGAGATAATACAGAGCAGGTTATTGGAACTGCAATCATGTGAACATAGCAGTGTTGTTTTTCTTTTAGATTACGCATTGAGAACTAGCAAAGTGCTGCGGTCTACGCATTAATTGCAAAATATTTTAAGCGAACCAAGTTAAAATAAACAAAAAAATACAAATCTTTATTATACTCGCGGTATTACGTTGTAGAGTGTAGCGAGTGGCGGGGCCCATCTCGGATTAACACCTGAAAATACTGAAACGTCGTTGGCTACAGCGCCCAGCTTGACCGGCCCTGTAATCGAACCCTAGATCTGCGCCGATAGCAATGTGTTCGACCACTACGCCAACTGGCGAACCAAATTACTTGAGTTTTCAAACTTTGCATTAAAACACCCGCCGCCATGGTGCATAATCAACACACAGTTATTGCACACCAGAGACTACTTGTCTTTGCTTTTTTTACGCTTACAACAAACATATCAATCACTTGAATGTGTGGCAACCTTTAAAAAATTTTAAAGTTTTCTATGCTATATTATACAAACAAAGCTCTGAGGGTGATCACATTAAAACATCAATCGGGCCGAACATTTAGTACGCACAAAAGCAGAACGAAAATACAAAACAGTGGCAAACATTAGTCAACGGAGGGTTCTTGAGGCATTAGTATAAACATGGACTTGTATTACTTTCTGGCAATGTGCTGTAATACGGCTAAAAAAGTTGAGTGGCATCTTATTCCAGTGCAACCACCGGTTAATACATCACTTTTTCATCTCATTTCATTAGTTGACACAACAATACTTCGGTAAACTTTAAACTGCTGCGCTGATATTAAATTAAAATATTACATCTACCAGAGTGACAATGAAGGAAAGTTTTCCTTTTATTATTACTGTTAAGCAACTAAATACAATGACTAGCGCATTACACAGAGTACCAGTACTTAGCAAGCTGCTAATGATCTGGCTGGACTAAATCTCCTGGTTATAATTCCACAGTCCTAAAATACACTAGGCTAAGCAGGGTAAAGTTGACGCAAGTTGAGAAAGTGAAGTGGAGACAAGGGTGAGCAAAGTGTAGCCAAGCTCCATGACATTACAAAAGAACAAACAAAGCATAGCTCCGCTCCTCTCGGAATTTATGGTTCGTCTTAGCGCACCTTAATGCTTACGCACGTACCAAAACGAATACCACTGGAAGAGGCGACAACGGCGTATAAGACTAATGTTTTTTTATAATATAGTGATTTTATTCAAACACAAATCAAAAATCAAATCTTCATTGCACTCGAGGTATTACACCGAATAAGCGTGTGACGAGTGACGGGGCCCATCTCCTTGTCCTACTGCCTGGGCAACGCCGCTTCGAAGAAACGTCACAGTGGTGGCGAGCCGTTGGCAACACTGTGTTCGGTTTGACCGACCCGGAAATCGAACCCCGGACCTCCCACGACGTTAGCGATGTCTTTACCACTACGCCAATGTTGAAAAATGAGTGCACTGTGTAATACTACAGTAGTAATCTGTTCTGATTAACAATTAGTAAACATAACCCATAAAGCCATTGAATGATTGCCACAATTATGGTTTTGTTTTGACAGTGTTCTGTTACATTATTTTATGCAGTGGTTAATTCTGACGAGTATATTTTTTAGGCTTGCAATCTGAAGCTTTAACTAATTTGATGCAATCGGTGGCCCAGACTGTTCAAAATCAAACTGCTGGAAATGTTCAAGGCATCACTCAGAGCGGTGCAGGAGTAATTGTTGTCCAAGGACCTCCTGGAGGAGAGGTAAGTTTGAAAGCTTTGACTAATTACTTGCGATGTAATCTTCAGAACTTTTAGCTCAATCAGCGCGGAAGGTCTAGGGTCAAATTGGACACAGTGTCGCCAACGGCTCACCACCGCTGTGACATTTCTGTGGAACTGTGTAGCCCAGGCGCTAAGCCGTGGAGATGGGCCCCGCCGCTCGTCACACGCTTCGGCGTAATACCGCGAATATAATGAAGATTTGGCTTGATCTTGAGCAACATCATCGGAACATGTAATATTTATTCAGGCATAGTTTGCCCGAAAATTAGACCGTTTTTGAAAGCAAGTTCAAGTTCATAGTGTGTGGTAATGTAGAAATTTAATAATTGGAGCACAAGCTAGAACACAAAGAAGTGAAACCGATTTGGCAGCATAAGATGAAATTTTTAAATTCACAAATTTTTGTTATTTTTGTAGAACCAGATTCCAGAAGATATATCAAGTATAGTTGGACAAAGTGTTTTTGACGCTATGTACAACCAGCTCACAGGTAGGGATAGTTACTTGTGTTAAAACCAGACAAATCTTCGCTTTCCACTAGCCAACAACACGATGATGGAATAATCACAGCATGACAATACCGTATAAGTGATCTGTTCCATTGCCACCTTAACTTCTTCCCACACGATTATCCTCCAAATATCTTCATCAACATGGTAGAGTCTAGGAAACAAAAACAAAACTGGTGAAATCTGAAGGAGGAAAACTAAAGCCGCCGTAAATCTTCTAACTGGACGTTTCGACAACATAGATTCAGCTGTCATCATCAGCAGTGTAAGCTAGAGCAGTACAAAACTGAAAAAACTATTCTTTTTTCAGTTATGTACTGCCCTAGCTTACACTGCTGATGATGACAGCTGAATCTATGTTGTCGAAACGTCCAGTTGTGAGAATTACTTTGGCTTTATATTTCTTCCTTATGCTATTTTCGTCCCATGTTTATTGTATTTCTGGTGAAATCGATTTTATTATTAGGATCTACTCAACCTGGTTCGCAAGCTGGGAATTCCCCCAACATACAGTTCGTGGTATCAAGTGCTGGTTTTTCGGGAACCCCTGGCCCTGCTACGACCGTCCAAGCTTCCAACTCTGCTACTACGACCACAATGACCCAGGCCCAGCCGCCAGTCGTGACAGCGGTGGACGCAACCACAACCAACGGAGAGGAACCCGTCGACGCGTCGCCTGGCACGGACACTTCTGCTGCTCAAACTACCGGTACGTCATGTAACCTTACGTGAATATAATGTCCTAGCCAAGGTGCTAGTGGTGAATCCTCAATAGTGGAATTTTAACGCTGGAAAAGGGTATGAAAGTGGGTTTTATGGGTCAATAGTTTACCAGGATCTTTAGTCTGGTTCGCAGTAATAGCAAACTGGGGCGTTAGTGTGAAAAAGAATCCAATTGGCTTACCACTTTCCCCAAAATGTCCTCGACATATGTCTTAATATCCATTTTCTAACCATCAAAAGTGTCCTTCATTCATTGACATACCATAAGATAAAGAGTCTAAAAGACGAATTGTAGGTAATAAAGGCATGAGGATTTTTGCTAATCAGCGTTCGCCATTTTGACAATTCGTTAAATTGACAACTTAATGAAGATATGCAAAAAGTAACGAGTTAGGATACAGGCTGCTGTTTGTATGCTTCAATGTGTGAGCTGGTTATGTTGATTGTTAATGTTTTCTAGGTCAAGAGCAAAGCTCCCAGGTTCCTTCACTTTCCAACTGGGAAACACTATTAATGCAAGTAAGAGGAGCGGCCAACTTGTTTCACTATGATTTGAACCAGAGAGCAGGGGAAATCATGCGACAATTCGGTGTTGGCTTACCCCAGGCGTTATCTCAGTCTCACCGTAAGTAAAAACGATGATTTTTGGCTGGACTTGTTTTAAAACTTATGCTTAGTAGAGTAGAAATTTTGTCAGCAACATGGGCTTGCGGTATCGCGCGCAGGTGACAGGTCCTACGTGACGGGTTCGATTCGCGGCTGGAGCCGATCGCATTTGACATATTTACCCGGTGGCTGCTGACTCGAAAAGAGCAAGCTCACTTCGCGCTCCCCCTCAGTTGCTGTTGAATTTCCAGCTCGGTGAAATTTGAAAATAACCTCAGTTATTTTAAAAAATTCGTTTTGTGGAGTGACTAGCCTTGCCCAATTCGTTTATTAGTCGGAACAAATCGGTTTTTGTGTATTTTGGAAGATTTTTGTTGTTTTTTGTTCATATGCAACTTCTATATTTTTTTATCAGAGGTACTTCACGCCAAGAAATAAGAACATTAAAGATTTTATTATTTTACAGCTACATTGGTTCGTCTTTTCAACTCCATAACGAGTGAATTATCTTGTAATAATTTGTTGGACGCTGTCCAGGGCAACAGTGCTCAGTTGGGACGGTTGCGAACTCTGGTCCGGAATTGGACCAACGAAGCTTACTTTCCAAACGATTCTCCAACTCCTGAACAACTGGTGGTAAGTGAACAGAATTTAGATGTGGTTTTCCTTGAAGTTTGTAGTGACTAAAATCCTGCGCACTTGCCGCTCAGTGTAATCTTAAACGTCTCTGAATGCTATAGATTGATTCAATATTTGTTGGAAGAGTGCTTGGCCGGAGTATGCGCAACAAAAAATTGTAAATTTAATTAGGCAGTCTGCGGTTTGATTTTCTGCGCTTTTCGATAGATTTTTCCCCAACGAAACATTGAAGGAAGTATTTTTTCTCTCGGTGTGTTTGACAAGCAACATTTTTTCTAGAGAGTTTCTGGTGAAATTTCGGAAAGCGTTCGAGAGTTGACGAGCCAATTCTTCGCCAATGCTCGCATTGTTGCCGATGTCGACATCGTTGAATCGAATTTGTCGCTGATGCGCCATTCGATCAAGAGATTATTGGAAATTGTATTTTACAGTGGTATGATTTATGCCAAGTATCAAATTGGCCGGTGAACTGAGTTGTTGAGCACGTTGCCATTCGTGCCGGGGGTTTGCGGTTTAATTCCCGGGTCGGTCAAATCGGGTACAGTGTCGCCAACAGCTCACCGCCGCTGTGACGTTTCTTCTGAGATGTGTTTCCTAGGCAGCCGCGGAGATGGGCTCCGCCTCTGATTACACGCTTCGGCGTAATACCGCGAGTAAAATGAAGGTTTGATTTTTTGTTGATTTGATCAATTTTTGTGTAGAAATCTTATGAAATTTTTTGTGGTTTTGATGGATTAAATTTTTTGAACTTACTAAAAATATTCTGCCAAGTTGTTTTAACATGACGATTTTTTCAGCTGACGCTGTATATGATAACGAGATTGGTCGACACACGCGATATTGTCTCAGTATGTGGATTCGTCTCAATGAAAGTGTACTCCGTGGTGGGAGGAAAGAATTACTTAAACTGTTACGCAATTATAGTGTGAGTAAAGATTTGTTGTTTATTTTTACGGATAGATATCTATTAAACAGTGATTTTGAAGTTTTCCAGATCTGATCGTCGTCTTTGTTTTTTTATAATTACCCATAGATAGAGTTTTTTGGGTTAGTGGCACTCACAATGATAACATCAGTTAGCTTGTATTTAAAAATGGGGAGCCGTTTTAAGTCAATATGTATAAACAATTGAACATATAAAGAGATATTATGGTGGGGGAGAAGACTTACTAAAGAAACGCTGTGGGTTTTTACAGCATTTATTTAGTAAGTCTTCTGGCCTGTCATGATACCTTTTCCCTGGTTACCTTGAAATTTCGTTAAAGAGATATTGATTATGTATCGCTTACGTAATGGTTATGTCTATTAGCGAAAAAAAAAAAAAAGAAATCTTCATGATACCCGCTGCAACATGCCGAAGTGTGTAACGAGTAGCGGGCCAATCTCCGCGGTTTCGCGCCTTAGCATACAACTCCGAAAAAACGTCGATTTGACTGACCCGGCAATCAAACCCAAGGCTTCCCACACCGATAACGATGCCACTACGTCAGCTGCCCGTCTACCGTAACGTACTTGAATCATTTTATTCTGCTGCTTGTCATTTCATGTAGGCCGGGGTTTACCTTTGTGATTGACAGTTAGGGATTATATTTTTTTGATCTATTACACACCACTTAAGCATTATGCTTATGCCCAAAATTTTTCACCCAAATCGTTGACTGTAAGATCATTCAATAAAACTACTTTGGGTAAAACAGTCTGACTACATATTTTATAGTTACTCATATTTTGCGCTGTGTTTTAGATGATATGTGTTGTATGCCATTTTTGAAGGTTACATTACAGTACTTATTATGCCAGTTACTATACTCGTAAATTACGCCGAAGAGTGTAACAATTGGCCGGACCCATCTCCGCGACTTTGCGCCTGGGCGATACAGTTCCGAAGAAACGTAGCAGCGGTAGCGAGCCGTTGGCGACAGTTTGTCCGATTTGATCAGCCTGGGAATCGAACCCCGGACCTCCCGCACCGGTAGTGACTAGTGATGCGCTTGACAGCTGAGCTAACTGACCGGTACTATGTAGTTCTTTATATTTATATCCTTTGCAGCAAGGTACCACTGCACAAACATTATCAGGATTGGGAATATTTTTTCGGCTACACACAAATGAAGAACCACTTGATTATATTCTTAATCTGCTTACGTCACTTCAAACTGTCAATCAAGATCAGATCGATCAATTTGTGCTCAGTCAAGCTCCTACCATTGTCGAAAGCGACTCTGCAATCGCAGTTGAAACTAATAACGAAGTTAGTAATTGCTAGCATGAAAATACAGATTGAACCATCCCTATATGTTTATTAAAAGTTTTTACTGCTGTAAAATCTTTGCATTATTTTGCGTTGTAAAGTTTTGTAAACTCTACCAAGTCGTGAAAATGATAATAGTCACTGTGACCAAATGTTGCATCAAGCTAGTTTATCTACAGAGATTGGAAACTGAGTTTTGGCAGTTTGTGCCGTATTCTTAATCTTCCTTGGCATGGATGACTTAGGCATGGTACCTACTTCCTGTAGCTCATGCAATAAAGTAAATTTCAGGAGAAAAAAGACAGCACGTCACAATCTATCGATGAAAAAGGTGAAAAAAATTCTAAACCCAAAGATAGTTCAGTTCCTCAATCTTCTGCTGGACCATCTTCAACTTCATCTACTAGTTGTGAGTTAATTCTGAGCAGTTGCTGCGGAGTAAGCCATATCTTTCTCTCTGTATCATCATTGCGCTTAACTTTTAATAGCAACCTAGTTACTACATTTTCTACTTCAGTTTGAACCTGAGAATTGATCTAAGCAGTATCTTATGAAAATTATTAGTACGACTCATCAATCATACCTGTGGTCGACCCCGATTACTGACTTTGAAGTGGTGTACTATTTTGACCAACTAAGACCATACTGCACTCTTATTTAATACTTATTTTTAGCAGCCTCTGTTGCATCATCCAAAGACGATTGGAAAGAAAAAGTACCTCCTGAGTGGGTCGATACGATTGTAGCCGATGCGGAAGCCCAAAAAAGTATGGAGCCACAAATGCAGTTTAGTGAAGCCTATTTGGCTGGCATGCCAGCTAGCAAACGCAGAAAGGTAATAAAAATAAAGCCCTTGACTAGGTTTTATCTGCTGGTTAGCTCAGTTGCTGAGACATTGCTATCGGTGCAGAAGGTCTGTTGTTCGAATCCTGGGTCAGTCAAATCGGACACAGTGTCGCCTACGGCTCGTCACCGTTGCGACGTTTCTTCGGAGCTGTGTTGCATCGGCGCTATGCCGCGGACAAGGGTCCCGCCACTCGTTACACGCTTCGGCGTAATAACGCGATTATAATGAAGATTGGATTTTTAGATTTTACCTGCTTTTTGGAGTAAATTTCAGAATGGAAAAAAATCAGTACTTATACTTTTTTAAAGGTGATTTCTTAGCCGACGTCGGACTTTTTCATATGGTAGTTGATGATTTTTGAACGCTATGCCATCTGCTAATTGTTTTCATCAAGCCGATTGCAGAAGCCTGAAGCTATGAAAAAGTTATGTTGCGTATTATATCACATTCGAAGCGTCTTTTGTGCTAACAATTATTTGTGGAGAAATGCAATCAATATTACGAGAACTATTAAAGTTACTAGTTGAAACGTAGTTGTTTGTTTGTTACCTTTAAACAGTTTACTTGAAAAAAATTTTTGACCCAAACTGAGAGGCCTAGACGGAATTTGCCAAAAGATAGGTTGGTGCGTTCTAAAGTTGATGGTACAAACGACATAAAGAGGTTTTGGTAGCACTTTGTCCTTTGGTTTTAAGTAAAAATATCTTTTTGATTGGGAAAACTAGTTATTTTTAACGACTATAGAAAGTGCATGCAATTTCCAATTTTGTCCTTCGCTGTGGTAAATAGTTTTCCTAGGATAATGTTTCGATGACGAAATTCGGTAAGAATTAGCCTAAAGATTGGCCGCTGGACCCAAAAATCAGTTTTCGCTCCACTCTTTTTATTGTTCGGTGGATAACCGACGCTCATTAGGAAATTGTTTTCGTTTATGGGGGGGCATATTTATGTATTTCGTATGTCTTATGATTTGTGATCTATGTTCTAGTGGTGGTAGTGCAGACTTTTTCACCTTGTTACTTGTAGTCTCTCTCAATGTTGATGTGTATAGGCCCACTGGGCAAATGCTTTACAATTTCATTAACCTTTATTAATTTTCAAGTTACGCCTGATAGCACATAATGTGTTTGTGACAAAAATTGCGTCTGCTTGCAAAGTTTGTTTTCAATATTGTAATAAACACAGAATTTTCACGTTATTTTTTGAGATTTGATCTTCAGAGTTTGGTAGAAAAAATCAAAAGTCCATTCTTCATTAGGCCTACACCTGCGGTATCGCAATGTTTCAATCATATCAGTCCACCGCTACAATTTTTTTCAATCGAAAATATAATGGAACACTGCCTTCGTATTTCTAAGATACATTTTGACACAAGCAGACTTACAAATTTCAGCGTTTTTCATCAATTAACAAAGCAAAATGAATAAACAACGTTGGAAGCGTTTAAATCAAACGCAATCCTAAATCAGCCAGCAAGAAAACTAATAAGTTACTTAGAAATTATCACATAAGATCATTGGATTGACTTACTAGCTGGCAGCTGTCTTCATTTATGCGAAAAAATACAATGAAATACGCCCTAAAAGCTTTAGAAAAAATAAAATAAGCTTTGCAAAAAATAAAATGAAATACGCCCTAAAATTAAAAAAGCGCTAGAGACGATTAAGTTACTTTCAGCGTTTCCAAATATTGCACAGCAAATCAATGTTCAACATTCCCAATCACCGCCTATCAACATCCACGACCAGTGCCGGCCTCATACTGTAAGTAGCATTTGAACACCTGCGTGCTTACATATCACATCTTAGACCATAAGTCGTTAGCATTTCATGTGAATAATTTCAAATTAACTGCGTAATTGCATCGCATATCATACAACGAATTATATGTCGTTGATTCGAAGCTAAATTCAATACCTTATTTGTACATCGTCCAATGACTGCTTCAGGTATCGTCATGCGAAAGTTCAAACAAAATCTTGATTATCCTCGCTGTATTACCGGTATGTCGAAGCGTGTAACAAGTGGAGGGGCCATCTCCGCGGCATAGCGTCCGGGTAATACAGTTCCAAAGAAACGTCGCAGCGGTGGCGAGCCGTAGGCGACTCTGTTTCCGATTTGACCGGCAAGGGAATCGAACTATAAACTTAATGCACCAATAGGGTGTGCTAAGCAACTGAGTTAACCGGCCTGTTAAAAGACCAAAAAACGTCTTCATTAAGGTGTAAATCAGCAATGTTTATCCATCAGCCAAGCGGCTTCATTTATGCGCTCACTTCTGATCGCATCCAGAAATTTGATTACCTGAATATAATTATGCGACCACCTTTAAAAGCCAGAAACATTGTACAGATCACAAGCTGCGTAGTTTAATTCGAAACTCAGTTCAGGTGCATTCAAGACGCAATGGTCCATCGACATCACATTCATATAAAGCAAATGCCCCTAAGAGCACGCTACGCAACTAAGAGTATAATGCTAGCCGTGCAAACTGTAAACATACAGAAATGCTCAAGAAGAAATAGCATTAGCACTGAAGCAAAATTCATTTATCACAAATGTCAAAAACTTCATTAGATAAACTTAACCAATGCCAAAAGGTCGTACGCGCAGCTTCAGCTCGTATGCAAGATATGACGTGAGCAAAGAGTTTCGAGAGGTTTGACGTAACCAATATTTTCTTGGCTGCAGCATTTTGCGTTGAAATCGTAAATTTTCGACTCAAAAAACTTCCATGGTGTGGCAATTAAGCTACATTGATCTTGCGCTTGTTCACAAATTATTTTTTGCTTCTTATTTCACAAATCATTTTTTTGCAAAGTTGTTCACAAATTATTTTTTTTCAAAGCATCACACAAAACATTTCATAACTTTGACGGTAAAGTACCCGCCTGCCGCATTAAATGAGTCTATTTTCGACTACAACAAAAGTCTCGTCAGCCTTGCTACGCACAGTCAAACCAGGCTCGACAAATTCACATTATATTGAACTGAAAATTCAACAGTAATTGAGAGAGAGTGCGAAGTGAGCTTGCGCTCTTCGAGTCAGCAGCCACCCGGCAAATATGTCAAATGCGATCGGCTCCAGCCGCGAATCGAACCCATCTCGTAGGATCTGTAACCTGCGCGCGGTACCGCTAGGCCATGTCACTGACTACTGCATTACTCTTTTTTTGATGTTTGGGATGAGCAATACAAAAAAAGAGTCTTTACAGCAGGGGTGCAAATCTATGTAGAGCATTGGGGGGGATGATTCTGCAAAACTGACCAGTTTTCGAGATTGGGGGGGATGGTTTAGCAAATTTGACACCCCCGCGCGGTTGCCCAAATTTTTGCCCACCACAGTGAAGTGCAATAAAGTGAAGACCAAAAAAAAGGTCATCACTTCCCAGATGACCAATTTCTCGCCCAAAATGTTGTGAAGACCAAAAAAAAAAAGAAAAAAAAGGTCATCTAGTTCGCTGATGTGGGGCATGAAAATATTGGGGGATGAAGCCGAATTGCACCCATGCTTTACAGTCTGGAATGAGTCTAGATTTCCCCGCCACTAGATTTGCATTCATGCTTTACAGTCTGGAATGACTCTAGCCTGGAATGGCTGTGCGTAGCAAAGCTGATCAGACTTTTGCTAACAGTGGAAACCAGGTAGTCGAACCGTTTAATTTTCCGGTTCAGGTTTGGTTTGGGTTCAACAGCGGTTTCAAATTTCGGTTCAGTTACGGTTAAGGTTCCGATAAATTGAAACGCTCCGGTTTGGGTTCGCTCCAGTGAAAAATATTTCAAAACTGGTTTATAAAGTTCCGGTTCGCAATCAAAAATGGTATAATTCTAGTAACACAATTTAAAAAATGAAACGTACAAAGCAATTTTTTCGCATTGACAGGCCAATATAATGCATAAAATACTTGTAATAAAGCCAATTTCGAGATAATTAAATTGTTACTACCGGTATGCTCTGACACCGGCGGCTTATACTTTGATAAAGAAACATATCTTCACATTGACGGGCCAATGTAGGCTACTACTTGTGGTGCTGTGCAAGTACTGTATTTCTTTGAATATAAGCCGCCTTCAAAGTGACGCGTGTGACCTCACGGAGCGAGCCGCTTTTTCATCGGTTCAGGTTCGCAAGTACTTAAATTATTCCGTTCAGTTCCGGTTAGCTCTTTGCGATTTTGAAAAATACGGTTCGGGTTCGGTTAAGGTTCGACAATAGCGTAAAACCGGTTTATAAAACTCCGGTTCGGTTCCACTCCCTGGTAGAAATACTAATTTGTCCCTTGCAATTATTTTTTACTCTATTTTGTTGTTACCACATTATAGTATAAACCTACCATATCATGGCTACCTTAGAGTCTTAATACGAATCAATATTCATGGAGCTTGCAGTGGATATAGATTTGCATCCCCACGCCACCCCTTGATAGAAAACCTGTACACTCAAATTTAGGTTTAGTGCTTAATTTGAAGCCAGAGCCACCGCTAGTTTTCATACAGTGAATGCTGAATAACCACAAGTTGTTTGAGTGCGAAGGGATATCTAAATTCCGAAACGAATCAGTTCAAAGTGTATGTCACTGCTGATGTCATTAACTTGCTTGCTGTGACGTTACACAACAAAGACATTTGTTTTTCTTCTTTGTTTGTTTGCGTTTTCCTTGCTCTAAATTTAAAATTTCTTTTACTAACAGCATGAAAGCTTCTTCTACTTCTTCATAATTTTTGGCTGAAATTTCTGTGAATCTGCAGTTAGGCCAAGTAGCCGCAAGTGTAGCTGCTTCTTCATGATCAACGGCTCGATCTGTGTCCGCAACATCTCGTTTGTTTCCCACCAAAACAATAGGAACATTTTTGCTGCAACAAAATAACAATAAAGTAATTCACTTGACAATACGCACTAGTTCAAACCCAACAACAGATTTAAAGCGGCCATTTCCATTTTATTGTTCCCCGGGTTTTTATTGAAGGAACAGATTGGTTTCTGCTTTAGTTCGGAACCAGAGCTGCAGCCTGGACCTGAGCAAAATAACCGTTTTTTACCAAAAATGGTCTCGAAAAAGGCTTCCATGTTCTTTTAACCCAGCAGGACCTTAGCTAGGCCCGGCCCAGCTTTACTAATTCGTGTCAGCGCTGGTTGCTCTACTTTTAGAGTAATTCTTCTTTTGTATTTTTATCTCATGGTCATATGAAATTGACTGAAGCATTCTGTAAGCCTGTAGACAACCATAATAGAACAGAGTTTTCATTTTAAAGGCTACAAACTTCCTAAAAATTTTAAACTGTAATTTAGCAGCAGATCCCTTCACAAACATACATTGTAGCGGCCAACATTAAATTGTCGTAGGCTGTTACATTCTACAGTATATGGTACCTCCGTAAGAGAGCTAGGGTTTACGGACCCTATGAGCTTCTTTCTGGACTCCTTACAGGTTCATACACGGGCTCCAGGCAAAGAACCCTTGTTGCAGAACCATTTCATTGAGCAATTATTGCCTTATCATAAGTTGATTCTGGGCCCTATATCCAACTTAAAATCGCTTGAATTTGCTGTTGGTTTTTCAATTACCTTTTCTTTATTTTCATTATATCTTCTCTCATAGTTTTTGCGTTTTCAAATGTTTGGTAATCAGAGATTGAATACACGAGTAAAAATCCTTGTCCATATTCAGTGAAGTAATCTCCCATTTGAAAATCTTCTGGGACGTCAAGTAATTCTACTTTTCGTGTCATTTCTTCTATGATGATGTTTTTTGAATAGTCAGCTTGGCAGTTGAAATCACTGCACATAAAAAACATACTATTTGGTTTCAACGACAGATTGATCCTATTTAACAATCCAAAATGTAAGAAAATGTAAAGTTTAATGACCACTTAGGTAAGCACAAAAATGATATTTTCTGCTCATATTGTAGATATGGTACAATCTTAACGCTGCATTCAAATAACGTTTTGTTTTTTCAAGCCACATAATTGCAGGATAGGATTTTATATTAGTGAAGTACATACATCATGAAAGATGACCTAGCTGAGCGTCGAACCCGCGAATCCAGTTCCGGAATCTACGGCACCAACCATACTCAGCCAATTCCAAGTCTTAAATAACGTTATTAACTGAATGCTGAGTATAATTATGGGAAGTAACGCACAATCTAGCCGAATAATTTTACTTACTCCAAATCAAAGACTTTTTTCGCAAACTGAGCCGCTATGGTGGTTTTTCCAACACCTTGATCGCCTTTAAGGACAATCTTGAAGGCGTTTTTCACCATCCCCCTTTTTTCTTCACGTTGAAATATTATTGCACGAATTCCAGGTCGTTATTACAAACTATTCTACCAACACTGCTAAAAAAAATACAAGAAAATGGCCCGCGTAAAGTATTAAATTGTAAATCTAAAAGGAAGGTACTACTGTGATGTATAAACCACATATGGTCTCAAAGTTGCAAAAAGACTCCAAAATCCTAACAAAATTACACTTTCTTAAATCTTCAAAAGAGGTTTTCACCGGTAACGATGACCCCAAATATCTCGGGGAAACGCACCAACCTGGTCCCAGCACAAAGGAGATCAGCTACATAAAAAGCCGGACAGTAGAATTGGCGTCATCCGTAATGTTTTGGTTCTATTTTAGAGGGTAAAGAAACGCAAATGATTAGAAGGAGTTACCGAGAAAACAAAAATACTTATCTCTTAAGAACTATTCCATAACATTTCTTAAAACTTTTGTTCTTGATGTTTAAAAAATGATCGGACGCTCAAAGACATCGCACTCGATGCGGGAAGGCAGGGGTTGGGTTTCTGGCCGGGTCAAAACCGACACATACCCTTATGTCCTCATACCCAGCTTTAGTGGGTCAAAAGCAGACGGACTTTCTGCATCACACTTCATTTTTTAATGTCACAATTACTTTTTTCCATTATGACGAGGGAGTTTAGTTGTGATGTAGAACCCCGTGGGTTTTAGGCCGCTTAAACTGGTTGTGGACAGGTTAGTGGTGCCAGCGGCTCACCATCGCTGCGACGTTTCTACGGAACAGTGCTGCTTAAGTTCTAACCCGCGAAGATGGATTCCGCCACTCGTCACACGCTTCTGCGTGATGACGCGAGTATAATGAAGATTTGAGTTCTTTATCTTTAAAAAAAAGAGCATGCAACTCACACTGAACTTTGTTTACAAAAACAAACATTTTAAGACTCTAGCCTTAGACAAATGGGAAGCACTTCCGCTTCTTGTATCTGAACACTTCGTTACACGCTCGAGGCAATTATCATGCATAGGGAAAGGAAGTGGCTAAACATAATAAGTTTGGTCATTAGTAAATGCGAGGAGACAAAAATATCACATTAAAAGCCAAGCAGTTTTATTAATAGTTCCTTTCAACTGTCACGGCTGGTAAGTTAGTAAATTTTACAGTAAAAATGACTGGCGGCTTACGTAGGCCTACACAATATATACGCATTGGGAATGTGGAAAATACCTCTGCAGTGGCGTACGCACGGGGGAGGTTCGGGGGTCCTACCCCCCCATTGACGATTTGAAAAAAAATAAAAACCCCTCATTTTGAAACGATCCGCCTTTTTTCATACAGAGATTGCCGAAATTCCTGTCAGGTTTTTCTGTGCTATCCAACTTTTTCATTATGAAGCAATAATACCGGTAGTCAAACTTTTTTGGTGCGTGGCTCTTGGACTAATCATTGACTCAAAATGTAAGCCTGGACAAGGTCAATGGGGACTGTTGAAGCTGAAGTCGTGTTGTAGTGTCATAATGCGATGGTTCTCAACGGCTATGACTGGACAAGATAACTTTTCAGCTCAGAAGGCATTTTTGGAAGAGAATGGTTGCAGCGCAGCCAGATGTTGCGCTTGCGATGTCATAACTTTGAGTTATCCAAACCACTGAAATCAACCAGTTGGTGTAGTGGTTCAAGGCATCGCCATCGGCGCGGGAGGTTTGAGGTTCGATTTCTGGGCCTGTACCGGCCGTTAGCTCAATTGTTAAGCGCACAGGCTATTTGTGCGGAAGGCTTGGGGCTCGATTCCCGGGCCGTATAATCGGCACAGCGTCGACAACGACTTGTCACCGCTGCGACGTTTCTGTGTTCCCCAGGCGCTAGGTCGCGGAAATGGGCCGCAGTGGCGTACGCAAGGAAGGAGGTCGGGAGTCAGCAACCCCCCCACCCTTGAAGATTGCAGAAAATATAAATCCTTTCTTTTTTGAGACGAACCGACTCTTCTTCGTGCGGAGCTTGCCGAAATTGCTATCATGTTTTTTCTGTTTTGTCCAACTTTCCAGTTTAATCTTGAGATACCTTCATTACAACGCGATGCAACAATACATGTTAGTCCAACTTTTCTGATGTGTTTTGCTTGAACTGCATTTTTGTCACTGATGCTGCTGCAAAGCAATTAGTAAGCAGGAGTTTCCTTGCATGCGGTGTAACTGCAGTAACTATGGTTGCATACAAATTTTTTTTTTTTTAAATCGCATTAATTCTCCACTGTACTCGTTTCATTACTCTCGCTGTAGTACCGAAGCTTGGTAGCGAGTGGCGGGGCCCGACCCCACGGCGTAGCACCTGAGCAACGCAGCTCCGAAGAAACTTCGTAGCGGGGGCAAGCCTTTAGCCGTTGATTTGACCGGCCTGGTAATTGAACCTCACACCTTCTGCATCGATAGGGACATGTTTAACACTACGTTGTAACCAGACGGTTTGTTGAAAATTATAAAAATCAAAATTGACACTGTCCTAAGTGTTAAGAATATAATGAAAATACTGCCGAGGAAGACCAGACCAACGAAAGATATAAAAAGGTCCCGGGGCGGAACGGAGGGGGAAGCAAAATTGTTTTTACGTACCGTAATGTTTCAGGAGCTGAAGTGCTCCCTTTCCCAGTCACCCCGATTATTTGTTTGAGAGTATCTGATGGTATCGACGCTGTGATTTAGGTGAAAACTGCTTAGATAATATCGACGTTGCTTTTGACCTTAATCGCATGATTAGGGGGCCCTTAATCGCATCCTCTCGCGCGTAATTTATTTTAGTTTAAAAATGTTTCGATAGGGATCGAGGGCAGTTTTTTCTCATGCTAAACTATCTTCGCTTTTCAAAGCAGTTATGGTAGAAACTGCCCCCTTCATAATGAGTTCATATTAATTGTTTATATCTAGGTTTATATGCGTTCAATGCTTACATCACTGATGTTTCTTGAAAAAGATTTATTTGGATTGCCTGTTTCACCCCCCTGGCTACATCCTGTTTGTGACGTCGCGAAAGCTAACCTGCTTTAGTCAGCTAACCTTTCTATGGCCCAAAAACGAGGTCAACTAAAATTTTTTCAGTAAATTTTTAATTACGGCGTGACAGCTTGAGTTTCTGTGAAACCTTTTCTCTCTTTAAATGAAGCGCAAAGTATCAAGCAAAAGTGTGAATGAAATATCTTGATTGTTTCCTTTGTTATGGCATTATAAAGCTTAATCGTGGTTAGCTGCAATTGCGCGATAATTTAGACTAGAAACATTACAATCCGATGCACCTTAATACCTGTGAACTACTGTAATTGTAGCATCCTTACGTCATCACGATGTGACGTCATTGAAACCTCCCACGTTGAAAAATCCTGTGTACGCCACTGCGCCTGTGCAAAACTTTTTAATAATAATTATTGTCTAAAAAGTTCCTCTGAAAAAGTAAAAGAGTCAAAAGTTGGTCAAAAAAAGTATTTTACAACATTTAAGGTATTTTCGTTACTACTTTCAAGATGTTTACAACAAGTGAAGAAAAGCATAATAAAATTCAAATTAAATCTCCATTATACAGTACTCGCGTTATCACGCCGAAACTTGTAAGTAGTGGCGGGGCTCATCTCCGCAGCTGAGCGTCTGGACCACACTGCTCGCAAAAATGGCGAGCCATTGGCGACGCTGCGGCGATTTGACCGGCCCAGGAATCAAACCGAGACCTCCCGCACCGATAGTGTGCGCTTAGCAACTAAGCTAACATCTACTTCGTAAAACAATATGGGGGCGTATTACAGCCTACTGCATATTTTTTGCACGTTTTTTGCTTGCTGAAAATTTTTAGAAGTTCAGGAAACCAGACAAAAAAACTGCTGTCTCAGCACTAACTTTGCAACTGATAGACTAAATCATACGAAACGCAAAATATTCCATAGCGTAATTAATGGGCAAATATCTAAATAGCTTTCCGACACCTAAGCTCATCGCTGGTCTACCTCTTCAGTGCCCTTTTCCGGAAGAGTTTTTGTCTGGAATAAAACTTCTGACAACTACTAGTTGCTAACAAGGGATATCTTTGCTTTACTGGGTTTACATTCCCAATTTGCGTTTTTAATGATGCTCTTCTAGTTACTCTTTACTTTCTAATTCAGATACACTTGCAAAGTAAAAGTCGAGTTTTTTGATTGAAAACGTTCTTGAAACTTTTCTTTTTTCAAAACACAGCTCGTAATGTTGTTATTGGTAAATATCAAGGAGCACGCTTTGCTCAGAACTTTTATACTCCAAATATTCGATGAATAATAACAATAGGTGGCAAAGATCACCCTTAAAACGCACCAATCTATGAACGAATGACCTGGTTTAATGATTTCCTTGACGATCGTTTCACGCATACGTACTACGTAGCTATCTCGCACTTTCATTTTGTTGTAGTGTCAGTGCCTATACGCAGCGGTTGGCTATATTCGGTAATTTACTTCGTATCATACGAGCAAGCTTTTCCAAATTTTTACCTCAATTACCTGACTAACCTATTGTCTCATGCCTGTGCAATCATTTACTGTCATTTGATGTACGCTTCGCTTGTTGTAATTAGCTAAAAGCAGAACGCTACGCAATCGCTATGTGCCACAGGAAATTGTTTGTGTGGGCTATGCAACTGGCGTAAAAAAGCGTCTTGGCTGTCAGATCATTGGCTAAAATGCTAGCATATCTGCATATGACAGAAACAGATGTTTTCAAGGTAATTTAACAGAAAAATTGAGCAATATTTTTGAGGAAATTTGAAATCACAACATTCTATTCTTTGTTTTTAACATGAACCACAAATTTCATTATTGATGCGTGCGCTACCATAATTTTTGACTCATGGACTATTCTGGCACTTTAGCAGTTGTATGTGATTATTTTGTTTCGTTATTAGCACGAACCCTAATCAACTTTTTGGCCCATAAAATGACGCAATAACTTCTGAATTATCGATTATTTTTATCAAAATGGTTGGTAAAAATATCTGACGAACAAGGATTAAGCACTGTCCCTAGCTCACAAAATGAAATCAGAAGATCTAGATTTAATCAAAATCAAACCTTCATTATACTAGCGGTATTACGCCAAAGCGTGTGACGAGTGTAGGGGCTCATCTCCGCACCTTAGCGTCTGGGCAACACAGCAGCTCCGAAGAAACGTGGCAACAGTTGCGAGCCATTGGCGAAACTGCATTGACTTGACCGGTCCGCGAATCGAACCCCAGACCTCCCGCACCGATAGCGATGTACTTAGCGACTGAACTAACCGGTCGCTTAACGGGTATTTTGGAATAATCTTTCAAAATATTTGCTTATTCTACGTGCGCGCTCTAACCGTACTTGTCGCAATATTGAGAAGTAAACACAGGACCGAAACTAGGTAATGCGGCCCCCCCCCCGAAATCATCTTTCGGGGCCCCCTAAAAATTTTTTCTTGGATGGTGATGCAAAAGAGCGAGCCCCGAAGGGGCGATGCCAAGTTTGTGGGGTCTGGGGGCATGCCCCCCAGAAAATTTTGCGGAATTTGACCTTATTTTGGAGGTTGTTTGTACGTTTTGAGCCTTTAAAATTCCTCAGTTTTAACAAGGCTTAATAGTCTATTTTACAAGGTCCCTTCCAAACTCACTAAAATAATGCTGCAAGCAAACCCTATTCTAACATTTTGCTCCCTATGCGAATAAAAAACGTTTTTAGGGCTTATTTTTGCCCCTTTTACTTGAGGATGAGGGGCCTTTGGTATGCTACTAAGCGTTTGTTTGCTAGTTTTGCGACTGCTATTTTTCGAAAAATTTGCAGGGGCCTCCCATGGCCAAAAGCATAAATATGGTATGGGGGCCCCACATCGTGCGAGGCACCTTTATCATACGTTGAGTAGATAGTACTACGTACTGACTATTTACGGGGCCCCCTTTTTGTGCGCCCCCCCCGGTTGGGGGGTTTGGGGCGCTAGTTTCGGCACTGAGTAAACAACTTCAATTTCGTTACGCCTGCCAGTGTTGCAACTAGAATTGCAACGCTTATTCGTCACTATTTTTCCAGCTTTACACCTAAGAACCAGTTATGCTGAGAACCATTTCTTTTGGTGCATCGTTAGACAGCCCTTTAATAGACTCTTTTTTTTTTCTTTCTGCAGAGTAACACTACGTAAGCTATCTTATGCCACTGTAACTTGTAAGGATCAAGAAGACTGCACGATATACCGTAACTATAGATTAGATACAGACAAGACACCTTTCACCGCAATGTATGGTGGCCTTCAAACTCTAAATTTGCCTCGTCTCTTCCTTAATTGTGAAATCTTGACCTAGGTTAACATCTTTTCCAGAGCATCTAAGTCAGTGATGGGATTCAAATTTTCTGTCAGCCGATTCTATTACAAAAGTTATATTTTCATCTGGTACTTTTAAAAACAATGGTACAAGTATAAACAACAATGCTGGCCGGGTCGCTGATCTAATAAAATTACGTACGACGGTTCCCTTGAACCAGTGTGAAACCGGACGAATCCCACCACTGATCTTTATACAACCCTACTCTGAATCTCCTGCGCTTCTTTTCGCAATTGCGATAAAACTATCAGCTCACGAGGCGTGTAAAACATTTACAGTCCTTCGCACGTATTAAATGCTATTTTTGTGTAAAACGCTTCGCCTTCTCAAGATGAAAAAAAGGATTTGCAAATGCAACCTCAAAGCAGGTCACGTTTGAAATGCGGCAATATGCCAACACTTCCGACTTTGTAACTTAAGAAATTTTAGCTTGAAGTTTAGTATCTACAGTACAAAAGAAAATAAGAGATAGAAAAAGAAGATAGCAAGGTGGGCTCGTTGAAAAACTGTGCCAGAGTTTTAAGGAGCTAGGCCTATTGCTAGCTCAAACACTAAGGCATTACTGTCTTCACTAAATCGTGTGACAGACAAAAAGATGACAGTAGACAGATGACTCATGACATTGGCGGTTCAAAAGGCTATTTACCGGTATACTACCCAAATTTCTTGGTATACAGTGCTATTTTACTGTGTTATTGGTTAGTTGGCTCAGTTGTTGGCCATTAACCGGCCTGTTAGCTCAGTTGTTGAGCGCACGCTATCGGTGCGGGAGGTCTTTGGATTGATTCCCGGATCAGTCAAATCGGCGCAGTGTCGCCAACGGCTCGCCACCGTTGCGACGTTTCTTCTGAGCTGTGTTGCCGAGGTGCTGATCCGCAAAGAGGGGTCCCGCCACTCGTTTCACGCTTCGGGGTATTTCCGCGAGTTTTTAACTCTGTGTAAAAAAAAATTGTTGATCTTCCGGGAAGGTGTATGGTGAAACCATTTTTCAATACCAGTTTGCAATGATTTGGTTTATCAATTAAGAGCGCGCGGCTTCGGAATACTAGAGGGTCATTCTCGACGCTTCGATTATTGGTTCGGACATTCTCAGCGCGCCGCTTAGGAATGGTATGCAACGCTTCCTCTTCAAGCACTCCACACAAACGGGAAGTGTAAAAGTGCATAAGATAAATGTATTACATGTTTTGTACGACTTGCTGAAATGGCCACCGATTATGATTGCGTAATGGACTTAAACTCATCAATAGCTCAATTAGGTGTGCGTTAATGATCTATTTTTGTTTTGAAAAAAAAAATCAGCATTTTTACGGGATTATCGCATTTGCGCTCTCAATGCTCTCCAGGGGAGTGTGATTAGGTAGAACTGTACAGTAAATTGGTTCAGACTCTGCGAATCAAAATTAGATTTTTCTTTTCTGTTTGGGCTTGGCTTGAGTTTAATAAAATTTATATTGACAGATAGACATACACTCAGTTTATTTTTGCGAACAACGATAACCATAATAATGAGCAATTAGGTAGTTGCAGTAGGAAGACTGCGAAAAGACCTCACGGTCATCGAGTCAGCAGCCACCCCCTAAAAAATTCAGGAATGAATTTTGGAGTTTAGGGCAAAGTTGGGGCTACTTCGGGTTTAGGCCTGGTGAAGCCCCAAAAATATTGGACTCACCTATAACTCTATGCTGCGAAAGCAGCACCAGCTAAGTGTGCTGCGTATCAAAAAAAAACTTTTACAAAATTGGTTGAATAAATGGTAATAGTCCAAAGAAAACAAAGGAACTGGCTTGCCAGCCCTTTTGCCGAACAAGATCAAAAGTCATTGACGCTGAAAAAAGGTTTGCAACTAGGACAGCGCAATAGCCTATACTCTTGTAAATTATGTGTTCGTCATCGTTAAAATGACGCAATCGCAGATTTCAATTGAAAAGGACATGATCACTAATCATAACTGACATTATTGCGCATCGTCTGCGTTGAAATTTAGGACGTGGTTCAAGCAAAATCGTGCTCGTACTGCTCAATGTAATTCGATGTATGTTGGGCAAACAAATGCCGTCATGTTATCAGACAAACTAGCTTACTCTTGATGTAGGCTTAAGTTTTTCAAAACGTTTCGTTTATCTATGTCTGTTCAAGTTCGGCAGTTGGTTTTAGTTGGTAGTTTGCAAAGACTTAAGGACAACTACAGTTTAGTGAGTTGAAAAATATGAGCATTTTTCTTTAGGAAAAAAAAAAGTTTGCAGACGCTTGCGTCGCTATGGCATTGTTTTCGATGAAGCACTAGCGCCTCTAGTAGTTTAAGTCCAATAATTCTTTTGCATATCCGCACTTGAACGCTACTCTTTTTCTGCCAGTTTTCAATTTCTTCACAACACCAAGGGCATACGCAGAAACTTTTTGTAGGGAAGGATCAAGTAAAGGAGATTTATATTCACCATAATAAGGTACGGTGCAATTGGTAGAATCTGACCATAACGGCTCTGACTGTAGTAGTAAATAGTAGTGTTTTTTTTTTTTTCTGCTCTGTCAGCACAAGATAAGAAAAATATAACACCGATAGGCCTACAAGAAAAGTGAAGAGGCAACAAAAACGATTAACGTTATGGCATGTAGGTAGGAAAAAAAGAGTTACAAAAATAAAAGGAGGCGCATGGTTAAAATACCATCGAATGTACCGAAAGAGGCCAGAGAGGAGAGGACGCAGAAGAGCCCCTTGCTGGCTATACGCTACTGACTGGGAAGAACTTTCAAGCTTAAACCTTAGGGATTAAACTGTAATGCAGCAATTTATTGAAATTCGGGAAGCCGCACATTATTCTTTACAAGAATAATTATGTACTGAAAGTAAAATAGAAAAATCAATTCTCTGTTATAGTGTATAACTGTCACGATTTAATGGCTATTTGAAGCTATAAATACAGACTGATATGTCATTGTTGGAGTCAATAGACAGAGCGCAACTCTATTATTTGGTAGGCACGGTTATCCCAGTTGCTAAGCACAGCGCTATCGGTGCGGGAGGTCTGGGGTTCGATTCCCGGAACGATCAAAGCGGACACAATGACACGACTTGCCACCGTTGTGACATTTCTTCGCAGCTGCTGTGTTGCCCAGGCGCTAAGCCGCAGAAATGGGCCCCTACAATCGTTACATGTTTCGGCCCAATACCGCGAGTAGCCTATAATGATGCTATGTTTTTTTGTGGTGGGCATATTGATAACTCGTACTTTACTGGGCATGTAAATTAGAAAAGATATTCGTATAAAGTAAATGTTTGTGAGTAGTTTATCATAAATTGTTGGTAGGCCATTTCGTCGTAGTTTATTATGCTAATGCATTGTGAGCATGTTGTAATGTGGGTAAAAACAGCTCCTGTATAAAAATATAGTTCCGAATGACAAGAGAATCACGTTGAAGAGGCGTGTATCTCCTTAGCCTGTCGTTGTCAGATACTCGTTGAATATTTGCGGGTATAGTGGTAAACAGAAAAATTCAGCCTTCTGTTCTTTCTATACACTTGGTAAGACTTCCTGTACTGTCTTGCTTGTTGGCATTATCTTGAGCAGTGATGAAATGCAAAAGATAAGTAAACGACTTCCTCTTCACAAATTGCAGAGTGTAGCTGCTATAGAATGACTTGAACACAATATTTTTGTGCAAACGCTACGTTCTAGTTTGCTTAGCTCGTCTACTTAATCTGTAACACTATTAAGAGTGCAGTCAAGTTCAAAGGAAATAATGCATGCTGTGTCAATATTCAATAATTATGTAGTAGCGCACTATTGCGTTGTAGTACATATTTTTTATTGTGATATTTAGACATTTTTAATACTATCTTGACAGTTTAGTAGCAGGAAGTTGTGACAAGGGGCACGTAGTTATAAGTTTGTCACGAGTCCTATAACTACAAGCTATAAAAGGTGATTAATCTTTTACCGAAGTAGAAAATAGATTGATTTCGTAGCTAGCTACAAGTTTGGGGGTCTAGTTTTCAGATTGTACGGAAATGCAGTTCATTAGCGTATATTCAAAGCTGCATACAGTCTTTCGTATTAATCATTAGTCTGCTAGAAAACTTTTGAAGATTAACTCTGATTTTGATCTTATAACCATTTTGACTTAGCCTTTCAATAAAAACAACACATGCTGCTGAGTGACTGAACTGTGCCAGACTCTTTTGATGGTTTTTGCAGTTTATAACTATCCGCCCCCTGTTAAAATCTCTTGCTACGCCGCTGTTTACGTAGCCTGATGCTCTGACGACAAAAGCTTGGTGGGTAGGTAGTTTAACTGACGCACGCATGACCGAAAGTTTTGCAGATCTTTTAACTTTTGTAAAAATATAACCCACGCTACGAAATAGGATTTTTTGATTCAGAGTTGAAACGTTTAAATTGTTCACGCTCAATGATTTGCTGAAGCGCTACTGACTAAGAGTGATTGGAGTTACTAGTTTAATCAAAAGAACTATTAAAACGAAAATCGTCCTACCTGGCCTGCTAAATGGGAGAACGACTTCCACCTGCTGAATGGGAAGAACTAAAGAACTATTTGTAACTGAAAACTATGCCGGAGAAGCAAGAGGTAGGCTAAAAGACTCTCTTTTTGAAGGTCCACCCAAGCCGCGTCTAGCTTTTAGGTTGAGTATGAGCCCGAACCTCGAATTTTTCCTTGCAATCACCAAAGTGCATTGAGTGCATAATTAGAAGTGTTTTTTTTAATACCGTGGTCTACTTGTAAAATTTCAGCAAAAAAGTTTCTGTTTTTCCCTGAAACCATTGTTTAATGATTAATATCGAAGTGCAAAATTTTTGTCCTATGTGTTTACGTCTTATTGGAAATTACCAAATAAAAGTAAAAAATTAGGCCTACACTAGAACGTTTTATCTCTTAAACATTGATATTTTGGAGATGCGGTTTTCCTCCTTCATTAAAAAGTTTACAGCTACAGTGAGTGTTTAGAAAAACAGAAAAATTGAAATCGGATTAGTTACGTTTGAGTAAACCAATTTGTAAACCGTGCAAGTCTAAAAACAACTTAAGTTCACAAAGTTCAAAGCAATCGGAAGCGTATTATTTTTAATGCTTGAAGCATTTGAAGAGTTCTTTTCCAATTTTCAGTTTCTGGTTCCTTTTAGCGACCTTTGTAACTTTGTTCCGCTCCACAAGAGTTGAAGCTATGCAAGGAAGTGGTACAGTAACGTGCAATCGTTTACATGCACTCTGTATTGTTCATTTTACAAGAATATTCTAGGAAGGAAGTTGGTACTGCTGAGTAGCAAGCAAGTCAAAGCAACTCTGTCACTTATTGTATATTTCTTTAGTCACAGATCTTAATTACGAGCTGAGTTCTCAAGACAGATTAAGGAAGCAGCAAAAAAACCAGACCGCAAAGTTTCCGAGTTGAATGGATTAATCTTTTAGAAAAAAAAGTGAAAAATTAGAGAGTTGGGGGTCACAACTACATTTTTCAAGCTTAGGTATAATTGTTAAGGTCAAGGGGAGTGGTTCAGACTTCAGAGAGAACATGCTCATTACCCAATCCCCCCAAATACGCTGCTGAAACAAGCACAAAAGTGGCAGGAAAAGCATCAGACATGATGCTTCATATCCATTCCAGTTACGCATTTACTTTTTAAGAATTCGTAGTAAATGATAGCACAAAGGATCAAGCTTACTCTAAAATACGTTACTCATGCATTTCAGTTGAAACACTCTATCTTTAAACTTATCTTGGGACTACTTGGCAATTTTAGATTAAGTTTAACCTTTAACATGCTTGCACGTCATAATTGACAACCATCGTTGACCGTTTTTACGTTGCATATTATTGCATTAGTCAGGTGTCGATCATGGCGCCCTGGTGTCGATTAATGCTGGCCAAAACAAAGTAAAGTCGTGATCTTTAGTATTCTTTTCTGAATGTTGTAAGCTGAAATTCAAGCTGTCGGTCTGATTGTATTACACAAAGGCTCAAGCTCCCCCGACGATTGGACAAATTATGCATTGAATGCATAGGGATTGAGGTGGATTGTACTTTAAAAAGAGAAAACAAAAGTCATGGTGATTCTTGTTTATTTGATATTGGTATACATGCATAGGTGTCTGCAGGGGGGGACAAGAGGGGGCCCTGGATTTTGGATGGGCGTTATTAATTTGACTTACTACACAACATGCAATTACGCCGAGATAGATTTTACGTAATTGTTTTCTGTAATAGTTAAACCATCTGATGATGTGAGAACAGATTGAACTAGCAAAGTAAAATGTTTAAGTTCAACTATTTGTACAGTACATTATAAACAAACAAAAATTATTTATTCCCATTATCCTCCTGTCACGAGAAAGCGATGGAAGCGCTATGCATAGGACGAATCCAGACTCGTTTACCAGTTGTCTTTGTTTCCGAGTTTTCCGTTCGAGTGTTACTTCTGACTTTTAGTTTGCAGCTTGTTAGATTCCACCAAGCAGACATAATTATCGTCACAACGAGGTATGGGGGGGAGTTGAACCGTCAGCCTTTGCTCCAAATCACCGCGCCACACTGCCGAACAAAACTTCGTTACCAGTTTATTACTTGCTAAGGCGCGGAAAATTATGCCGTGTCCCGTGTGTTTTTTTAAGGTTTGATTTTGAGGTTGACTATTTAATTTAGTGTTCGGAATACTACTTACAGTTTTTGCTTGTGTGATCACCGACACAAAAAACAATTGCTTCTCATGCTGTGGGTCCACCTTGACCTCGCTCCACCAAACTGCTTTACCGTATACTATAGAGCCTACAGCAAAACATCAACGAAAGCCATACGCATCGACAAAGCGGGTGAAAGCAAACTTTTTTCCAATTGTACTGTACTTGGATTCTTATTTGTAATCCGTGAAAATTTGTTAGCATTTTTATGGAGGATGACAATCTTTTTTTTTTCGCAGAAAAATTAGCATGTATTGGACAATATGGCAACGGCAACGCAAACTCATCAGAGTCACCACTTGCCATTTAAATTATACCAACTTATAATTCTAATCGCTTGTTTTGTATTAAATCTATGATTGACTTTGGCCTTGCTTGTTCAATGCTTTACTGCTGGATTTACGTGATTGTACCACGGATCGGTAAAGCAAAATTTGAAGCTGGTGAAATTGTGCAAATATGAAAACAGTCGGAATTTTCCTCACGTTTTTCTGTCCCTGCATAACAGAGAGGCTTTTAAACTGACACCATGCTCGCACACGCTATCAAGCTCTTTGTTCCAAATAGCAGATAGAGGTAGCATTCAATATACTGTACTCTGTCTATAATGCTGCATCGGTTGGCAAAAGGCGCGACTGTTATCATTATTATTTTTTTTTTTTTTTCATGCAAATGTGGTGATCGCAGATAGCATCAGTTTTCAAGTGGACTATTTTATTGCATTATTCTAAACAAAGTTAAAAAAGTCAGGCTGGTGCTGTAAAAACGCTGCTTAACATTGATCTTATCAAAAATTTTTTACCCCCCCCACCCCCCCCCTGCAAAAATTTCTGCCGATGCCCATGTGTAGCCTACATAAAGATTCGGCGAATGGAACTCACGTTGACAACCACTGTTTAATATCGAACAATAAAACTGCAGAAAGGAGATCTACGATGGGTGTTTGATTTTAACTGCATTGAAGCAATTAACCAGATCAATATTAGCCTAACAACTATACAATATGGTAAAGTCAATATTCGCTTTCATGCTATAGATAACGATCTAGCTCAGGGGTGCCAAACCTTTTCCGACTCGGGATCTACTTTGGCTAAAATTTGCTCATGGAAATTACGAAAATCGTAAACGAAATTGCGGTGAAGTGCAAAAATACCGGTCTTCAATCCTTCAGATATTCCGAATTCCACCCAAATCTATGTGAAGAGCTAAAAAAAGGTCTTCACGACCCGGACGCGTTACATAAACTGAAAATGTTGGCGGCCAACCTTATGCGTGTTCATGCCAAATCGACCCGCGATCGACAAGCATACAAAGATCGACCCGTAGATCGCGATTGACTGGTTGGGCACCCTTGATCTAGCTTTTATGGCTTATGAAAGTTCTCTTTTCTGGTTGAGTTTTTATATGGTTATGAATTTTTTCCACCTACCTAATGAAGCAGCTAAATCACTTTTTCCAGTGCAATTGAAGAGCAAGAAAAAGTCTAAACGTGGCTTAAAAATAAGCGAAAGCCCGCTCGGAATTCAGTGAAATAGCTGATTGGGTGCTAGTTTAGTGTGGGATCTACCGAACCTTTCTTCTTTTAGAAATCACGTGACGCTTACTACTTTATCGTATCGAGATAAAGTGGAAGAAAGAGATCAGGTTCGGACGTTCGCTAGATCACATACTAAACTGGCACCAATGATTGTTATTAAAACTAATAAACTAGCACGCGTACCTGAATATCTATATCTACACATTTCATTATGTTAAAAAATGGTTCAGTGCTTTATTTTGATCGTGTGTTTTTCGTTATTATTAAACCTTTGTGGGGTATTGTTTGTTACATGTAATTCTGATCAGGTAAGCAAAAAAGTTAGATCGGACAAATTTTGTTAGCCTACTTTTCGGTTTTGTCATTAAGGTATTTGCATTTTACAAATATATGCACTCAAAAATGCTTAGCTGTAATTTGTGCATAGGCTAGTTCGAATAGCCTACTGGTAGCACGCAATCATATTTTCCATGATAATAAGCTATCCTGAAAAAATTCCGGTCACTTGAGCAGTCATGCAATTGATGTCTTTTGAGACAGATCTGCTGTGTGTCCTGTTCCCAAAAACGTGAAGTCGAGAAAAAGGAAGGTTCGCCCCCCAGACGTTGATGTGATTTTACCATTTGAGCCCTCCTGTCCAAAAAACGTTCCCGCGCCACTGTCTAGAAGAAAAATTTATGGGTTTCTGGAAGTTTGGGTTAGTTAGCCTTAATTTGAATCTCGTGCAAGGGCCACACCTGCGAGCATCGCAAGTAGACGCTATACTAGTGCAAACAAGCATAAAATCAGAAATAATGTTTTCATTATGCGCTTCAAGCGTGTAGGGTAGAAGTAGATTGACGGTTTGTGATTCAGCGGGTTATTCATTGTGCCATGAGGTTATAGATCATATTACTGAGTGCTGATTACACGTTCGCATGCGTTATGCGGTAATTTCTAAACAAGGCTAGAAAAACGACTGTCGCTATTTATCTTTGCTTTCACAATATTAAGTGGAAATTATGAGTTATAAGCTTGCCAACGCCAGGTTAACTTGCGTAAGCAGACGCGATTATAACTATGCCAACGAAGTTGCCTTGTACACATTTTGCGCAATTTGATGATTTTCAAGTAAAAACATTGGAAAAAGTCCAGAGTAATTTAATCACGTATCTAGCGAGGTCTGTAAAATACTTATGCAGTGCTGAGGGCAAAGTGGCATGTCGACACCAGGCTCGTAGTGAGATTTTAACTTGAATTCTTTTTGTGTCAGATAATTTGTGTTTTTGAATATAAGGTGTTTTTGAATAGTATAGTTGTTCGATAGGGTAAAACACATTTTGTAATGAGAACTCTTAAAGTAGTATTGATGGGAGCGGGAGGCGTTGGAAAAACTTCCATGACAACACAGTTTGTTCAAGAAAAGTTTGATGAAAGGTAAGTGGACATCATACTGCTTATTTGACATTTTTAGTACGATATACATCCAGTGGCGCTGGAAGCACTTTTAAGTAAGGGGGGCTGATATTTGTGCTACCATACCCACGTCTGGGGGGCTTCGCCCCCCACACCCCCCTCGTTGTTATCGCAACATACATCATGCGTTTCATGCACTTTACTTCAGTAAAACCTCACTTGGAGATTGCTTGATGAGCACAAGCTTTTCTCTAGCTAGCATAACACACAATAGCCAGATCGACTTTTGTAAACGTGTTAACCTCCTTTAAATGAACTTATTATCTGTTCACAAGCTCCTAGTCTCAGGCTCCTAGGCAGGAGCGTATTTAAGGGAGGGGGCATTGTGCCATGGCATAATAACACCGTATAGTAGCATAATAACACCGCAAAAGACTTTTTCAACTACTTTTTAAGAAAAATCGATGAGGCATTAAACTGTATTTGGCTTCCAAATGTACAATATTCCAATCATTTAGATCAGCGGCGTCGCGAAAAAGTTGAAAGCGGGGCATGAACGACAAAAACTATCGACAGAGTCTGGCATATTTCAGATATTTCAGTCACTTAACACCATTTTTTTTTTCTACTGAAAGAAGTCAGAAGAGGGAGTTCGTGGCACAATAGCATGCCCTCTCCCTCTACATACATTCCTGGTTTAGATGCAGATATGATAATTAAAACTTGTATCGAAATTAAGCTTCAAGGCCGGCAGCCACAATGCTGGATTGGGCCTAAATTAATTTTAGAAAATGATAATATTCTCAGACGTTCATTATTAACCTCGCTTTGTTCCAATTCAGTAAAATGTCTAGGGAATTAGGTACAACATTACAGCTATGGTAGTAAAGCAGCTCTCTAGGGCAAAGGTATATGCTACGCAGTGCTACAGTAAGCAATAGTCGAATACACGAGCGGAAACGACGCGCAGGAAAAACAATGGCTGTTTCAGGAAGACTGTATTATCTTATCGTAAATTTTTGCTGATGCCGGTGCTTGAATCGTTTTAACCGTAAAGGCTATACAAGTAAATAGGCTAGTTTTAACAGACATTTTGATAATAATGCGCTCTGTCAGACCTACTAGTTTAGCCGTCTGATAAATCCGCAGGGTGTTGTTTGATGTTTTTGCGTTGACGTTAATAGTTTTTGCTTCACGGAAATGTTGTTTATTGTGTTGTTTACTTTCTATTGCTTTTCACAAGAGTTGTAAAAAGACGCTTTATTCCAACCCAGCTTTTTTTTATTCGCTGCAACGACACATAGGCCTAATGTCACAGAGGGGGTATAGCCTTTGGTACTGCACTACAGCAATACGTGAGCTACTTCTCGTTAATTTAAAATGGTCGACGTAATATTGCAACCCACAACAATCAAATTGTGCTGAATCGTAACACAGACTTGTACTTTGGTGTGCGCATGCGTGCTTTGGTGTGAGCATATTTGCCCTGTAATCTGTGTTGATTTGAAGTGTTAACAACCAACACTTAACATACCGGTACTGTTTGAGTTTATTTTTTGACTTACTGTACAATGCGTAGAGTTTAAAGCACTGACGCAACAGTGCAATGTTTCTCCGTAATACAGTATTTTCCGGTTATTTTCTTAGAAGCACAAGCTAACTGATGGTTGAGGTTTTCGTTTAATTGATGACTCGATTGCCTACGTTTAAGGATATTTCATTTACGATGAGCTTTTGCGCTTTTACTTTCACGTTCATTTCCATTTAACTAACTACTTCACTGAAGCAATGTTATTTGGCGCGGGCAACATTTGGCAAATATGTCCAAAAATTAATTTTTACCACATCACAGCGCCTTGCAGACTTCATTTTGCTGAATGGTTAAAAAGGCAACAATACGGTTACATGAATTCGATTGGTTTGGATTCGCTTTCGAAACAAAAGTTACTGCACATTGGTGACCTTATTAGTAAGCTTGTTTTTAAACCCAGAACATTTTCTTTCTCAAATAAGTTGTCAATTAAAAAACACTACTGAAAAAAGTTGTTAAGATAGATAAGCACTTGGGATTTTGCTGGATTAGCGAGCCAATTTTTTTTTTTCTTTTCTTTCATTTCCTTGTTTAAAATGTAGTGGAAAATGTTTTTCTTCATCTGAAAAAAAAAAAAAAAAAAAAAAAGCGGACTTCACTTTACAAACAGTGTGGTGGTGTATTCAAATATAATCGCACAAAAAAGGATTCACAACTTAATCATAAACTAAGAGCAGTGACGATTTACTTCTGATAATAGTCATTGCTCATTTTTTTGAAGAGTCCGAGCTGCTGATTCTGTGCAGTAGTTTAAGCCAAGTTCCAACGAAAGAAAAGCGTAGGAGACCGATTTGAAAAATAATACCGGCACCCTGAGTAGGAGAGGGATATTTTTGTTTCGAGTTTGGAATAATGACACCATTCGTATAAGATACAACTACTAGGTATGCCTCAACGACCATTGCGCAGTTGTTGTGGTTGAGGATTTTGTGCTAAAAAGCTCCAAAAGGATTGCCACCATCAGCTTAGGACTTCAATAAAATGCTAAATGCAACTGAGTTGCATTCTCGTTCCCAGGTACATCTTTTTCTCGTCTGTGCATGACATTAAACACAGTGAACAAATGTGCAGTTTAGCTAGGGCTCCACCAGTGTGAATTTGAAATTCTTACCGCAAAAATTGGTGATAATTTCATATTCTCACTGGTGGAGACAACTTGCATTAATTTTTTCAGTGAGAATTCTCAATATTATTACCATGCGTAAGAAAATTAATGTCGTGCGTCAAAAAATTAACACTGAAAATTCTTACTGGCCAAAAATTCTCACTGAGTGTTAATTTTGGTGGAGCCGATAGTATTAATTTGAAATTTGCCATTGACTTGATTTTTGGCATTAATTTTGGTGATAATTTCAGTGAGATTTTTGATATTTTCTTACTGAAATTTTCACAGAAATTCTTACCAAGAAGTGTTCACAAACACCTACAGTAATATCACGAAGAAGTAATTGTGCATTCACAAGAAAAATAAAGGTAAACCACTCTTGGACTAAACCGCCTACTTTGTGTGCAACCAATGACGTATACAAGTAGCGTCTACGCTTGCGTCGCTCAGATTCTCCCCAGAAAAATCGTTCCGTGATGTGGAAAAGCTCGTTTAGGCTCGTCGCGCCAGACAATTTCTGCACAAGCCTCTGTGTGCAACCCTTCAACTAGAGTAGACCATAATCGTAGTGGGCTATGCATTCCACGAAATTGCAGGTCTAATAGCCTACCGCACAATGAGATCATCGTCATACTTTTTATGCAAGCCTTGAACTAATTAATTGGTCAAAGGGTGCTTAAGAAAGTAGTACATTATGCTTTTGTTTTTACGACAAAATTCATGCGAACTATAAGCAAAAATGCATGTTTTGAGCTTAATTAATTAGTTGACTTAATTTCTCTGTTTTGTGTTATCACTCAGCCTTTTTACGGGAAAGGGAAGAATGCACCTTACGCAATGAACCTCCTCTTGCTTGAGAGTTGCAGTTGTTTCAAAGTTTTTTCGTTAAATATATCTCATTGCATCTTTTATTGCGAGTTGAGAATATTCAGAGCAGATTCAAGCATTGTAAAGTAGCTTATCGAGGTTTTAACAACAAAGCTTGATGAGAATTGAACCAACTACCTTGCAATGGTGGCTGTTGTAAAAAATAATTCTTTTAACTACAACGCCACGTTTCCGGTTGGTCATGCGAATGGTGGAGCGGTTTCTGATGCTCGACAATGCAATTGCAGTACAATCCCGCTAACTGTCAAAGTACTGAAGATCATTATAAAAGCAAAAAAAAAAAATATTTAAACCCTTTCTATTGTAAATGGGAGGTTCTACTAAGAAAGACATTCCGTAAAAAGATGAAGAATAATTTTGACTACGAAGGAAAAGTAAATCCACAATAATTCTCATAACTGCACGTTTCGACTACGTAGATTCAGCTGTCATCATCAGCAATGTATGTTAGTACAAAAGTGCAAGTATAGGCCTATATACTGCTGATGATGACTGTTGTATCTATGTTTTTACCTGTTGTTACTTACAATTTTACAGTTTTTTTTAACCAATCAGATGGCCGAGTGAATAGAGCGTCTACTTCTGGATCGGTTGACTCGGGATTCGATTAGGAGTCGGGTCAAACCAATGACCTTAAAATCGGTATTCACAGCTTCCCTGCTTGACGTTCAGCTCTAAAGGGACATTGTAGAGCATGCCCACAAGTTCGCTTGTTGTGTTGTTGGGAAAGGCATCTAACAGGATTCCCCCATCTAAGTGTGGTAGACGGATGGCCGGCAACTCCTAAACAAGCTCGTATAGCTCTTCATCGCTGTCTTGTGATAGGAGGATAAATATGCAAATCAATAAATAAAAAAAAAAATTGTGTACAACTTAGCATGCACTGCTAATAATGACAGCTGAATATATGTTGTCAAAAAGTCAAGTTACGAGAATTACTTAGACACAATTTTTCCTACATAAATTATTTTCGTCCCATGTTTACTGTATTGCGAGTTTCGACAACGTTTTTGACGATGGATTTTTTCTGTTAAAAACTTTGTCTAAGAAAGATAGTTAGATGTGATGACATTTCAGCTCCACCGCTATTAATTCCTAAATCTTGAATTGGTATTAATTTTTTTTGCATTAATTTAGTGACAATTCAAAACTCACACTGGTGGAGCCAACCACGCCTTGTTCGTCATCCAGTCGGCTCCACCAGTGTTAATTTAAGCAAAAGTAAATTATCACCGCCCAAATTAATACCGCGAGTGAGAATTTTGGTAGAGCCCTAACTTTTAAACCAGCTATGTTATAAAAAATCAAATCTTCTTTATACTCGTCGTATTACGCCGAAGTATGTAACGGGTGGCGAGGCTCATCTCCTCGACTTAGCGCCTGAACAGCACAGCTCCGAAGAAACGCCGCCGCGATAGCGAGCCGTTACCGACACTGTGCCAAATTGACCACCCCGGGAATCGAACCCCAGACCTTCCGCACTGATAGCATGTACTTAACAACTAAGCTAAGCGGCCGTCTGCTTTATTAACGGTATCATTTATTTAGATATGAACCTACAATTGAAGAAGTGTATAAGAAATCAATCTCTATTGAAGGAGAAACGTACATTCTTGAAGTAGTAGATACAGCTGGAATGGAACAGTTCACGCAAATGAGGGATCTTTACATTAAAAAAAGTGATGGTTTTATCTTAGTGTACTCGATAATCGATGCCACCACATTTGAGGATGTTAAATCAATAAGAGAACAAATTGTTCGTAATAAATACAGGTATGTTTTGCCGCTCAGCATATTTCTGCTTTGTTGTCGATTTTGGTGCATTCTATGCCTAGATTGATTTTAGTAACCACAGCTGAGTTTACTTACTCTCATGTAAGCTTTGCCAATCTGATTGTTGAACAGAAATACAACTTTAAATCAGCTGTGATTGGTTATGATATTGGTCAAAATGTACTAGGACCGAATTAGCAAGCTTTTAAGATTTTTTTTTTGTAAGCCTCTCTGGTGACAGAGATCTTGTGCATGCGACCGGAGCATAGAATTCAATTTTGAAATGGCCAATGTCGGAAAGTGTAATGTAGAGATTACTGGTGTACTTGAGGTATCTTATCATAAGCCGCGTAATCGAAAATTTGATGGTATTGATAACATTCTTTCTAACATAGGCTTGACTTAATAAGTTATACTACACTAGCAAAAACAGGGCAGATTTGAAAAAATGTTTTGAAGCAGATAGGATTGAAACAGCTAACAGCTGTAAAACTGCTGTGTGTTCTTGTTTTACGTTTTGTATCTTTTTTGCAATATAAACAGAGCAACTGAACTATGATATTTGCTATATGACTCGAAGCCAACTGGCGTGGCATTAGTAATTCTCATAAATCAAGATATCACGCTGCTAGAGGAAGTTGCAATATGATGAATAAATCAAACTGGTTATTTGCACTGATATCTTTACCCTAATTTGGCTGCGCTGTAACAAATAAGCCAAGATTTGCTGGTATTTTCAAGCAAAGGGTTATGAGTCGTAATAGCTGTGATTTCCGACCAGGAAAGTGTTTTTCATTAACACTGAGAATTTCAAGTTGTACTGTGAGTTAAGTTTGATTTTTCAGTCATTAATGATCTCTAATATCAATCACTACCGTTAAATTTTAGATCGGAAAGACCTCTAAGGAACACTTGAAGGTGTGTGGCCATATGAAAAAATGCATTTCTATTAAATCTGCCAAAGGTTTTCGGTTAAAATGATCATTCGTTGTTAATTCATGGCTCTAACTTGATTCTATAAAAATTAAGTAGGTTAAACGTGCAGTTTTTCTTGAGCTATATTCAAACATTCACAAGCAAATTAATTAGAAACAATTTACATTTTAAACTTTTAAACGCTTTGATTTAAAGAAATGAGCTTGCTGGATGCATTTATGAAACCCAGCTGTTCAACAATTCTTTGAATCCACAGAAACTGACGTTTTAAATTTTTTTGCAGTGAACAAGTTCCAATTGTTCTTGTTGGAAACAAACGCGATTTAGCTGAAAACGAAAGACTGATAGAAGTGGAAAATGGTGAAAAGCTAGCCGCCAAATGGCCCCACTGCCGTTTTCTTGAAACTTCAGCAAGAGAGCATAGCGAAGTGGAAAACGTATTTGTCCTTGTTATTAAAGAAATAATGTCGTTTGAAAAAATGAGAAAGTCAAGGGTGGACGCTCTTTCCAAGGAAGCCGAAAAAAAGAAGAAATCAGGTCGAAAATGCAGCATCATGTGATTACTAAGTCGCATTTGAATGGTAGAACTGTATTAATGTTGCAATTGCTAAATACTGTACGTTAAATTACCATGATTTGTCTAATGAGTTCTTCCTCTCAAATCCACTTTGGCGGTTACCCAGTGCAGCTTTCAGCATTGACTTTACGGCGAGATTGCTATTCTAGCAAAATGTTAAAGCTGGAGAATGTGTATTTTATTTCTGACATATCATAACTAAGATTAATACTTTCTACTTTAGTTGCGCTTTGCTGAATTCTTCACTAAGTTTTCTGGTACATGGAAATAGGCCTACTAGGGTGAGTAATGAAATTGAGGGGGCTTTAACCCACAAATGCTTGCTGAATCCCTCTTTTTCTTTTTTGGCTTACCAACGCTGGTTTTAAGAAGGTGCTGTATGAAAAGCTAAAAAATAAACCAGGCCTATACCGCACGCTATTCGAATATTGCCCAGTGAAATTACAGTGGGATAAAAGTAGGCTTGCGCTACAACAGTACAATTTGTTCTGAATATTATATAGTCACTCGTATATTTTCAATTACTTTGATGTTAAAAAATATTTGTACCCTAGCGTAAGCACTGCTTTATTACCCAAAATTAAATCAAGTTTAAAAATTTTTGGGTTATACAAAAAATATTGAAAGACAAACAATATTTACACAAAACATGATGGCAGGTATATCGTAATACAGTATGACAAATGGGTAACCTTAACATAGCACCCATGAAAATGCTGTTACGATTTCTTCATGACTTGTGTTGCTACCAATAAATGTGTTCTAAACGTGTCTGTTATTCTAATATTATATGCTTTTAAAATACGTCGCTGTGAAAACGTCACTTTTGCAAACACCTTGTAATTTTATTTGGTGTGCAAGGTAAAAAATGTAATTCATGGCTTTAGGTCTATATTGCATATTTTACTGATATATTGCAAACAGCACTCTAAAAGAAATCGGCCCCACTGCTAAACAATAATTTGGTTTTACTCATCGAATTTAGTCAGTTTTTTTGTGCTTAAGTAATCTGGTTCACGCTATGTTTATTTCAAGAACAAGCAAGCAAGCCCGTACGTACTAGATGGCGGCTATGATCTTCATTCGATATGTTTTCGCTTAGACAAAAGCTCACACGAATCACATCATAGACTCTCGCGATACAGAAAAATAAAACAATCAATGTGCGAAAAAAATTGTCGCGTACCGTTATTGGTGAACGCATTTTTAAGCGCTTATACGCAGAGTGTAAACCAGGCTTTGCTGTGAGATCTGCTTAGGAACGATATTTTCAATGTGTTTAACGGCTGTTCCCACTCTGTACGCTGATGTTGCAATGATCAGCCATACATTGCTAAAGCAGAGTTACGACAAGTATTGCATCAGTGGCATGGGACGATTGAACTTTTGTACTGTGGCCTTTCTTCACTTTTTTGTGGAATTTTTTAGGAAAATCATTTCCGCGTAGGCCTTATGTTTTTTGAAGTGTTTATACTTTTTTACTGCATTTTTTCGTACAGCAAACAGTAGCTCTTTTTTGTTCGTTTTCGACGTTTATTTGGTGTATTGCAATAAAAAGTATGTGTTATTAGCCATCACTTTTAGAGATAAAGTGCTGTAGGTCTACTTCCATCATAGATAAAGACACATAAAAGCTTTGAACTTGCTTCACTGATTCCGTATTCCAGTGCTCATAACCAATGGGCTCACTCCATTGTACGGTTAATGCCTGATGTCCGCAGTGGATCATAGAGGGTTTGCCTCTTGAACGATTGTTCCAAGTGTTGTGAAACCGAAAATTCAAAAGCCGTTGGGTTATTGGCGGCTTTTCCGGCGTCACATTCTAGTTCAGCATTAAAAGGACAGGGTGGAAAAAAGCTGACAAATTTACGTGTAGCATCATTGAGGAAAGTTTTTAGTGTTCGCTTTCCTTCACTTTTTGGAGTGCCGTTGGTAAATAGGTGGCTGGCAACAGGATTGGAAATCGATAATGAAAACGTAAAGAATAATTCGATACTCGATACCTCAAAAAACAGTAGTGAATTCCCACATTCCATAACAAAAATAAAAAGTAGAGAATATCGATCAATCGATAACGTTACATCAATACTTTTCTCTAATTTAGTTAACAGCGTCAACATATTTTGATGCTAATGGGGGGGCTTCAGGTTAGGCAAAGCGGAGAATGTCAGTATCGAAGGCATAGCATATTATGACAATATGATGGACTGTTTAAAACAAAAATACCAAAAGGCTTACTCACTTTTCTCTTACTCCAAAAGGCTTACTCATTATAAAAAAGATCACTGTTAGCAGGTTAGTTAAGCTATAAACTGATAAAGGCATATCACAAGTTCAGAACCACTAAACTGATAAAATATTATTGCTTTTTGAAGCCTTTTCCAGTGACCAACTATACAGTCCAGCATTCTACTTCACAGTTCATAGACATCTTGTCACAGGTGTCATCCTTCGACCAACGTAGCTCACAGAAATTAAGCCTGCTGTCATTTTTTTTAGCCTCAGAGCTGCATTGGACTGCCTGGCCCTGGCCTGCCTTCCACAAAGCGATACCAACTACCAAGTGACCAAACGAGCAAACGTTTTCTCGTGGGTAGGCACTAGAATAAACGAAGTTTTCTGGTCTGTAGAATAAGATTTGTCACGTGACTTGCCAATGTTTTTCGGAAATTCAATTAACATGGGTGTAAATCAAGGGGGGAATGGGGGGAATGTATCTTCACCAATAATCTGGCAGCATCCTCCCCAATATATTTCATGGAAGTGGAAAATTCCTCGTACAAGCCAATCATCCCCCCAATATCGAAAAATGATCAATTTTGCTAAATCATCCCCCCAATATCCAAAAAAGGTCAATTTTGCTAAATCATCCCCCCAATGCTCAACATAGTTAGTAGTTAGTTAGTGTCTATTATTTCCGTACCGTCAACGCAAGAATAATATACAAAAACAATCTACAGTATAATTGGACAGCACGAGAAAAGGGAAGAAGCAACAAAACGATAAACGTTGTAACATGCATGGGGAGAATAGAAGATCAAGAAAAGTAACACGAGAAGCATGGTTGCAGCACCCGAAAACATAGCTTTGCACCCCCGTCAATCAAGCGTGATTTTGGTTACTTTGCTTCAAATCTTATTTTACAGACCAGAAAACTTGTCTATTTTAGTGTCTACCAAGTTTTTGGTTTATAGGATAAGATTTGTCACGTGACTTGCCAATGTTTTTTGGAAATTCAATCAACATGGGTGCAAATCCAGGGAGGAATGGGGGTATGTATCCTCACCAATAATCTGGCAGCATCCCCCCCAATATATTTCATGGAAGTGGAAATTTTCCCACACGAGCCAATCATCCCCCAATGCTCCGGATGGCAGATGCTTTCCCGTAGCCCGGAGCGTTACTCTGTCTACGCTATTCAAATCTGGCTGACAGAAGCCGAATCTGCCTTAACGGCGGGACATCTAACGATGTTCAAGCTGGGCAGTGGCAAACGTCCTTTTCAGGACGGGGCGATGCGCATCTTCGGCGCACCGTCAACAAGTTCCAAAGGCCCAGCATTTTCCAACTGAACATCGAAGGCCTCACTGCAAGCAAGACGAGCGTGTTGCCAGGGCCGGTTTTAGGCCGATTTGACCGATTAGACCAAATTGGGCCCCGCACCTTAAGGGGCCCCGCGCTAGTGGGAGTCCCTTTCTGTACTGTGAGATACAAAATAGGTGAAAGTGCCAAAAGTTGAACCGGTGCATAATATCTATGAATCATTTCTATTTTCTTTTAAATTAGGGTTAGGCTAAATAGAAAAAATCGGCAACTCGGTAGCTGGTCAAACTAAGCAGGGTCGGATTTACCATTAGGCAAAGCAGGCTGAATTAAGCCTAAGGCCTCGGAGAAACGAGGGACCTCGTCACAAGCAAAAGGGCTCGACGCATTTACGGAGCGACCTTTTTGTTTTCGAGATCAACCATGGCCACCTTACAGATGAGTTTGATCAGCGACCTATGATCCCTAGCGGCCTATCTGATATCAACACAACCTAAGCCTAAGACCTCTCATTCTCTAAATCCGGCTCTGAAACCAAGCTTTGGTAAGGAAAAAAGTTACGCAGCTGTTTGGTCACGTGGGTTTGCTGTTCACACGTAAACGCCTGGAGGTAGTTTTAGGGGGGTTTCATGTTAAATTCAGTTGCAGCTTTTTATTGTCTGTTTAAGGATGCACGCTCTCCACCAAAGCAATTGACACTTAAGTTAAATTGTAAAATATATTTTGTTTAATAAAAGCAAAAACTGTGAGAAACCTTCAAGATTTATGGTAACAAAGTGAATAGCACAGTGGCAACATCAGGTCGAGTTCATTTGAAGCACTTTATGGATAAAACCATCTTTAGGAAATCCGGGGCCATGCGTTCTCGGAAATTTATTAAAATTTTCGTACTAGCACAATTTAAGTGCATTTTGAAAAATCCTTCCAGTAGTTTTTGTTTATTGTTTGTTGGCGTATTTGGGCTTATTTGAAGGAGTTCCAAGTTTCAATTCAGAAAAATGTATTCACAAAATATTGCGTCGTGGCATAATTTTCAAGATATTACCATAAAATAATGCTTGTCTGAAATTCAAAATTATTGAACTAATTGGCCGGCTTTCTTGATGTTAAAAGTACAGTAATCAATAAAAGCAGAGTCGGCGCAAAAGGGTGGCCTGGCCCCCACATACAGCAAGCTTGCCCCCCACCCTTAACCTCCAATCGACAATCTTACTTTTTTGAAGACAGCGGCTATTAAGCATAATTTTAAACATTTTATGTATTGCTGAAACAGCTTCGCCGGAACTGTTTTGCGTTTCGTTCAAATTAAGAATATCAAATATGGAAATTGCGTTTGTTAGCAACACAACAAGCAAGTATAAGCGTGTTCCTCTGCTTTTCTTTTGTCTTCGTACTCGTAAAACAACATGAGATAGCTGTGATATATAACACTTGCACAGAAACGGCATCTTAAAGTTCAAATCAATGTCAGCTCGCTGCAAAGTTCTCGTTGATAAAGAAGACTGTGGCGTGAAAGCTTTGTTTGTAGTTTACAGAATTGATTAAATGTTTGACCCCTCTTGATAAAGGCTTGGCCCCCCTAAGACGACTGCTCTGGCGCCGGCTCTTAGATTTGTTTTATAGCAGGTATTAAGTGTCTATTTTTTTGGTTCGTTTACATGTTTTTTTCATGAGACACAAACGTCTATACATCTTATTATGAAAAGAGGGGCCCCGCGATTAGATTTCTAATTGGGCCCCGCAGTTCCTAGCACCGGCCCTGCGTGTTGCATCATCTTGCGTTACAGTGTGAGGCACTCGTCATCCTCTTACAGGAAACCCATTGCACCTCGGTAGAAAGGCTAGATCTTCCGAGCTACCATCTAGCTGGGTTTTCCTTGAGCAGGAAACATGGTCTTGCTACGTTTGTCCATGAGCGTCTGAAGTGGATCCTAATCGACCAGTCCCCACCAACATCGGAGATCTAGTGGGTGTGCGTAGATGTTGATAACTATAAAATAGTCAACGTCTACAAACCCCCTCCAACACGGATGCAAGCATCTGATCTTCCAGCATTCCCTCATCCCTGCCTCTATGCTGGCGACTTCAACTGCCACCATGTTAACTCGGGCTATGATAATAGCAATCCAGATGGTGAATATCTGGCTGGCCGGGCCAGTGCCAACAACTTCACCTTGCTATATAGCCCCAAGGAGGCCGCCAGTTTCCACTCTGGCCGCTGGAAAACAGACACCAACCCAGATCTTGCATTTGCCAGTGTCGATTTGGACAGTCGCTTACCTGACAGACGTATCTTAGGAAAGTTCCCAAGGTCACAACACCGACCCTCGCTTATAAGTCCACCCAAACTTGCTCATCCAAAACCGAGCAAGCCTGTAAAGCGATGGAACTTCCGCAAGGCCAATTGGGACCACTATTCTAACCTAACCAACAAACTGGCCAAGAGTATACCGCCACCTGAATCTCAGAATATCGATCAGGTTTACCAGTGCTTTTGCAAGGTAATAAGCACTGCGGCGAAGAAATGCATCCATCGTGGTCGACGATCAAGCCACATACCTCGCTGGGATGCGGAGTGTGAAGACCTCTATCAGCATTTCCTGCAGTCACCTGGGGGCCCTGATTCGGATAGGGCTGCCACAGCCCTATTTACAAGGCTCGGCGGGAAGCGGAGAAATCGCTTGTCAGAGACGGTCCGCAACATTTTCTTTTCGCACTCCAGCCGGCTGGCATGGAATACTATAAACAACTTGACTGGTAGGTCACGACAATCCCCTCGTCAATGTCCCGTTTCAGCTGATGCTATTGCTTCTCAACTGGTTAAAAACGGGAAATACGAAGGTGTGAATCAGCGCTCATCTCGGCTCGTTTTACAGGAAGTGTCTGACCTTTGGAGGGCTGATCCATTACATCCTGCGAATGTCTCCGGGAGTTTCTTCCATCGGGAGTTCGCTGCTGCCCTACAACATTTAAAACCAGGCAAAGCTCCTGGACCTGATTTCATTTGCCCGGAGCTAATAATCCATGCTGGAGCCGGCTTAAAATCTTGGCTACGTGGCTTCCTATCTTCCTGCCTTCACCACCTCAAAATTCCTAAGATCTGGAGAAGAGCGCTAGTAGTAGCGGTCCCAAAGCCTTCGAAACCTGTAGAGGACCCAAGGAGCTATCGTCCGATCTCCTTGCTCTGTGTTCCCTACAAGATTCTCGAGCGACTTATCTACGCCCGCGTCGAACCTCTTATTGACCCTCTGCTCCCACGGGAACAGGCGGGATTTCGACGCGGAAGATCCACCGTGGATCAAGTGACTTTGCTCACGCAAAACATTGAGAATGCATTCGAAGCAAAAAAAAAAGGCCGGTGCCGTCTTTATCGACCTGACAGCTGCCTGTGACACTGTCTGGCACCGTGGCCTCACCTGCAAGCTGTTGCGGCTTCTGCCGGACAAGCACATGGTTCGTATGATTATGGAGCTTATCCGCAACAGAAGCTTCACCCTTACAACTGGCGACAGCAAGCCTAGCAGGTTACGATGCCTGAGAAATGGCGTCCCCCAGGGATCGGTCCTGGCCCCCTCCTTTTCAACATCTATACATATGATATCCCCTCCATAACCTCCAAGAAGTTCGCCTATGCCGACGACCTGGCGATACTTCATACATCTGGAGAATGGAAGAAGTTGGAAAGGACTCTAAGCCAGGATATGACTACACTCTCGGAATATCTCCAGACCTGGCGACTGAAGCTTAGCCACATTAAAACGGTGACGGCGGCCTTTCACCTCCACAATCGAGAGGCTAAGCGTGAGCTTAAGGTCTGTAACATCGGTAAGACCGTACCTTTCTGTCCAGTTCCCACTTATCTTGGGGTCAAACTGGACAGATCGCTCACATATCGTCCTCGTCTGGAAGCATTGCGCAAGAAGCTATGTGCTCGCGTCTCACTGTTGAGGCGACTTGTGGGAACAGGTTGGGGTGCTAGCGCCAAGACATTATGCACAGCTGCCCTGTGTCTGGTCTACTCGACTGCCGAGTACTGCGCACCAGTCTGGTGCCGCAGCGTGCACATACGGCTTATCGACAGTGTAATAAATGACGCCTTGCGCATTGTCACTGGGTGCCTGCGTCCCACTCCACCGGTCTACCTTCCGGTTCTTTCAGGCATCCAGTCAGCTGAGCTTCGCCGCCAAGGAGCGACACTCTCCCTAGCCAACCGCAGCTCCCTGGACCCTGACCACGTTTTACATGGCCAGTTTCATGAGTCACAGGACGTAGGGTAGAGTGGGGCAAGATGCCCAATCTAAGCAGTTTGTGCAAATATTTCAAAAACCTTTGAACATAACAAACTACAATTTGGGTGGTGTTTACCTCTAGCATATGTCTATCAATAGCATTCGTCACTTGTACAAAATATCTTGAAGAATTGAGAAACCACGCCAAAAAAGAAGTGGTTAAAAACGGGCGTTTTACCTCACCCTATGAGGCATAACGCCCATTAGCCGGGGCATAACGCCCATAGTGGGCGTTTTACCCCATTTTGACAAAGTAACATTAGAACTCTTTTTACTTAATAGGTTTACACTTCATTCGGGCATTGAAACAGCTTATTAAGTAGTTTGTACAAATGTTAATGCTGAGAGGTGTCAAACGATGAGGCCTTTTCGATGAAATTTTGTAATCGAATTGACAAAACTGTTTAGTTAAAGACTACTGTTACTGACGATCCATAATTGATATCACGCGTAAAAGTTTTTTGAGTTTCATTGCTCAATTTTCTTTATTTATAGTAACCGAAAGTTAGAATTAAATTTACTAACAATGGTACGTGAACACAACGAACAAACACAAAAATATTGGTGCAGCTTTGTCTGAAAATAAACAGTTCAATGGATTCACTCCTCGTTGATGAATCTTCACATGGGCCTAGGCATACGTCTTTGAAGCCTGTTTCATCCATGTTCCAGATTTGTGATGGCCTAAACTCGCATGTTTGGTTGGACTCAAGCAATTCTCTGTAAGTAGAAAAAAAAATGCTCCAACACTTGAGGCATTAAATCCCAAAGCCCTAGAAATGCTGGTCCCTTGAGGCAGTCTAACAGTTAGCTGAGGATGTCGGCGCATAAATCCGTGAAACCAATCTTTGCCAGCCGTCTTTTTTTCTTTATTGGAAGGGTGGGTTACTTCCATCTTCTCAGCTATTTCATATCCCAGACGTCTGATGTCAAGGCTAGATAAACCAAATAAAGATTTTTCCATTATTTGAATATGCTGTACTAATTCGCTTTCGACAGCTTCAGGAAGAACTACTTTCTGCCTGCCGAGTAAGGAGGTTCCTGGTTTTGAAACTTTATTTTCCTTATGTCTCCGAATAGTGCGGCGTGGCACCCCAAATTCTCTCGAAGCTCTTGAAAGAGGCATTCCGCTTTGCACTGCATTAGGCGCAGAACGGAGCCGCTCATTCCCATAATCGCCCCGAGTAGTTTTTCGCGGATAATTTCGGATCATTTCGATACTATTACAGTAGCTTGCGTAAATATATTTTTCTGTGATACAGTACGGTACTAAAAATTATTATAAAGTGGGGCAAAACGCCCACCTGGGCGTTTTACCCCAATCCGTTGGTGGGCGTTTTGCCTCATCCTTCAAATACAGCTTCATTCAGTCGCCTGTGCTTTCTCTAACATATTCTGAATTTGCTTTGTACCTCAAATTAAAATAGACGAAACAACCTAACCAGGCATTCGGCTTTGGTTCTTCTACTAGCTCTCTTATGGAATGTGTCACTGTTGAAAAAACTGGAAAAATAACAAGAAACTGTCAGTTTTTAAAAATTGTTTCACAAAACCTGTCACCTTCGTTCTAACTAACAGCCATTTGGAGGCATTTATTCATTTGAAAATGGCGAATATCTAGAATTACTTCTGTGATATCAGCCATTGTAACAATGAAGAAAACGGCTATGGGCGTTTTGCCCCACATGGGCATCTTGCCCCACTCTACCCTATGTAGGGAGAGATTGAAATCTAGACACTCATTTGTACTTGCTGCTCGGAAATTACTAGACAGTCTTTCTGAGATGGACGTCCGTGCAGCCCAGTGGACGAACACGAAATGGGACATGGAGTACTCTGCCAACGCATTGTCACTCCACGCTTTCATTCCCAAGGCTAACTCCAGACCCTTGGGTATGGGTCTGCCGAGGGCAGCCTGGGTCAAGCTCAACCGTCTGCGCTCTGGTGTTGGACGTTTCTGTTCGTCCATGTACAAATGAGGTCTCGCTCCTCTAGCGAATTGTGAGTGTGGTGCCAGTGAACAAACCGCAGATCACATCATCTCACAGTGTCCCATACATCCGGCACCCCGAGGTATGTTTGGTCTAATGGTTTTGGATGACGAAACAAGATGCTGGCTGAAGTCCCTTACAGTCAGCATCTGACCCAAGAAGTTTGGTGGCCAGGGTGGTAAAAGGATAAACCCTCGGCCTTGGTCCTTCCATCTGTCTTGAAAGAGATGCCCCGCCAAACGACGACGACGACGATCCCCCAATATCGAAAACTGATCAATTTTGCTAAATCATCCCCAATATCCAAAAATGGTCAATTTTGCTAAATCATCCCCCCAATGCTCAACATATCTTTGCACCCTTGTCAATCAAGCGTGATTTTGGTTACTTTGTTTCAAATCTTATTCTACAGACTAGAAAACTTCGTCTATTTTAGTGCCTACCTTTCTCGTGTTATATTTTGTAATGGAATCAAAAATGACTTTGCATACGAAATTTCCCAAACGCCAACTGTTCTTATATTTACCTGCAAACACCACGAAAACCAGATAAGGTGCTAAAAATAACAAAAAAAAAAAAAAAATTTTTGAAAGAACTTATTCAGAAAAAAAGTATCGATTAATTAATATCGATTTACCTCGCAAAAAAGGAGGGAAAAGCCCCAATCGATAATGAGAAAAAAAGTAAAGAATTTTTGCATTTGATAACGAAAAAGTAGAGGATATCTATGTCGATTATCGATTTCTAATCAATATTTCCAACCCTGGCTGGCAACACTCGTTGAGGATAGATACCCGATGCCCATACAGTTTTCAAAATTTCAGCAACTTTAGAGCGGGCAATGGTAACTGAAGCTGCATTTTGGATTTTTCGCAGTCCAGTCTCAACACCGGTGACAATATCTAATTTAGGTATCGATTTAGGAGTGATGGCAAAATTAAAGCCTTTTTCTAGTACAACTGGTTGTGTATTGTTGAGTTCGGTGTTGCTCAAATTGACTATCCATTTCTTTTTTAAATTTGGGTTGACATTGGGGCGAATCGAATTTGGTTTGAATTTTTTGGAAGGACGTTGAGTTCGTAACTTGGCAAGTTTGCGTTCATGAATGCTAGTAATCTTTCTGGTTTGATTGTTTTTCGATATAATTGATTAACAACTGAACCAGCTGCTCATCTGTCAATGCAGCCTGCAATGTCAATTCGATTCGCCCCAATGTCAACCCAAATTTAAAAAAGAAATGGATAGTCAATTTGAGCAACACCGAACTCAACAATACACAAACAGTTGTACTAGAAAAAGGCTTTAATTTTGCCATCACTCCTAAATCGATACCTAAATTAGATATTGTCACCGGTGTTGAGACTGGACTGCGAAAAATCCGAAATGCAGCTTCAGTTACCATTGCCCGCTCTAAAGTTGCTGAAATTTTGAAAACCGCAAGCCCTCCGCCTAATCAAAATGTCACCCGTGAAGAAGAAGAGGCATTGAAAGAGTTAAAAAACAACGAAAAAATTGTTATTTTGAAAGCTGACAAAGGCAATGCAACAGTTGTAATGAACACTGAGGACTACGAAGAAAAAGTGAATTCTCTATTATCAGATGAGTGCACTTACGAAAAATTACCAACTAGGCCTAATCCTGTTAATCAAATTACTACGAGAATTAATCAATATGTGTGGAATTTGTATCGAAATGAAAAAATTAATAAGAAATGTTATTACTATTTACGTTGTTCTAATGCTATCACTCCGCGGTTTTATGGTCTACCGAAAATTCATAAATCTTCTGTGCCTCTTCGCCCTGTCGTTTCGCTTGTCAACTCCCCCACTTACAACTTGTCTAAATTTTTATCTCGTCTTTTATCAAGTCTTTTAAAAAATAATTACAGTGTTCGCAACTCTCGAGAATTTGTTGAATGTATTAAGAACTATTCTGTTGAAGAAAGTGAATGTTTGGTGTCGTTTGATGTTGTTAGCTTGTTTACATCTGTGCCGGTTGACAAGGCTCTTGCCCTCGTGTTGGAACTTCTCGCATCTGATGATTCTTTGTCTTCTCGTACACGTCTCAGTATCTCTGACATCAAACAAGGTCTCCAAGTATGTTTAGATTCTACTGTTTTTTCATACAAAAAATCTTTTTTCAAGCAAACCTTTGGTACTTTCATGGGTTCTTGCATTTCTTCCATCATTGCAAATCTTTACATGGAACACATTGAACACACAGCTATCACTACGTTTCATACTCTTCCCAACCTTTGGATGAGGTATGTTGATGACACGTTCTGTATTCTCGACAAGAAACACATGTCTGAATTCCACTCTCATCTTAATTCTATTTGCTCTCACATTCAGTTTACTATGGAAAACGAACACGATTTTTCTCTTCCTTTTCTTGACGTTCTGGTATCCCGTAATGTTTGCAAAGAGAACCACACCACAAACACATCACTCACCACAGCCATATACAAAAAACCCACCCACACGGACAGATACCTCCACTACACATCGCATCATCCCAAACACCAGAAACTCACTGTGACAAAGACACTACTCAACCGCGTTGAAACACACATCTTACATACTGATAAAAACCAAAAAAGCGGTGAGTTACGAAACACACGTTCTACTCTGCAACTTAACGGATTTCCTACCAGAGCTACTTTTCTCTCTCGCAAAAACAAACGCTCTCGAACTCAAAACTCTCAATTCAAACAATTCACTTCTATTCCGCATGTGCAAGGTACATCAGAAAGAATTAGACGAGTTCTGAACGAGGCAGGAATCGGTATTGCCATGAGACCTGTAAAAACCATTCGCCACATTTTGTCCTCCCCTAAAGATCCGTACACTACAGAAGATAAGAGTTGTGTTGTTTACCAGATCCCTTGCCCTGACTGTGACTATGTCTATATTGGTCAATCAAACCAAACGTGGCCTTAAGTCACGACTGGCCGATCATAGGCGAGCCACAAGCCAGCTGAGACCGGAACTTTCTGCACTTTGCGAACATGCGATGGACTTTAACCATACCATTGATTGGGAGAAATCGGAAATCTTGAAAGTGGAGAACAATTATTCTAAACGACTCATCTCGGAAGCTTGGTTCATCAATGCCCATCCTAAGGTTATGAACAGGTCTGATGGCGACAGTCTCCCAAATGTTTATCGTTCATTGGCTAAATGATTTTAATGCAATTTAATCACTGTAGTTTACATACTGGTTTTTACGTATTACACATAACAATTTGATGATTATTCACGCATTTCGCCTTTTTGTGACGCAATAGTTAATCGGGTTGATCCAATTTACACTTCGTAACTTTTTAATCAGTTCAGTTAAATCAGTGCTACTACGTTTTACTGTTCTCGACCCGGGTTGATTTCCTTCCCAGGTCACTGTATTTTCTGATGAAGCTTGGCGTTCATTGCCAAGCGAAACGTCAAAAATAAAATTGGAGATTAGATTTTTTCTGTCTCCGTTTTTACCGTACCGGAAGAACAAGCAGCGCAGAAGTTGAGTTAGCCTAGCTAGCCTAGACTACGATGCCCGGTATACAAGTCCAACAAAATCTTCCCACCTATGCAGTGTCTAAACTCCTGTGTTGCGGTGAGATATTGCTTATTGCCTTCATTTCGTCTTCATAGCTGCTTCGCTTTGACGTACTAGCCTTTGTGACGCAACAGCGGTAGCATTGTGTGTTGAAAATCTTTCTGCGTTGGATTTTAGTTGATTCAGATATCAGGTTCATTGTTGCCAACTTAGCTACTTAGTATCTAGATCTAGATACTTTTTTAGTCCCCTTAGATACCAATTTTTTCGTCTAGATCCTGCAGAGTAGGCTGTGCACTAAGTATGGAGTTTCGTGAGTTGGAAGCGCTCATTTTATGTCGTATTGATGCCGAGCGATTTTGTAGCAATTGTTATTGCTTTTACCTGTTAGCCTAGCTAGTTAGCTAGATTTTCTGATTTGACCAGACTGGCATAACTGGTTTGGGTCCGGTACTGGAGAATTTACTTAGGCTTTATCTTGTTTTTTTATATCTCTCTTTGCTTATCTTTTGCAGGATAACGCACGAGTTGTATTTTAACGTTTCTTAAGTTCGAACGTTTTCGTGGTAGTTCTTTGGTTCCGTGCGAATTTAACTTAACTGACGCGCTGTGCCTGACTGACTCGAGGCCGCAATAAAACTTTGACGTTGTATGATTGTGGTTGAGGTGCAGATTCAGGTACGAGTAGCGTCGGGCGTTAAAGCAATAGTCGTTTAAGCTGCAGACAGAGTGGAGCCCCTTGACTCTGAATGCACCATCCTGACTTGCTTAATTGCTGCTTAAAATGCTAAGGCTGCAATTACCACGAAGAAAATAACAGGATTTATTTATAACTTAACAACTCAGAAACAAACTTAGAATAACGCTCAAACGAAAACAATAAGAAGACAAATTAAGGATTGTGACGTCATAATGCTCTGAGAGCGTGGAACACAAATTGAGGATTGTGACGTAATAATGTTGAGTTGTAGCGGTTGCTACAGCAGAAGGGTGAGTTGCTTTGCAAATTGAGTGATAAACAGCAAAATTATTTGGGTTCGAATTGCGTGGAAGATATTCTCATCAACTGTTGACTAGTTCATTGTTGACTACGGACGTGTGGTTTTTGCTCTGCTTCATTGAGTCTTTTGTCTGGATTTTTTAGAAAATAAGGAATTTCAATCGGATAATTTTTTGTAAATCGGAGACAAAAAGTCAGACTAGTCAACTATAAACACTTTTTGAGAGTGAAAAGGGATAAAATTCAGCTATTTAAGCGAGTTAAAACTAGCAAATCTACAAGCCTAGGCCTGCATAAGATAGCCAAATCTTAAGCGAAGGGATTGCATTATTGATTATTACGTAACAATCAACGCCATTATGCCTAACAAGAGATGTACTACGGGTGCTTTACCGGCCGTCCTCGATGAAAAAGTGCAGTCTACAATGAAGAAGCTAATTAAAGATGCTATTAATTCCTGGAAAGGTGAATACCTGAAAATGATTGCAGACCTTAAAAACGAACTTTCGGATGTGAAAAATAGCCAAGAGTTCATATCAGCAAAATATGATGAGCTCAAAGTTGATTATGATGAACAAACTGAAACCAATAAGAAACTGGAAAACGAGCTGAAAACTTTAAAAAACCAAACTGCTGAAAACAACAAACAAACTAATAAAGAGGCAGTTAAACTTGATTCACTGGAGCAGTACGGACGTCGACTGAATCTAGAAATAATTGGAATACCGTTCACTGTAAGAATACTAATGCTATCGTCACAGAAGTTGCAGAGCTACTGGATGTTAAAATTACTGATAAAGATATTTCGACTTCCCATCGGCTTCGATCTCGGAATGATAATCGTCCCCCACCAATTATAGCTCGATTCATTAGTCGTGATGTACGTAATGAACTATACTCGAAACGGAAACTTACCCAAGGTATAAACCTCGATCAACTCTCTGTGAAAGGCATCAGTGAGCTATATATTAATGAAAACCTGACCCCTTTTCGAAAACGTCTTTTCTGGAAAGCGAAGCAAGATGCTATAAAAGCTGATTACAAATTCTTTTGGACTGTCAATGGCAACATTTTTGTTAGAAAAACTGAAAACTCCAAGCCACTTCTGATCACCACTGAGCAAGATTTGAATCTAATCAAGTAGGCCTAACTGATGTACAGGCCTATACTATGCTGTGGGAATAGACTATTTTTTGTCGAGCTTAATGTCAGTTTCAAGTGTGTGTAGTGATGATAATGCTGCGGAGGGACTACTGACCTCAAGTCAAGCAAATATCCAAAATCAGGTAATCCTAAATGATTGCAAATCTGATAAATATGATTCATGTGATGAATCGTTTTCTTCTATTTTTCAAAATATTAAGTCATGCAAATATTTGGACTTGAACTCTCCTTGTATTCACTTTAAGAAAAATGAGCTGTTTTTATTGCATCTCAATATGCGTTCTCTGCAAAAAAATTTTGACAATCTATGCAACTTTTTATCTAAATTACCTACTAAACCACATGTTATTAGCATAAGCGAAACAAAAATAAAAGACAAACCCCTTTTAAATGTTTCAATTCCTGGATATACCTTTCTGCACAATAACTCTCTTTCCAATGCTGGTGGCGTTGGTGTTTACGTTGCTGATATATTTCAGCTGGAAGAATTAACTTTTAAGGCGACGATACACGGCTGTGAAAATATATGGATCAAGATAACGTGCCCTAAATCTGAAATTAATTATGTGGTCGGCACTGTTTATCGACATCCTAATTCCAATTATAATGCTTTTTGTGAATACCTAAATGAGATTTTAACTGATTTAAACATAAGTAAAAAATACTTTTTTGTTCTAGGTGACATGAATATCGATTTGTCAACTGATTCCTATAGCACATCTAACAAGGCAAATAACTATTTAAACATGTTAACTTCTAATTGTTCTGCTTCCTTGATAAATATTCCCACTAGAGTAACGTCGAGTTCTGCGACTGTTCTGGATCATATTATTACCAATGAAAATAGATACGTAATTATTCCATTCGTTATTGACTATGATATTACTGATCATTATCCGGTTATGGCTATCATTAATAGAAATTTTATGCCTACACATCCTCAGCCTACTCTAGTTAGATCGTACAGTAACTTTATTAGTGAAAATTTTAATGAAGAACTATTAAATAAAATTGAAAATTTTATGCCCCAACTTGATACTATTACTGAAAATAATATTAATGATCGATTTAACCAATTTTACTCCTTAATAACTGAAACAATTAACACTCATGCCCCGCTTAAACAGCTGTCTAGAAAACAGAGGCGTTTGAAAAGTAAACCATGGATCACGAAAGGGTTATTCATATCCATCAAAAAAAAAGCAAAAAATGCACAAAACTCACTATATTAATGGATCACCTGTTGCAAAATCATGCTACAAGATGTATTCTAACACATTGACCAAAGTCAAAGAGCTTGCAAAAAAACTATTTTACCACCAAAAGTTAAATGAATGTAAAGATAATCCTAAGAAAACATGGGACATTTTGCGTACTCTATTACCATCAAAGAAAAACTCTAGGGTTCCTAATCTTATTAAAATTAACAGCTCAACAACTATCTCAGACGTACATGAAATCACAGAAGAATTTAACCATCACTTTGTTAACGTTGGTAAATTTATTGCAAACAGTGTCCAAGCTAATTCTACAGATCATGAAATACTTTATTTAAAAAACGCTTGCCCAGATTCAATCTATTTACAACCTACAACCCCATATGAAATCATGACGCTAATCAACTCCCTGAAGCTAAATAAAGCTGGTGGGCATGATGACATAGATCCTTATTTTTTAAAGATTGCTGCCCCTATTCTTTCCTATCCCTTGTCTGTAATGCTAAATCACTGCCTTATATATGGCATATTTCCAAATAAGCTGAAAACAGCAAAAGTCATCCCTATATTTAAAAAAGGATCTACTGACCTATTAAATAATTATCGTCCTATTTCGCTACTGACTTCTATTTCTAAACTATTTGAACGCATAATTTACAACAGACTTCTATCATTTTTAGAGCGTAATAAGACAATAGTTTCAAGCTAGTATGGTTTTAGACACAACCGTTCTACAACTCATCCGATATTGGACTTGATTACATCTTGCTTTGATAATATTAACTCCAAGCAATATACAACTTTATTATTCTTAGATATTAGAAAAGCATTTGATTCTGTGCCACACAGTAAATTGATCAAGAAATTGGAACACTATGGTATTCGTGGTGTGGCTAATTCTCTACTGAAATCGTATTTAAATGATAGAAAACAATTTGTCTCCATAGCCAATACTAATTCCTCTGATAAAGTAATCGACTATGGCGTCCCGCAAGGATCCATCTTAGGTCCATTATTATTTTTAATCTATATTAATGACCTTCCCTCTTGTTTGCAAACTCTTCCAAGATTCTTTGCTGATGATACCGCTCTTTCAATCACTGCAGAAACACTTACTGACTTAGAAGTTCTTGCAAATACTGAGCTTTCTAATGTCTTACAGTGGATGAGAACTAATGGCCTACTGGTTAACACAACGAAAACAGAAGCTTTACTAATTTCTCCATATTTACGTACTCCTAAACCACCCTTTACTCTTACCTTTGATAACCAAACTGTTAAATTCTCTGAATCGGCTAGATACTTGGGAGTCATAATTGATGATCAGCTTTCTTTTAGGAAACACATTGATTTCCTTGAGCGCAAAATTGCTCGCTCTATTGGCATCATTGCAAAATTAAGTTATTATCTTCCAAGGAATAACCTAATTAATCTATATTATTCACTAGTAGGCTACATACTCATTTACTTTATGCTCTACCTGTATGGGCTTCAACTTATAGTTCATATTTAGGTAAACTAATTCGTTTACAAAATAAAGCTCTGAAAATAATTTCAAAGACATCAGTTAGAAAAAAAATTACACCTCAATACCACCAGTATCAAATTTTAAAGCTCGAAGATCTTTACACGTTTGAAATTGCGAAGTTAATGTATCAAATTACTCACAATAAACTTGCTAATGTATTCAACGATTATTTTAATTATTCCTCAAATGTTTCAAATTATTGTACTCGCCGAAACGTTCAAGAAGACACCATATTCTTACCTCGCTTTATGACAACTCGCGCCCAGCACTCCATTAAATTTACTGGTACTAAAATATGGAACAGCATTCCACATGACATCAAAAAACTATCTTTTTCCAAGTTTAAACTGTGTTTTAAAGAACTTCTTTTGCACAAGTATAATCTGAATTAATTTACATTTTTATTTTTTTTATTTATAAGTTCTGCCACCATGTGTGTCCTGATTGATGGTCGCTGCTTGACTTGAAGACCAGTGGTCCCTTCGCAGCTGCCTGTTGCTCAATATAAATAATTCTGATTCTATGTTATTATTAACATATTCTGTACGTGTTTTAGCAACAAATAAATCGTTCTTCTTCTTCTAACTGCTTACGTCGAAAATTGGATGAAATTTCGTACGACAACAAATTGCGTTTAGTGTAAACAGATCTTTACACGGTTCCACGTGATGTGGCAGTGGGCAAGTTTAATAAAGATTTTATTTGTTTGGGACATGGATTTTATTTTCGTGAAACTTCGGATTTGGATTTGGAACAGGATTTTTTGTCGAAGTTAAATTCTATGAACTGTGATGCTGGATGTTAGGCAAGTGCAAAACAGCACCAGTACTGCAAGCTTCAGTAAGTTTAGTGGAACTTCAGTCAAGAGTGCAGATAACTTCCAACTGAATGGTTGGTGGTGTTGAGATCTTGAGAAGCAACGTCAGAAGCAAAACCTTGCAAGCCAAGTCAACTCCTAAGGGTCTCTGGATTCATTTCTATGGTGTAGACTTGACTGTAGCGCCTCTTACTTTCTCATGCACTTGACAGGAGAGTAAAATTGAACAAAAATCAATCAACTAGACCTAATGAACTGTTGAAAGCTTATACCGGGTATTTCAAGTATCGGTATTGATCTGCGGTATTTATCTATTGTAGTACCGGTACCTACCAAATTGCAATTTGATTCATATCAGTATCCTATTGGTACTGGCACAGTGTACTTATAGTTCTTACAGTGGACCCACTTAACAAAAAAGCATTGTTACGCATGTCCACAAAAATGCGGCAAATGCTGTGATGTAATAATTGCTTCTTAAAGAAGTTCATCTGTTCTATTGCCTTATTGTTGCCGTTTCCAAAATTTGCTGTTTTTATTTTTTGTTTTTAAAAATGTCAAGGAGCCATTGCAGATTGTTTAACTACGTAGAAGAAAAGAAAAAAAAGTGACAAGCAGTTTATAGTTTAATGGATACAATGAAATTGCTCACCAACTAAAAAGCAATGTCCTTCCTGGCCTACAGGACGGGAAGTCATGACGACTTCCTCTCCATTATTTTTTTGATTTCTCAGTATAGGAATGGGCAACATAAATGGAACAGATGAAGTCTCAACTCTGACTTTCGTTCCGGACACTGAGCATAGAGAGTGGTTCCACTGTTAGTAATGATAAATACACTGTGGTACTGGTCAAGTTTCACCGGGTGGCTGCTTGACTTAGAGAACCTTAATCGATCACTTTTCATTCTCCCCAGACCAGAACACATATTTAATGCTGTATTATTGTAAATGTAACTTTTGAATATTTTTTTTGCGTTTGCGTTTAGTGTTCCTTGAAATAAATCTAATCATCATCAACAGTAGGCTAGTTTAGCAGTTTAGTCTATTTGCCTATTTCCCAGTAAATTGGTGAATTGTCTAGAGTCTTAAGCTACGGTACGGATTGAGTAGCATAGCAGTTAAAATTAGGCCCACATTTACATTTCTGGCTTTGAAACTGTTGCCTAGATTACTTGTTACACTGTACAATTTATTTAAACTAGTCTAACCTAGATGTGAAAGGTAGGCCTACTGCACTCAGTACTTGCATAGTAGCCTACACCAATAATGTTGAGCATAGCTAGCCTACCATTGAAATTACCAAGAGCATGAATCTCATCTGACCTTGGACTTGTTTCTGTTAATTTGTCAATTCTGCCAGTAATCTGGTAATGCATGGTGATGTCATCTTTATTAAAGCATTTCAGTGTGAAACGTACAGTTGTTGCCGGGGTTTCAGCGGCTGTTGCTATTGGACTTGTTGTTGCTGCTATTCACTTTAAAAGGTACCGGTAGGCTGCTTCTATACAGAGGTGTTGATTTTTTCGAATAGCAGGGGGGGGAAGTATAGCAAAAGGGTAATATTGCGACAAAACAATACTAGGCTATAATTTTGTGTTGCTGTGTTTTGGAACTATTGTAGCTCAAGCTACTGTGCATGCATTTAACTGTAATACACAGTAAACCTCGTATATAATGGACTAGCTGGGACTAGCGATGTTTGTTCATTATATGCAAATTTGTTATAAACGAATGTACCGTACCAGCATACTTTGTACTAAAATCGGGTCTCGTCTAGAGTAAGCCATTCGCGTCTAGAATAACCCGTTTGTGTAAGGCGATGAAAGATGCGGACTGCTTACTCTAGATGAGATCCCTAAAATCAGTAGAAAGCTATCCGCACTTCAAGTTTGTTTGTTATATATGTGCGATTATCTGTTATATCCAAGTCCATTATATGCGAGGTTTGCTCCAGCTCTGGTGTTGACCAAGCATACCGGTATATGTCACTCTCTTTGGTGTTAGACTCGAAGGGGTGCAATCTCCCTGCTTACACCAGATCGACGCTTACAGCAAATGCTATTATAGTAATTTAATTGTGATGAGGATTCAGTTTATGGGTCAAATTTACTTTAGTTTGGATTTGAAGTGTGCAAGATGCAATTTTTAAAAAACAAGCATTTGGTTGTGTATACTTTGTTCTTTTTTAATGCAATGTTGAATGCATTGTTTTTTGTTCAGAAAACGCCAAAAAAACTTTCCACCCAAAAAGGTTTCAAAGAAAAAGCTTAGAAAATATGATGTTGCTGGTGAAGGTGATTCATGTAAGTGTTCCATATTTTTACTATTCTCTCTAAAGGTTTATGTATTTATCACTGTGAAGCATGTAGGCTCAGATGAGAGCAGAAATGCTACAATAGCATATCAAAGTCCGTGGCTTGTTTGAATTAAGTTATGGTTTGGGGGGTTAGGGTTAGGCCCTAACCCCTACTAATAACTCACTAGCGGTCCTTGTGCTTGTGATATATCTGCCTGTTATAAGATGCGGCTTAATTCAAACAAGCTCTCAAAATCCTTCTATAAGTAATGACAGTGTAGATCAGGCTACTGTGTATTTACTACTGGCTTTTGTTTTGGGGCCTTTACAGCTCAAGTGGTCGAGTGGTGAAGCATTTGCTTTTGGAACTGTAGACTCTGGTTTGATTTCAAGTTGGGTCGAACCAATGACTTTAAAATGTGTATTTCCATCTTCCCTGCCTGATGCTCAACATTAAAGGAACAGTGTAGAGAACAAGCCTAAGCCTGCAAGTTCACTTGTAGTAGCGTTGAGAAAAGCACTTAATAAGATTCTGTTATCATAGAGTGGTAGAGAGACGGCTGGCAACTCCTAAGCGTGCTCGTTATGGCACTTCAATCACTTTCTCATGGAAAGGAGGACGAACATGCAAACAGTACAAAAAAAAAACTTTTTTACCTAGAAAGTAAGAAATGCATTTGGCTAATAACAAGGCTATTAACTATTGTGTTAAATTACAGCTCCTAGCAGCACAAGACTGTCCAAACGTGTTCACAGCAGAAGCAATTCATACACGACCAGTATTACATCGTCTGCTGGCAGCAGTACTACATCAAGGTGTTGTTATATTTTAGATTTTGCAGAAAATTAAAATTAAATTATCAATTTGATTTGCAACTCGAATGTAATAATAGTATTCCAATTTCAATAAAAAAGCAAGTTGCATGATCATGTCTCCTTCAAAGGACATGCTCAGAGCCGTAGCAGCCCCCCAAACCACCCAATTGGGGGGTACACTGCCTAAAAGGGCCCCAAATTGCCTCGAAGGACCCAAAATTGCATCAACTCAAGAACGAAATTTTGCTTTGCGAATCACGTTGAATGGGATTTTTGCGCTCAAATTAAATGTTTTAGTGTTAAAATTCTTTGCTATCGTTTCCTTTTAAACAGCGTCATTAACTGCGTAATGATGTCATAAAGAATATATATAGAATACTGTGTGTAAGAGTGCACTTAGGACTTGAAAAAGGAGGCCGATGCAGAGTTGGATCCAATCATTTTTTAAATTCAAATACATTAATTTTGAAAAAATTTAATGCAAATTCATTAATACCTTGTGAGCGGATTTGAAATTTTATTTATTTATTTGCATTTTATCCTCCTATCACGAGAAAGCGACGGGGCATTCTACGAACTCGTTTAGGAGTTGCCGGCCATTCTGTCTACCACGCTTAAATGGACTAGGCCTAATTCCGTTTAGTGCCTTTTCCAACGGCACAACAAGCTAACTTGCCGGCTTGCTTCACATTATCCCTTTAATGCTGATCGTCAAGCAAGAAAGCTATAAATACCAATTTTTAGGTCGTTGGTTTGACCGGACTCGAAGTCAAACCCCCGAGTCTGCTAATCCAGAAGCAGGCGCTCTATCCACTCGGCCATCCGATCGGTAAATTAAATTCAATCCTACCCTAGCTCCGTGTAAGTAGCCATGGTCTGGCACCGAATACAAAAGTCCACTAAAAAAGGTTTTGCTAGTTCAACAACGTCTGCTTTTGAAATAGCGCAGGAATTGGACATTGATTTTGTTTTCCTCAATGAAGAAGTAAAAATATAAGAGAACGTTTAATTACGATGCAAATGTTAAACATGTGACTCGTGTTTGTAAGGTGGCATGTAGGACTGGGCAAGCGCATTGCAATGGCAAACTAGTGTGATTATACCTATGCTCAAAAAAGGAGACAAGAGAAAATGCACCAATTATAGGGGCATATCTCTCATCAGTGTCCCGGGTAAGGTCTATGCCAAATGCTTTGAAAAGAAATGCCGTGAAATAGTCGAGCTTAAACTAACGGATGCTCAGTGTGGCTTTCGTCCTGGCCGAAGCGCAATGGATCAGATCTTTGCCTTGCAGCAAATCTTTGAGAAGTCGTGGGAATATGCAAAAGAGATCAATGCATGTTTTGTTGATCTTGAAAAAGCATATGATCGCATTCCTAGAGACAAGCTTTGGGCGGTGCTGTTGCAGTATGGCATTGATGGCCAGTTACTAACTGCTATTAAGTCGCTGTACATGCATTCCGAGGTCTGTGTTCGTGTTAACAGCGCAACGACGAAACCTTTCAGAGTAAGTGTGGGACTACGGCAAGGCTGCTCTCTTTCACCTATTCTGTTCGTTATTTATATGGATAAAATAGTTACGAAAAGTGAGTCTTGTGGCCAGGACCGGATTTACCAATAGGCTAAGCAGCCTGAGGCTTAGGGCCTCGGAGAAATAATGGGCCTCGTCACGAACAACGAAGACCTTCTCTTTGTCAAGATCTTTTTTTTGAAAATTGACCATCAAAGATCTTTGTAGGCCTAAACGTAGAGACAAGAACGTATTTAGGGGGGAAGGGGTATTGTGCCATGCCCCCCCCTTTTAACTCTGATTTTTAGTAAAAAAGAACAAAATTAATGGTGCCAAGTGACTAAAATATGCCAGACTCTTTTGATGGTTTCTGTAGCTTATGGCCAGGGGGTAGGATGGGGGTGGGCATCCTCCCACCAGCCATTTTCAAAAACGTTTTTGAACAAAATTTTTCCATAATTTCGAACCTCTTTCATAGCAATAAGCCTTACGCCTTCAGTACGTACATCGAAAACGTGCGAACAAAATGCATCTTATTTGGCGAAGCACTCAGAATTAGGGTCACAAAATTTAAACAAAATTTGCTTGAAAATTATTCAAAAAGCACTAAAATAGCCACTACAGCATGTAAATTTTGAAAAATTTGCAGGAGGAGCATGCCCCCGAACCCCCTAGAGTCTTTTCTGTGTCTCAATCAGCTTCAAATTAGTTCTGCCGAAAACGCCGAAAACGCTTACGCTTGAAAAAAGTGTGGAAATTATGGCCCTTCCCCTTTCAAAATTCCTCGCTACGCCACTGTGTAGAGATGAGTCTGATCGTTGCTCACTAGGGCCTCATTGATCAAATAGCCTAGGGCCTCTCATTGTCTAAATCCGGCCCTGCTTGTGGCGGAGTAGAGATCGGTGAATGCACTGTACAACGTCTGTTATTTGCAGATGATCTTGTGCTACTCGACTCTTCTCAAAATAGTCTCCAGCAAGCTCTTGACAGGTTTTCGGATGCATGCGTTGTTGCCGGAATGAAAATCAGTGCAACAAAAACAGAAACCATGTGCTTGTCCAGACAACCAAAGCAGTGCTCTCTCCAAATTAGCAGGGTTTATACGGTCAGGGAAAATCAGGGAAAACATATCTTTTTCGGGATGGTCAGGGAATTCAACGAAAAAGTCAGGGAAAAGTTGGAAAAAGCCAGGGAGTTTTTTGAAAAGTTCGTACCCCCTATAAATCAAGATCCATAGTTTATTTTAGCAATTGTATGTCAAACAAGCTTGACTTCAAACTTTTCTCTTCATTTAGATATTTTCTTACTATAAAAGTAGCCTAGAATGTCTAAAAAATCGAAACAAACGTATTTCCAAGATGGTTGGTTATCGTCTTAAGAATTCAAGGCATGGCTTTGTAAAGCTTCTACCAAAGATGAAGCAAGATGTCGACTGTGTCAGACAAATATAGCATTGAGCAACATGGGAATCAAGACATTGAGTAGTCATGCTGGCAACGTTTTTCTTTTGCTTTGTTTTTCTTTGGTATTCTGTCTGTTACATTTCATTATACTTCTTTACTGTTTCACATGTTTGTTTTAGATCTGACAGCTAAACCATACCATCACGCTATATATTTAATTTCAGTGTTATTATTGCTGTGATTTTCTTAGATTTTTTAACATGAAGTAGTGCAGAGTGCTGTGAATTGCGAAACCAGACACTTGTGAAATATGTCACTTTTCTTATTTTCGGTATTCAAGCCAAGCTTTTGCAATTTTCTAAGATACATTTACGACAGGTCACCTGTGAAATTCTTATTTCTGCTGCTGAATTGATGTTTCTGTGTATGTAGGCATTGGGTGTACATAGTTCTTTTTGCTACTGGTTAATATTATACTGTTCGTTCATATTTTTACAGTCAGGGAAAAAGTATGTTTTGCAGGATTGGGTCAGGGAAAAACATAGGGATTTTTAAACGAAAGTCAGGGAAAACAGGTGCGATTTTGAGGAATGTCAGGGGAATATGTCAGAAAAATTCCGTATAAACCCTGATTAGTGGAGTACCACTAAAACAGTCAGAGAAATTCAAGTACCTCGGCGTCTCATTCACAAATGACGGCAGACAGAATAGCGAATTGGATATCCACATCGGAAAAGCAAGTGCAGTAATGCGCCAGCACCATCGATCTGTGGTACTGAAACGGGAGCTTTGCACCAAGGCAAAGCTATCCATTTTCAGATCAGTTTATGTTCCTATTCTGACTTATGGCCATGACTGTTGGATCATGGATGAGAAAGTGAGTCTCGAGTTCAAGCAGCCGAAATGGGATTCTTGCGAAGGATTAGCGGTTCGAGCTTGTTGGACAAGGTTAAAAGTGCAGATATTCGAGAATCTTTAAACATCGAATCGCTGCTTCTCCGACTAGAAAGATCGCAACTGCGTTGGTATGGACATGTGACACGAATGTTCCAGAAAAGAACAGCCAAAAAACTGCTGCTCTGTTCAACACCGATTGGTCGAAGGCCTAGAGGCCGTCCCAGAACTCCATGGCGAGATTACGTAAAAGATCTTAGTTGGTCTCGCCTTGGCATCCCAGCAGAGCATCTGTCCTTTGTTGCAGAGGATCGAGATGCTTGGAGGATCCAACTCGAGCTGCTGCCCCCGCGACCCCCCAAGGATAAGCGGGTCCAGAAAATTGATTGATTGATGTTAAACATGTAGCTTCTGAGGAAGAGATTCACAGCAAACTTTTCTAAACAACTAATGGACCACTGACCAGGCTATATGTCGGCACTAGAAAGTTTTAAGCTGACATGTGATGTCGCTTCTGTCTTGCTGTTTACACCCAGTAGCTTCGTGCATGATCAACCATTGTCAGCGGTATGGTCTGGCGGCACTGCATGCAGGTTCAGACCCTTTACGACGCGTTCGATTCACGGCTAGAGTCTGTTGAATTTGATCTATATACCGAGTGGCTGCTGATTGGAACGGCACAAGCTCATTTGGCAATCTCCCTTCAATACCGTAGAACTTATAATTTATAGTAATAAGTGCTCGCTCGCCTTGCTCCTCGAATTTAGAAAATGCGTTGTTACTGTCTCCAGTGCTGAACAAAGCTTCAGAAAACTGGAACTTATTAAAACGTTTAATAGATCTAGTATAGCAGACAGCAGGCTATCTTTTTACTTTTCACTTATTGGCATTTTTATCCACCTATCACGAGAAAGCGACGGGACGCTATACGAGCTCGCTTAGGAATTGCCGGCCATCCGTCTACCACACTTAGATGGGGGAATCCGGAAAGTGTCTTTCCCAACGGCGCAACAAGCGAACTTGACGGCTTTCTGAACACTATCCCTTTAAATACTGTATGCCTAGTAGGGAAGCTGTGAATACCAATTTATAAGTCATTGGTTTGGCTCCACTCGGAATCAAACCCTGAGTCTACCGATTCAGAAACAGACGCTCTATTCACTCGGCCATCCGATTGGTTTTTCACTGGCTATGTTGCCAATTGAAAGTTAATGCGCCCGATCTCTTGATTATAATGCTGTCGTAAGTACATCTGCGAACGAAAAAGTGCGCTCTAGACCAGGACTTCCCAAACTTTTTCGCTTGCGACCCCTTTTAATCTTCCAAAATTTTTCGCGACCCTTTACAGCAAAAATCACAAACAGTGCGAAATATGCATTTGTTATAATTATTGAAAGGCGAAAACTAAAAACAAGTTACCGCTACTCAATTATTTATTTATTTTATTTTTGTGGCATATTTATCCTCCTATCACGAGAAAGCAATCAATGCGCTATACGAGCTCGCTCAGGAGTTGCCAGCCATCTGTTTACCACACCAACATGGGGTAATCCCGCTAAGTGCCTGTCCCACCGACACAACAAGTAAACTTGCCGGCTTGTTCTTCACACTGTCCCTTTATTGCTGAGCGTCAAGCAGGGAAGCTGTGAATACCAATTTTAAAGTCATTGGTTTGACCCGACTCGGAATTAAACCCAAGTCCACAGATTCAGAAGCAGACGTTCTTACCTCTCGGCCATCTGAGCTGTGGATGCCAACAATGCCTACTGGTTTATACTTAAATAGCTTATTAGAAACAAAAAAAGCAAACACATTTATGTAATGTGATGGGTGCAATTCCTTTCTCCTACAAGCCTAATCCAGCCGCGGCTCAATATTTGTTAATGCCGGTCTCACGGCGGTTTCAATGTTGCTTATGCAGGAACGATGTTTTGCCGTCAACGTTGAACATGCAGACTCGCACAGACACGTCGAGACAAACGGCCGGAGTGCGGTTACTGCCGAGGCCGATGATGATGGATATTCGGCTTTAATGCTAACCATTGATTAACCAGCTATCCATTGTTTAAATAGTTTTTAGTTACCGGTACTATAGCCTCTTGCCAGCAGAGTTCTACATGGCGTCGCCAACCGCAGCGAAGAAACAAAAAGATACATCCAGCTTTGTCACTTGATACCAAAGTGACGAAACAAAACAGTTCATAGTTATACAGAGAACTACAACATTCAACCGCTACCTCACCATTTCGTATTTAGCTTAGAGATAGGCCAAAATCTACAGCTAGGCCTAAGTTAAGAATGCTGTTTGCGCAATTGCACCAGTTTTAAAAATCACAACAGCATGCTACGCAATTGCGTAACACTGAATACGCAAATACTTTGCCGAAAATTTGTACAAATGTGTACTTCCTGCGACCCCTGAAGTTTGTTACGCGACCCCTCGCGGGGTCGCGACCCCCAGTTTGGGAAGCTCTGCTCTAGACGATTTTGATGGTAATGGATAAATGAGTGTAACTACATTGTCTTAAAATTACACCTTTCATTTTTTCACATTGACAACGCGTATGTTCTGCCACAATATTCGCATTGTGGTGAGACACTGAGCTGTTACCCCTGGAAAAATCTTAAGCAATTTATATCGAAAGTTTAGTGTAGGGGCTCTTGAAATGATTTGGGGGGGGGGGGGGCAAAGTTGAGCTGCTACGGCACTGGGCATGCTTTGTTTCTGGCACTGAGTTCAAATTAACAACTCTCTTCATATTGCTGAATGTTGTTTCTGCTTGGAGTATGTGGGAGGTGGACTGCTGGCTTTAGACTTGTAGCACAAACTAAAAGTCAGTCTTAAAAAGTTTTGAATAGTTCATTGATGTTAAATTATGGCAATGGCCCACTGGTCCTGAGCAGCTGATAGCCAACAAACAAACTGCTGGAATAGCGTTTTCACTGTTTGTTAATAGTAAACATATTGAACAAACGTGACATACTTGCTTTGATTATAAATGAATACAGTAATAACAATATTCTTTGATTAATTTTAGAAGAAAATTTTTACTACCGTCGAATTCTCGGGACTTCGTGGCAGCAGAAAAGCTGTACAAAGAAGGTTCGTAGAAAACTGTATGTCAAATATAATGGTATATGTTACTATTGTTTAAGCTCGGGTTATCTTTTTTTGGACCATATTGGAGCGACGTTACTGAATGCTCACATCTTTTCGTATTGCAAAAATTATGCGTTTTATCTAAGATTGGCTAGGCTTCATGAGCAGTTGATCTTGCATAAAATCTACGAGAAACTTCTAATAGGAGAAGCGCTGCTGAGAAATACGTTTGAAAAACACTAAGCAAACTCTTACGCTGGCTTAACCTAGAAGGCATCAATTGTCATTATATAGCAAGTTATTTTAATTGCTTTCCGCTTTTCAACTATTATACTGTTATATTTATCGAGCGTGCCAATTAATTAGATATACTATTTTTCACATTGTTGAGCTAAACCAGGGGTTCTTAACCTTTTTTGTATTCTTTACCCCTTGCCGATTGAAATTTACCCCCAATGATACACTTTCACCTTTTTAATACTGAAGATTGAAGTTTATTTTAGTTAAATATACTTTAGGAAAGTTATCCCCTCGGTAGGCCAAATTTACCCCCGGTTAAGAACCCTGGAGCTAAACGAAGAGAATAAACGCAGTCGTATTAACATCTGAGCGACATGATCTAGCGGTGCCGCTGGCAGGTTACAGATCTTATATGACGGTTCGATTCATGGCTGGAGCTGATCGCTTTTGGCATATCTTCTGGGTCACAGCTGGCTCAAACAGCTCAGGCTTCTTTTGCAGAGTCCCTCAATTACTGTTGAATTTCAGTTCAATATATTTTACGAGCAACTCAGTTATTTATTATTTAATTTATTACAGGTGTAAACTCTTTTGAAAATGCCATAGAAAAATGGGAGAAAGCAACTAACATGTTGCACAAACCTGAGAAGTAAGTCGTATTGTAACTATTTATGTCGGCTATATCGCGTATGGCGGTCGGTCGTGTGTTATACATATTTCGGGTGGTTGCTGATTCAATAAGCGCAAGCTCGCTTTGCAGTGTCCTTAATTGCGCTTTTGAGTTTTCAATTCTGAAGTACGATGCTCTATTGATTGTGCTAAAGGAAATTTACTGCAAACATCATTTTAGAAACTGTTTATAACGGCATTGCTGTTCCAATTCTTGTGACTTCCGTCATTAACTATAGCACTTTTTCTCGAATAATGCACTAATATTCTTGTTAAATATTTACGAGAATTTTGCCGATAAACCGTGGACTAGTATGCATGGTTCCGGTTTTGAAATGTCGACCACAGTTTAGGTTATTGACATCAGGATAAGATTTCAGGCTAGTGCAGCTTTTAATTAATTAAACCAGTGTTTGTCAATTTTTTCGCGCTATTGCACTTTCATACCTGCACATAGGGCCTATATTTTCTTGAGTCATTTTCTCGTTTTCACCGATCTTCAAAAAAATTTTGCATCTTTTTTAATTATCACACTCACTGACCGATGTCGCAAATCGTCAGACAAAACGCTGCGTTAGAGAGATGAGTGATCTATCTTTTCCAGCTTCCTCCTTGTTTGGTACTCCCCGATTTTTTCATATTGCCTGAATAGCTAATTAGCAGCGTTAACCTTCTTGAAAGCAAACTTTCAGTGATTTAGTTGTTTTATGGAGTAAATTATTGCAATCATTTTACCTGAAACATTATGATTTAGACCTAATAATGAGGGAACAAGTCCTACTTTGTCAAATTCTGAGCACACTGCACTGAACAAAAGATTTCGTTCCAAGAAAAGTCGTGATCGGTTTCATTCGGTTAGGTCAGTGAAAGTTCAAATTAATATTATGGTAAACATATTTAGGGCGTTTAGACATCTGTTTGTGTATTGGAGGAAGGACTTGTTTTAAGAAGACTGACTGTCCTTCAAGTTTCAAATCAATTGAAAAATTATCAATGTCAAGTAACTATTTGAAGTATTAAGGTAACAAAAACGCTTGTTATTCTAAAGACATAGTTTTAGAACCGGCGGGTTAGCTCATTTGTAAAGACATTGCCATCGGTGCTTGAGGTCTGGGGTTCGAATCCCAGGTCCATTAAATCGGACGCGGTGTCGGCAACCCACCGCTGTGACGTTTTATGGAGCTGTACGGAGTTGGCTCCGATACTCGTTAAATGCTTCGGCAGAATACAGGGTGCACTAGGGATGTGCCGAGTCGAGTCCGAGTACTCGGCCGAGTAACAAAGCATTACTCGGACTCGGCCGAGTATTAAACCATTATCATTTTGACCTTTTTATTGCTTTGTATCCGAATTTGAGTCGAAATTAGGACTTCTACGGACGTGATGATCTTTTTTTTGCTCTTTACCTAATTTTGAGTGCATATTTTGACGTCGTAGATACTCGGACTCGGCCGAGTAATGTCGTGAATACTCCTTACTCGGCGAGTCCGAGTAATTTTCCTTGAGGCACATCCCTAGGTTGTACTACAAATAAGATTTGATTTTTGATGCAGTTTTCGATATAACATTTTGTATATTTCTACTTTTAAATGGAGGGTAATTGGTTGAACCATGGTTTATCGTAGTAATTATTGCTTTATCAGAAGTCACTATTAAGGTAGCAAAAACGTCTTGCGTAAAAAAAACAATTTTGTAAGTTTTGTTTTTCCAGCGATTTGCTTTCATTGGAAAGTAACGTGGACAACTGGCCCTCGTTTGAAACACCTAAACACAAGGAAGAGAGACTGATGTCTAGTTCGATGGGAGATCTCAATGAAATATTCAGCACAATGTCGGTGCAAAAGGTGATTATCTCAAAACGTTTGAGGATTGTTTCTGGTACGACCCTAACAAAAAAGGCAAAAAAACTCGAATGCCTGCTTCAAGTTTAAAATTTTTTTGTAATGAATTGAAAAAACTGCCGATAAAATAATGGAAGTCTTAAGATGGTAAAAATGTTTTAAATAGTATTGGCTATCTTGTATGAAATAATTATTTAACTTCGCGTTTGAAATCAACCCTATGAAACTGAAGTCGGACTGGGTCATCACGACGTGACCGCAGCTTTCATAAATCAAAACGTGCGTAAAGTATCTTTTGTAACAACAAGTGAAAATGGTTCAGCTTATACAGTAATAGCATTTTTTGCTGCTTTTAAATTCCTACACTGCAATTTTTTTGTTAATTCTGTCATTGATTTACAGGAACATCATCTTCCTTCATTTCACGAACAGCTTCAAAGCATCGTTAAAAAAGCGCAGCATTTGCAACAGAGACTGGATTACGTACTTTACGACGAAAATACCACCGGTACTTATTTGACATCAGATGAAATGTAATCTTGACAATTTTTAAATAACACTTGTTACGAAGCTATATGCTGAAATATAATTAGATCAGTCAGGGAGATTTCGAAGTGAGTTGCACTTTTTCGTCAGCTCCCATTCGAGAAAATTGTAATTATTATTGTAATCGGTTCTAAATCATAAACCGTAAATATCTCTCAAGTTCTTCAAAGGCTAACCTATGAATGGTATTGTTTAGCCAAATTGTCCTTTTTGGTGCTCTAATTTCTGCGGAAAGGTAATTTGTTGTCCGGCGTGTTTTTGCTGATGCTATGACACTTTCTATAGTTGAATTTATTTTCTTTTGCAGACTCAGATACTGACATAACACTGATTGGCTTGGATGAACATATTAGTTCAGGTTCAGACAGTGATTCTGTATCGACTTCATCTTATATGTCTTGCAGAGAGGTAAGAGACAATTGCTATTTTTTTTTTTCAGTATTTAAAAACTGCTGTAATTTTCGGAGAATATTATCTTTTGCCCCTTTTGGGGATTTAGGACAATGGGATACATTTTTACTCAAAAACAAGCTTTGTCGCAGTATGAGACAGTAGCATCAGTGTAACAGTGGTATTGAATAGTCTGTAAATTCAGAGCGTTCTTAATTGGCGTACTTGATCATATCAGATGGCCGAGTTGTAAGATCGTCTGCCTCTGGAGCTGTGGACGCAGGTTTGATTCCTAGTCGGGCCAAACCAATTCTGTAAAGTTGTATTCACAGCTTGACGCTCAGCATTATGGAGACAGTGTGGAGAACAAGCCGGCAAGTTTAATTGTTATGCCGTTGGGAAAGATACTAAGCGCGATTCCCCTCTCTTGGAATGGTAAACAGATGGCCGGCAACTCCTTGGGTAAGACTGAGCTAGTGAGCTCGTTATAGCGCTTTGATCGCTTTCTCGTGATAGGATAGATGTGCGAGTAAATGCAAATATCTATAAATTTAATATTTTGACCACTTTATTTGCAGTTTTGGGACACTCGATCCACTGATAGCAGCACCAAAAGATTACACATGTATGAGGAAGCATTAGTAGCAGTGGATAGAGGCGAAGTGACTTGTCGTACATCCAGGTATCTACGTGATGTTTCAACTGGTCGATTTATGTATTTCACCTTTCTTCTTTAACAGATCGTCTTTATTAAAATGCTACTCAGAAGAAGAATATTTGGCGAAACTCCACTGTCTTCGACAAGCATTGGAAGTAAGTAACGGTTTAATTGCTGTCGAAAGTAGAAGTGCATTTACCGATACACGACAGGCGACAATTTTTTGTTGCACCTTGTTTGTTTTATTTTACTGTTTGGCGGTCACGCAAAAATCTGCGGAAACCATCTACATTCACTCACATAATTTTTGTCGCGTATTAGTAAACGCAGCTTTACTGTTGTTATATTGGCCGATCTCTGTTTTATTTGACTTTTAATGCTTTCGTTTTTAGTAACTTCTCGGACATTCCCAATTATTTTGACTGTATGCTCTGCGCCATTACTTTTTTTTGCTTACCAACAGTTATAAAAACTTCTAAATTTTGAAAAAATGATATTCTTGTGTCATAGAAAAACGAAAATATTGCATCGACTGCTGGCTTGCTGTTGTAGCAAACAAAAAACTCTTGGAAAGGTTTGCGGTGTTCCGCGTTTTCTGTGAAGTTTACGATTTTTGTGATGTTAAGGTAATGTTGGGTGACTTGACTGTTCGAAAATGGATGGTCGAGTGTGGACGATCTATGATTGAATGTATCTTGTGTGTTGCGGGGCAAAACCTTGAAGATTTCCAGGAAGCTTTTTCCAAAATGATGGAATATGTGGATTGCAACGAGAATTGGGCAGAAATTGAAAGCGAATTGAAAGGCCGTCGAGTAAGTCTTATTCTTTCATAATATGTCAGTGTGTTGTGGCATGCGTTCTTGTGTTTTGTCTTCAAATTATTGCGGTTGATCGTTGTGTTTTTACAGCGGAAGTGCTGTAGCTGGCACGCGAAACACTAACTTTTTCCCTTGATAGAAGCTAACAGCGACTGAGAAAAACCCTGTCATTATTATATTGTTTTATAAAAGCGTTGCTGTATATTGCGTGCCGTAGAAGCACTACAAAGCATTATTTTTGCTTATTGCATCCTTAAGGTTTTATATTAGCCTTTCGTAAAAAATGCTTTTGCGTAGGCTTTCTTACTTTAAGCGAACAGATCTCTACAAACCTCTTATGTTACCCTTGCTTAAAATTGCTCTTGATGAGGTTTTTTATTCTAGGCAGACAAATTTGCTTGTTTTTTTAGGTTGTTCGAATGTCGTTTTACGATATAGTGTTGGATTTTTTGCTGATGGATGCATTTGATGATTTAAGCAATCCTCCTGGTCCTGTGATATCAATTATGCAGAACAAGTGGCTTGCAACTTCACTAAAAGAATCAGTAAAAATGTTAAACTATAGTGTATATACTCTAAAACTTATACAACCTTTTCTAGTCAAAAGTAAAAGTTTTTTATTGATTGAAGTCATGGCGAATGTATTGCAAGAGTCGATGGGTCCATATCAACATTCGAGATTAATCTTATCAACCATGAGTGGCCCAGTACCTTAGCGCTAATTCTTTGTGAGTTGCACACTTTATACTGCTGTGTAACGTAGATGTTTGCAGTATAGTGCCCATGTATATAGAGTACAACAACCTTTTTTGTCGCATTACAGATCACACCTTCCACTTCTGTCGTTTTGAATCCAGCGAAAGAAAAGTGCTTTTTCTTCCAAACATCGTTAGGTGAACACAAAAGTTGAAATTTTCATTATTATGTTTCAGGCTTTATACACAGCTGTGTGGTCAGTATTGAAAGCAAAGCGAAGTCGATTGCAATATCCCAACGGTTTCTTGGCCCATATGTATGACGTATCTACCCACGTGACACCGGTCTTGGCTTGGGGTTTCTTAGGTCCAGATAGCAAATTAAAAGAAATATGCGAATATTTTAAAGTAAGTTTGGAGTGAAGCATAATATATGGAATAATAAATATTTTTGTGGTGACGTCATTAATAATCAATTTGTCAGGTGACAGATTGATACTACGTGACGGGTTCGATTCGCGGCTGGAGCCGATCGTATTTCACATATATACCGCGTGGCTGCTGACTCAAAGAGCGCTAGCTCACTTCGCAGTCTCCCTCAATTACACTTGAATTTTCATTTCAAATGGTATCAGTAGTACTCGTAAAGCTTTTAATGTTTTTCCACTGGTTTCTTCGTTGTCTGACTTCGTAAAATTTTGCGTTTTCTGTCTTGAAGCTGAAATTGGGTCAAGGTTTATTTGCAGGAAAATGTAAGGGACCGAAATGCACTTTATTATTTAATCTCGGGACCCTGTTTTCATTTGTTGGGGCCCGATTTATGTAGATTTTTCAAAGCCTGATCATAACCAAGTTACAAACTAGCGTGAAATTTTCAGAATGAAGTTATGGATTTTCTTCGTGGATTATTTAGGTAGGGGCCCGATTTATGTAGATTTTTCAAAGCCTGATCATAGCCAAGTTATAAACTAGCGTAAATTTTCAGAATGAAGTTATGGATTTTCTTCGTGGATTATTTAGTTTTGAATGCGTACGCTACACCACCCCAGCTCAGATGGCTGACGATATATTGAAATTATCAAGAAATCGATTTGCTAAGCTTATGAATTACTTGCAAAATGCTAGTGCAGACTTGTATCAATGAGCTGTTCTATCATATCTATTGCTGCTGAAATTTTGCACAGTTTTGCTTGTCGATATTCTCAAGTTTTGTCAACTAAAGTTCATTCTTCAAACTTAGCTCTTAAGGCGTAACCTGGGGTTGGGGGCCGTGACGACTAATAATTTTTTGTACCAGGTTACATTTACTTCTGGGAGTTCCAGGTATAACTTTTGTTAATATTAAAAGCCTGTCCTAGTGTCCAAAAGACAGAAGTTCACGTCAGAAAAAATATCAAATGCTACAGTGCAGTTTGCTGGTAGTTTAGCTGTTAAGATTTATAAAAACTTGGTTATTGTCGCATTTTTAACATAGCCTAAAATAGATGTGGATCCAGGAAGGGATAAATTTACCTTCCTCATTTTATGGGATAATGCTTGAGGATTCGTTCGGTTAGTTTAAACAGCGGGATATAGTCCCTCCCTATTACCTTTTTCTGGATTTCCCCTGGTTTTGTCACGGCCTTATGCCACTCGCGACTTTCTGGTTACGCCGTCGAGTCGTTTGATGTTCTACGTGCAACTTCGCTGCATTATTTGTTCTTGCTCATGCTGTTGCATTTGTATTATTTAATCACGTCCGTACATGGTTTTTGTTTTGAATGTTTCTAATAAACACCGCTTCCACGAAACCACTGCAAAGGAGCCCTTGTAATTGAGCTGCAGCAGTAATAAAAATATTAGCTCATTACTAATCACTATCAATTGCAACGAATAGACGAGATATTGAAATTATGCAGAACCACCATCGGCTTTTTTAGGCAGTAAGCTCAACAATGCTGAAATCACAGTAGCATGCAGCGTAGCATATGATTGCGTTAAAAACTGGAATCACAGTTGGTCTTTGCAACATCAATGAAAAAAAAATATCCGAGCACAGAAAAAAGCAGAATTCACTACAGTAACTAACAGCTAAGGAAGAGTATCCAAGCACCAGAAATTTGAAGAAAAGAATGAAAGATATAGATAGAGTCAAAATAGGGTTGAATTGAAAGATATAGATAGAGTCAAAATAGGGTTGATATTCACAGCGTAGTTGAATGGAGACACGAAAAGGTCGACGTCATCAATTGGGCGGTCTTTGTGAATACTTTTAGCACTTGAACTTATGGCTTGATTACAGAGGGCAGCGAACGCTATTAGCTTCGACATACACAGTTTTCAGTTGTGTAAAATGTTCAATGGTCTGCATTCCATTTTCTTTCCCCAGACCGGATTTTTTATAACCACCAAAAGGTACTTCTGGCGGATAAACGTTGTAGTTATTGATGTAACATGTTCCAGCCTGTAATTTTGCAGCCATTCTATGCGCACGATTAATATCTCTAAAAAGAAGTTGATTGTAAGAGTGCTGTTAAATGATAAAGAGCAACTTGGGCAGTTTTTGATGACCAAAAACAATCACAACCGCTGTATGTCCCAATCCCATATGGACGTTGAGATAAAAAACGAAGGGCATTTGGCGAAAATGAAAACCATCGTTGAGAGTTGATACCGGGTTGCTTAATTATCTATTTTAGGCTGGCCTACTTACTTCGTAAAAACTCCCGATGCCAAGCCATATTCTGAATCATTTGCTCGCTGCGTAACTTCTTCCTCTGTCTCGAACGAATAAACATTCATAACAGGCCCAAACACCTCTTCTTTCGATATTATAGAGTCGTCTGGCGCTTCTAATACGTTAAAACATTGCCAGTGTTAGGCGTAATAAGATGCAAACTTGTGAAAAGGACAGTTGACTGAGCAAAAGCATCACATTCACAACACATCGCAAGTATCTGCAAGTAGCATACTCAGCAGTCATGAGAAAACGCGCAACCCCGCTACCTATACGATAACTTGGTCGTAGTGTACTTGGGATCTTATCGTGCACTCTAGGTCGTAGTGTACTTGGGATAGGTAGCGGGGTTGCGCGTTTTCTCATGACTGCTGAGTATGCTACTTACAGATACTTGCGATGAGTTGTGAATGTTATGCAAACTTGCACAAAACTGTAACAATTGAAGAAAGCAAGATGCGCCGGAGGGCTTGGAGCATTGATTGCTGCATGCGCTAGATTAATTCATGAAATGAGTTTTATCCTTGTCGGTTCAATTTTACAGTAAGTAGTATGTATTGGAGTAAGGTTCAAATAGTAGACTTGAGTACCATAGATCTTCTCATGGCAATCCCTTGTTGTTTTGAACAGGATCCTTTGCTTTTTTTTTTTGTTAACAATTGCTTACTTTGTGCCAATTCATTAACTTTGTCATCTTGAAACCGTCAAAGTTTTAAGCTATATAAAAGTATATATGGCAATAGCAAAACCTACTTAATAGTTACCCGCAAAGCGCTGCTTCTCTTCTTTCGTTTCCAAGTGTGTCTCGCGATAATTTTCGCATTTACTTTATCAAATTTCATGAATGCACTGTCAATTACATATCACGCATCTATCATTTACTCACTTAAAATACACGGACTCATATATTTTCCTTTCAAGACTGGATTGAGCATCTCTATTAATTGACCTCCGCATAAAACTTTTGCACCCTGAAACAAAGTTATCGTTAATTCACACAGATAAGCAAACTCATTCTTCAGTTGTAGTAGGGGACAAATGTGTATTTGTCCCTGCTTTTACGGCATGATGAGCCTCTTAAAACTCATTTTGTTACAAGGCGCTACTGTGACAAACCAATAGTGGCGGTTGGAAAATGCTTTCAGCGGAACGAAGGCACTCAGTAACAGTACCCTAAAGAATTTATTATTTTTTGGGACACCAGTACAAAGAGTTGCGACGAAAATTAACCCAAGAAAACGTAGATCAGTGCCGTTTCACAGTCACGGTGACTCAGCACTTCTGCATCGAAATGCAGGAAGTGCAATAGGTACCGCAAAACCAAACAAAAAAGTTTTGTAAATAAAAAGCAATGCTGGAGGAAAATGCGATATAGCGTGATTCATTTAGCCTATCTAACCTGTTCCGTTGCTTTCTTTATGTAATCCAGGACTTTGTAAGCATGCTCTGCATTGATCATTGCCCCTGTTTTTGTTGTTTCAAGCTGAGGATCTCCTGGCTTGATCATTTTTGTTCTTCTAATTAACTTCTTTACAACCATTTCATAAATACTTTTTTGAATATAAACTCTTGTAGCGTTGGAACAAACCTAAAAGAATATGAAATATCCGCAGCTGTTCAATAAAATAAAATAACATTAGCGAGTTGGTATTTCGACAAGCAAAAGGGCAATCACTAACATTATATCTTAATTAAAGTTCCAAGGCTAAGCGGTAAGGGACCGAAAACATGCGAGGAATTTAACTACTGTTTATTCCTATTCAAGGAAACACTTTCATAATGGAAAAATACCGCTTTATTAGGCTATAAAGCCAAAAAGTGACTTTCGAGGTAGTTGCACATACCTGGCCCTGAGAGAAGAAGTTTGCTTGCAAGGCTGCTTCCACTGCACTTTCTATGTCGCAATCTTGAAAAATAATTAGAGGAGATTTTCCTCCCAATTCCAAAGTTACATATTTTATTCCAGGAGCGCAATTGCTCATTACCTTTCGTAAAAGAAAACACTGTTACATCTTGTCTATATGCAGTCTAATTTAAAAGCCTATCTCTTACCTTGCTTCCGGTTGAGACACTTCCGGTAAAAGTGACTTTTGCGATGTCAGGGTGCGATGTTAACAAGTTTCCGGTTTCAGCTCCCCCTTGGATAACGTTAAATAATCCTTTTGGAAAGCCGCTCTGACAAAAGATTTCCGCCAAAGCTACGGCAGTCATGGGAGTGAGTTGGGATGGTTTAAACACCACTGCATTGCCTGTTGACAAAAGACTGTAAAACAATTGAACAAACCTAAACAATCCCCCAAAGAGAATAGCAACGTATGGACAAAAAAACATTTTGTGTATTCAATTTAAGCTCACATGGCACTGTAGACAGGTTGACTGCGTCAATGAAAGCAGTTTAGCTCCTTAACACAACTACAAATGCAGAAACCTAATTCAGCTATATCCTCTTTGGGAATTGCAGACCACCGGTCTACCACGCAAAATTGGGAAATCCCGTAAAGTGCCTTTCCCAACTGTACTACAAGCGATCAGGAAGCATGAGAAGTTGCACTGTTGTTTTTTTCGCAGAGTCCAAAGTCTATTTAAAAAGCTAAAGTGGGGCAAAAGTTTTAAATATTGACTTTGTAAACCACGACTTGCTTTACTATTACAAAAACTATCAGAGTATCATTTCGTTAAAGTGTCTGGACTTCTCGTACAATTAAATATAATACCATTTACTCCTTTTGGCGTTTGCGCATACTACGATTTGCTATGAATTAGAGGACTGAGAAGGTTAAGTTCACTTTAAAATCGTCACATTTGACGACCAGCAACAATTTCAATTCACGGCTTTATATTGAAGCACTCTCTATTTTGTCATAAAAAATATACCAGCATTTCCTTTCCAAAAAATTGAAGAAGTACTATGCAGGTTTTACTCAAACTTAAGTCACAGCAACTTACCACACGCCAACGCAGGAGCTGCTTTCCATGCAGCTATTTGAATTGGAAAATTCCAAGCTCCAATTGCTCCCACAACACCAAGTGGTTCACGACGAGTGTAAGCAAACGATCCACAAGGCAATGAAAAATGTTGTCCTGTAGGCCATAAATATTAAGTACTCTTCCACTGAAATACATGAGCAATGCGCTCGTCATTAGGTACAAACGAGACAGAATAGCAAAAGTCGTTGGGATAAACATTTAGCATTGACCATGACCGCAATGTATTGCTTCAATTATTACCATCCTAGCTTTGTATTAATTAATTAATTAGACTTCTTTCAAGCAATTTTGGTTCTTGCCTAGCATAACGCCTCTAGTAAGTAAAGTTAACACAATAATCAGATTTGGGATGTACAGGGTGATCCGAAAGTAACTCCCTATTCTAAAATAAAAATGGTTTGTTTTTGAAGTGTAAGTTCTTCGTTTATTAAACATGAGAAAAAAGTGCATTGCATGGACTTCCATTTAAAATTCAATAACTTTTTATTTGTATATTTAAATGTGGTTGAATTTTTAAAAAATTATTATTCATCACAATTAGTATGCTAATTTACAAAACATGATTTAACTTTATTCCAAATTTAAGTTAAAATCATTAAAATATAAAAACAAGAGCATAGATGTAATTGCCGCCGACTGAGTAACTTACACGCAAAAACTGAGAAAGTTGTCAGTAAATTTGAATAAGCCATAGTTATTTTAGAATAGGGAGTTACTTTCGGGTCACCCTGTATTTTGTATTTGTATTTAAATACATTTATTTTAATGCATTTTGTATTTGTATTTAAATACTTTTTACAACAAGTATTTGTATTTTCAATACATTTGTTCCGCGCAATGGATAACAAATAACGCTGAACAAAGCTGTCGCCCGGAATAAAAACGCCGTATCTGGAACTTTGTTGATTTTTGCTTTTTCCAAATTTTAATAGCCCTTCGAAAATCTATATTTCGTAGTGTTTTTGGATTTCCAAAATTCGATTTGGTTCAAAAGTGTTTTGGAAAAATATTTTTAAAGTATTTTGAAATGTATTTAAACACATTGTTAAAGTATTTGTATTTACTAGTATTGCCGAAAAATATTTTGTATTTGTATTTACACACTTTATAGTCAATCTATTTTATATTTGTATTTCAATACATTTGGAGAGTATTTTGCCCAAGTCTAACAACAATATCAATCAATGCATTACAACAATAACAGACACCAACAGTAGACACAGACATTCTTGTTATAACACAAAAACTGCCGATTGGAGCCATTTTCTTTTTTTTATTACTTCCTACAAGTAATTATTTTTTTGCATGAAAACAGCCTCCTTAAAAATATAGTTGAAAAAACTTTCAGGAATATGGAGTAGCATTGACCACAGTACTTCCACATACAGATGTATCTCACCTGCAATGGTCGGAGCAAGACCACTATAATACTCCAGGGCATCAATTGCTGTTTGTACATCTGCACGAGCTTCCCATATTGGTTTACCTGTATCATAAACTTCCTTACGAGCCACATCTTCTTGATACAACTGCAATTACAAGTCCACTGAATTAGCCTTAGATTTCAGAGTGTAAAATACACTCACTCTACATTTATTGCTTTACAGCAGAAACTCGAGCACTACTAAAGCAGCCTGTCTTGAAATACGAGAAAAAAAGTAATTCCCTCGCTGCGGTAAAACATCAGAGCACAAAACTGGACAAAAATTACTTTGCTACGTCAAATGCGATCATGTGAATCAATAGCAAAATTGTATTATCTTAGAAGTATATTGCAAAAGTGCTGGTATCATCAATGAGTGACTTTGTTACATCAAGCCAAAATATGAAGCACATTTCCGCTAATGGCCATATTATAATAGTAAATAATTTTTCTCAAACACCATGCACAACTATACGAGTAGTAAGTACCGATACCAGCACACGTAAACAACAACAACAGAAAACTATTAATTTGTTTTCATGAGTAGATCGGTGCTGGTATAACTTAGATAATTCAGCACACGCACAACAAATCCTCAGCAAAACACTTTTGCTACATCACAGTTTCCAATCAGAAACTATTGCTACTAAAAAACAAAATACTTTTAGCAAAATAGCAGCATTTCGTAGAAGTTTCATTCTCTCAAATCCAGACATTTCTGCCCACAGCTCGTGTGCTTTTTTAGCTGTGCTCACAGCAAGATCAATATCTTTTTTTCCACATCCAGGCATCATGCACAGAATTCTACCTGCAATAGAATGCATAGCATGTGAGCAAGAAAGTCTACATTTTTTTTAAGCAGTGGCTATTTGTACAGGCCCGCACAAATAAACGTTTGGTTTATTCTATTATTGCTTCAAGCTAACCCTGATCCAGAGAGCATGATGAAGAAATAAAATAAACAAAGTCCTTATTTGTACGAGCCACTAAGAATAACCACTTTACTTTTTTAAACTATAACAAATCATGATTTGAAAACTTTAATATTCTTTAACTTTAACAGCAACACAGGAAGCAGTGGCAGAGTGATTGCAACATAATATATCGTATTTATCGCAACTACAGCTAAAAAATTGAATTTTAAATTTTAAAAAGTTATTTATGTGGCTTGCCTATTGGTCGATATTGCATGTGGCCTGGCAGTCATGGTGGCCTAGTGATACTGGTACCGCGAGCAGGTGACAGATTCTACGTCACGAGAGTGATTCGCATCAAGAGCCGATTGCATTTGACAAATGTACCGAAAGGCTGCTAAATCGAAGAGCACAAGCTCACTTTACAGTCTCCCTTACTTACTGCTAAATTCTTAGTTCAATATATTTGAAGAAAAAGTATGGCTCAATCTTTGACTCCACTCTAATTGCACAGATACGCAATCAATTAAAACATTTTATTTTGACGGCATGATTTGAAGTCTTGTAATGCAATAAATGAGTATATAAATTATGAGCTCAACTGCACTTTAGGGTGTCCGTTTTTTCACTTTTGTTTCTAATCCATAAGTTTATGCAATTTCTAGTGCGTAAACCGTCACCTAACAACAACCCAATCATTTTTTTCAAAAAAATTGCCGTCTTGATACTTTGGGGGGATGCAAAAGGTTTTCGCCAGGGGCAAATACCAGTTTTTCGTGTAACTCAAAAAGCACAGCTCCTAGAGCAATAATTTTTGTACCAATCGATTCAGAAGAACAGGTTTCTTATTTGTCTTTAATACATTATATACCTCTAACTGCTTTATTTTTTAAGTTATCGTTAAAAAACTGATTTTTGAGCTTTTCATGTTAAATTAATGTGAAATGGCGCTGATTATATGCACTAAACAAGAGATGTATAAAATCAATTTCGCACAAACAGATCAAGCACGACTTTGTTAACTTATGACCAAACAATACTTCTAATCTCCTACTGCTCCTTAGAATTATGGAAGCTTTAGGAGAATTCCTTAGAATGTCAGTTGGCAGTGTACAGTTTAAGCTATACGTGTGCAATTTGCAAACGTTAAAATCTTCTCTTCTTTTTATATGGGTACCCAGAGGTGTAAAAAGTAGTCAGAAACAAGAGTTAAGTAAAAGTATTGTTACTGGCAATAAAACGCAGTGCAAGTAGAGAAGAAAGTACTGAGCGATTGAACTAAGCAAGTAAAAGTAGAAAGCGGACAGGTTATAAAACTACTCAAGTACCCAAGTAGAAATTTTTGATTAAAAAAAAAATTGTTCCATTTCGTTGGAACTGCATCATAACACACTGTAAAATGTTAGCCTAAACCAACCATAACTGCCCAACAGCAATCTTCCACTGCTTGGTATTGCCATTACGTAGGCCTACGGCTCAATTACAAATCGCTCCAAAAACTACCTGGCTGAACACGATCTTGTCTTACTCTTTTATATGAGAAAAAAAAACTAACTAAAAGAAACCAACTTACACCTGCATGGGTGCAAATCCAGGGGGGGGTGTATTGCCCCCAACAATCCAGCAGCACCCCCCCCTAATATTTTTCGTGTAAGTGGAAAATTCCCCATACGATGTATAATAAGCCTACCGAACCAAATTACATCCCCCCAAGATCGAAAAATGATCAATTTTGCTAAATCACCCCCCCCCCCCCCATATCGAAAAATGGTCAGTATTGCTAAATCATCCCTCCCAATGCTCAACATAGATTTGCACCTCTGTACACCATTAGTGCAGAAATCACTACTAAGTTATAGTTTACTAGTTCGCTCTCTTGACTCCGATTGTACCTGTATGTATCGACATTCAACACAAGCCGCATATTCACATTGTCACCACGGTTGGTAGCCTGCATTTTGTTCAACGCTGCTAATCAAAAATATTAAATCACTATCAAGCTTACAAAACTACTTTTAATACAAAAAGTAGGGAAGTAGCATTACCCTATGCTAATATTACTCAAGTGAAAGTACAAAGTATTCAAAAATAAAACTACTTAAAAAGTATACTACGCTTTACTGACCTGACAAATTCTACTTGAGTAGGCTACTTAAGTAGAGCTACTTTCGTTGCTTTACACCTCTGTGGGTACCTTTCGTTTCTACACACTAGCCAATTTTGCACATAGCAGTAATACCCCATATGACAGCTTTTTTAGTTGGCGAAACATGTTCTTTTATCTCTTGAGCAAATCTGCATTCCTCCATCTCACAAAATATATTGCTCACTTTTTAGCACTTTGTTTAGCTCAGTGTGGTCCAACTGCAGACTTGCAAAGTAATTTTTTTGGCTCGCAATGAGTTGCGGTGATTTGCATGTTTAGATATAAAAATATTTACTTGGTCTTTGTTTTTGCAGTTTTTAACTGCGTTTACATTTTTGCTTTTTACATTTAATTCTGTACAGTTTGTACCGCTTCGCTTCACAACTAATGTGGTGTTTTAATCATTGAATTGCAACGGATTACTTTTCAGTTTGTTGTACTTGCGGGAGCCGAGGGGCAGGTCCACGTCAGTAGCAAGGAGGACAAGCCGGGGCCAACAGGCAAAATGATAAAACACTCCACTTTTACACTCTCGTTTAAAACTCTCGATGGTACAGAGTCTTTGATAATTGCTTTTAATCGCCAATCCTTACTGAAAAAAGGTAGCAATAGCTATTTTGTGCGATTGATGGTTATATTTCATGCAAAGTAAGTTTATCTACACCAAATGACTGAGTTGTTGACGTTTGCGCCTCAAGAGCGGAAGTTAGGGGTGCAAATCTTGGGTTGGTCAAAGCGGACACAGTGTTGCCAATGCCTCACCACCGCTGCACCATCTATTCAAAACAAGCTGTGTTGCACGGCCGCGTAGATGGGCCCTGCTAACTTGTTACACGCTTAAAATGGCAAGTATAATGAAGAATTGATTTCTACTTAATAAACTTGATCTTCTTCGCAAAATGCCAAATTAACGTCTATAGTAGTTCATTTTGTTTCTAGCTCGCCAGGGAATATTTACAGCAAAACAAACAACAACAAGCCAGAAAAAGGACACAGCGACGTATGTTAACACATGCTGGAGTCAAAATTAAACGAACGACAAATTTTAGATTTTTGTTATAACTAACAATTATGGTGATCTATTAGTAAGTAGCAACATCTTCTAATAAACATTGGCCTGCAGGATAAGTAAACAGCTTTTTACTCCCCGATGTAATTGAGCTGGACCACACTGGTTTAGCTCAAGCATGCCTCAAGTCTGGCTCAAACTGCACACTAACAACTGCAATTCAAATGGAATATTGCCAAAGCTTACGTAACATAGGCGCGGGAAGTAGGGTGCCAGGGGGGGCTCAAGCCCTCCCTGAACTTTTTTTAGCCCCCCCTGAACCATTTGAGCCCCCCCTGACAATTGAAAAAATTATGCACTGAGTGCGACGGGATTAATGCCTGCAACGTACATACGTAATGAAGCAAATATTTTTTAAAGTGCTTTTAACCAACGAAGAATCACTATTCTTTTAAAAATCAATCAGTTACCGTATTATTCACTTGGTTAACGTAAAATTTTCAATGTTTGAAGTTCATTTTTAACCGTGTTTTATATCAGCGTTTGCAAACCTTTACAGCAGTCATGGACGATGGACCAGTAAAAGTATAATGGCTGCCAATTCTTGTAGCTGCCAAACACTTTACGCCAAACTACTCTGAATGCTCGAATGAAAGTCGCTACTGATCATGGGAATTACGTAAATCGTGAACGAAAATGCGATGAAGTGCAAAAAAACGGTCCTCAATCCATCAGATGTTCCGAATTCCACCAAAATTTTTGTGAAGAGCTAAAAAAAAGGTCTTCACGGCCCGGACGCGTTACATGAACTGGAAATGTTGGTGGCCAACCTGATTTGTATACATGCCAAATTGACCCGCGATCGACAGCCAAGCATCCAAAGATCGACCGGTACATCGCGATCGACTAGTTGGGCACCCCTAATCAAGCTTATATGAGCTGGTGCAAGTTCTCTTCTGGTTGAGTTTTTTTAATGGTTTTGAATTTTTTCTACCAACCCAATGAAGCGGCTAAATCACTACTAAACTGGCACCGATGATCAGTAGGCTACTCGATTTGAGGGGGATGCCATCCACCCTGAAAACAACACCATCCCCACATAAAACATTTTAGCGTAAACCATTCCCTTACAACTATAATGACCATCTCTTTTTAGGTCTGCGTGAAAAGTTGTAGCCTACCACCCCCCATAAGTGTTTTTGCAACTCGAGCACTGCCGATGATTGTTACTAAAATTGAGCTAGTACGCCTACCTAAATACCTATATCTACACATCTCATTATGTTAAAAAATGGTTCAGTGCTTTATTTTGATTGTGTGTTTTTTGTTATTTTTAAACCTCAATGGGGCATTGTTTGTTGCATGTAACTCTGATCAGCAAAGCAAAAGTTAGATCGGACAAATTTTGTTTGCCTACTTTTCGGTTTTGTCATTGAGGGATTTGCATTTTACAAATACATGAGTAGTAATTCGAGCATGGTTAGAAAAGCCTAATGGTAGTAAGCAATCTTGTTTTCCATGATAAAAAATTATCCTGAAAAAATTCCGGTCACTTAAGCGGGCATGCAATTGATGTCTATCAAAATAGGTCTACTGAGTGTCCTGCTCTCAAAAACGTGCGTTCGAAAAAAAGGGGGGTCTGGGGGGCTTCGCCCCCCAGACGTTGACACGATCTTACTATTTTGAGCCCCCCCTGTCCAAAAAACGTTCCCGCGCCACTGTTACGTAATGCTATGCAACAGTAGGAGGTATTATTTAGACAACAACGTCATGCTTGATCAGTATGTGCGAAATTGATTTTATGCATTCCTTGTTTAGTGCATATAATCAGCGCCATTTCACATTAATTTAACACGAAAAGCTCAAAAATCAGTTTTTTAACAATAACTTAAAAAATAAAGCAGTTAGAGGTGTATAATGTATTAAAGACAGATAAGAAACTTGTTCTTCTGAATCGATTGGTACAAAAATTATTGCTCTAGAAGCTGTGCTTTTTGAGTTACAAGAAAAACTGGTATTTGCCCCTGGCAAAAACCTTTGGTAGTGTCTATTTTGCCGTAAGTGATGTCATGGGTTTTTAAACGTCATTTTGTGCTAGATTGCCACGACTTCTCGATAGCTCAGTGGATAGAACGCAGCGTATAAAGGGAAGCGCTGCGTTAGTTTTGGGTTTGATTCTCGTCGCAGCTTTGATTTGTTTTGCTTCGGTGGCTTCGCTTTGGATCGCTTTGGTTTGATTCAAATTCGTGTGACCTGGGATTAACAATCGGGTTTGTGAAGACAGTAGAATAGAATAAGATGTAATATTCGTGTGACATGGGGTTATGTAGCTGCGGCAAAATAGACCAGACCAAAAGCTATTATGGCGTTAACGGCAAAATAGACATTGCCAAAACCTTTTGCAACCCCCAAAAGTATCAAAATGGCAATTTTTTTGAAAAAAATGATTGGGTTGCTGTTAGGTGATGATTTACGCGCTAGAAACTGCACAAACTAAGCCGCTAAGAGATTAGAATGAAAAGTGAAAAAATCTGACACCCTACTGCACATGCTTAATGGCCTAGATTCACATTATTATCAATGACAAACCAGTAGCGGGTTCTTCAATAGCAAAGTTATCCAGTTCTTCAAGAACTTCAACATTTTCTCCATTAATAAAGTTTAATGGCAGCTTCGGATAAAAAGTACCACTTTTCATATAGTTGCATTGCTGTACAAAGTTACATTCCACCACATTTAAAACTTTGGCACAGTGTTTAATTGCTTGAAATAACTTCATCACTCTCTATACTGCTATAGTTTATTAACCTACTCACGTACCGGTACTGATAGAAAAACTAGGCTAAGCAAACTACTTGAATAGTTTATTGCACAGGTGCCATAAGCTGAAAAAAGTACACTATAGTCTAGCGTGTAGGATACACTAGACTATAACTAAATGGGTAACATCTAGTATCAGCTCCAGCATCGGTTAGGTTTGATTAGGATTAGGTTCAGTTAGGGGTAAGGGTTGTAACTGAACTGAACCCTAACTAAAATTAACCCTAGCTGAACCTAATCCAACCAAACCTGGGGGCTGATACTAGACGTTACCCTGACTAAACTACCCAATTATCTAGTTCTAGACTAGTGCGGTACTCTGTACTAATCAAGGTACCGGTACTATGCTGGTACTGCTACCGGTAGGTCAGTGTTCAGCAAAGCTGTAGGCTGCCATAATAACAACTGGCCAGAGTCCTACATTACCCGCAGTATTCATCTGCTAGTGACCCGTTGCAGAGGTTCAACTGTAAATAAGGTGCCTTTGGCTTGGTTACGGGTACCACCATAGTTACCGGTATTGCTTCCAGCACCACAGTTCTCTTTTGCACAATCAGCTGATCCAATAGCCAATGCCGCATTGCAGAATGCAGACTGCACTGGTTAATTACCGGTACCGGAAAACGGTTCTGCAAAAGAAACTCTTGCTTTCTGTCTGACAATTGTATAAGTTTTTGTAATGATTTTATAATTTTTGTTGAATCGTTTTTTCCGATGTCCGGGTGCTAAGAAACCTTGTAGTTGTAAAGCACCACTAAAAACATTACTCTACTCTATTAAAAGGCCTGCCTCCAGTCATGTTATTTATTTCCACACCGTCAACAGGATAAAGAATCAATGAGAAAATACAACCACACAGCATACCGACGGCAGAAAAACGATAAGAGACAAAACGATTAACGTTATTGCATGCAGATAGGCTATAGGTACATTCCTCCTTCTTCAGAATGCTTGACCTTGATCAGCCGATCACCTCTCTAGATTTATATACCGGGGTTACCATCGGTCTACGTCAAAAAAAAAAAAATAAGCGTGTTTATGTGGGGTTGACTTGGTAGGCTATTACAGTTACCACTCTTCAAAATTCTTTATTGCAAAATCATTCTTTATTCACAAAAATAAGAGCCAATAATATCGGAAACATTTGAATTTTTCGAGACGTTTCGATTTACTCTCAAATCATTGTCAATCTTATTGAAATAGATTTTTGAATTCTTATATATTCTTTTTTATTTAAATCGATTCTATTTAAATAAGGGTGACAATGTTTGAAGTATAAATCGAAACATCTCGAAAAGTTCAAATGTTTCCAACAGTATTGACCCTTTTTTTTGGTAATTAAAGTTGATCAGGATAAATCCTTCCTTTTTCGATTTTTTGCTGATTGTGTGTTATTTGTAGCCTTTTGTCTCCCAAAAGCAAGTTGTTATTAACGATTTTCTGTTACTGCCTCTTACAAATTCGTTTTTCTTTTTTTGCACGAGTTTACCCTAAATGATTTCTTAATTGCGTGAGCGTGAGCTGGCAACTTCCTTCTAAAATTGGGTGTTTCCATTATATAAATAGGCCTACTTTGGGTTCGATTTCTTAGTTTGTTAGATCATTATTTATTCGCGGGAGCGCGGAATTGAGTGTTAATGGAACACTTTAATTAAAAGTACTTTTGCTCTTCTTTAAATCCAAACATCGGATTTTTTGAATTAGTTTACTTTTTTATACGTGAAAATAATATTGTTTTTTTCGGCATACCTTGAATTTGTATGCTATTAATAAAATAAAAATAAAACGTATTTCAACTATTCAGCCTGTGATCTTATAATTGTTAGAATCAACAAAAGTATTCAAATATTCTATAAATTGTGTTCCAAAATCATATTGGTATAGTGCTTTGTGTCAATTAAGTTGTTGTTGCCATTAACAAAATAAATTAAAAACAAATTTCAAATTGATAAAATCAATTAATTAAACAAAAATGAACATTTTACGTTCAGTTATATAAAAAAAGCATTTCAACCAAAACATATTAAACACGGGATGCAGAAATAAGCACGTTTCTTAGAAATAACCACACATTTTGAAAGACATTTTCAATATTTATTTTATTTTTATTTTAAGCCACTTAATTGCAGCTTAGGATTTTTGTGGTAGTGAAGTACATGCATCATGAAGATGACCTAAGTTAGTTGAGCATCGAACCCGCGAAGCCAGCTTCGGAGCCCAATGCACCAACCACTCGGCCAACTCCATGTGCTTTGAAAGACATTGTTCCACTAGAAGATAAACACAAATCTTCGAAAAAGCACGAAACGGTAACCCTGTTTATATACCTCAAAAGAAATTTAACTTTTGTGGTACGTAACAAGTCTGGAACCACGCCAGTCAAATTTCCCATGTGGCCAAGGCACAGCAATAAGACAAAAGTCGTCCTTCCTAGCAAAATACGGGAACCAAAAATATTTCTCTAGCAAATACCCCTCCGACCCTATCTCCCGCGACCCCAACCCCCGTGTTGCACTCCGGCAAAGTGCTCTTAACGGTTCAGTAAGAGTTGGCACTACCTGTGACGAAAATTTCCGGTACTAAACCACACCAATCATCAAAGCGTTCACAAACTAAATGAGTGGAGACAAGGTGAAGCAAGCTGGTCGGTTTTTCTAAAACATACAAGAACAAGCTTGCAAATTGGGCACAACTGTCGCAATTATCGTTCGTAACTGTGAAATGTACGTACCAATTTAGTGGCGAACCAACTCTCAAACACAGAACAAACCAGCAAACTATGGGTCGAACTGCGACGAAAGTTTAAAATAAATCAACGACATTGGTTTCAACTCAAATACAAACACACGTCAACGCTCACTAATATAAAGTCTGATACAGCAGCTTGAACGTCTGATCTAAATATTAAGAGCAATTTTACCAGTAAATCAGTATATGAATATAAACTAACGCTATGAATTCATATCGTAACCTACTGGTCTGTAATACTATGAAACCCTTCGAAGATGCACACTGCCAACCGCCCATACACATTCAACTCAACGAGTTCTCTGAAACAATTAAACACGCCTGGGTTTGCAGTGCGTTTCTGGGGTTCTGTTTTTTTTTCGCTGAAGATCTAGGGTTTTAAGAAAACCTGCTATGGGAAGCACCTATTCAAAACAGAAGTTAGAAATCACAACAATACACAGAATGATAATTACTTAAATGTGAGTGATTTTTTCGGTTTGGTTTTTCAACTCCGTGTAATTTTTACTTTCGATTCACATCTTAGTTGAAATTTTAATCAAAAACTGATCAAAATGGTTGCAGACGTTGCAGCGAGGAAGAGGTGCCAAACAAGGCTTGAAAGCCAAATGCTTGAGAGGGTGACTGACAGTATATAGAAGTGATGATGAATAGTTGAACCATGTAATTTACGGACTGTGGTTGAACTAATCGAAATTCATTGAACTACACTGATTTTAGATTAAACTTTTTCATTAACTTTCTTCGTTTATTTTCCACAATGAAGTCCTAAGTCTACGACAGTTGCGTGTGTGATTGAGCAGTAAGTTTTTTTCTATTTACATGTTTTTAGAATTACTGTAGATGGTGTTACAGCTATTTACCGGTACCGGTAGGTTTAATTTTGCAGTGTTATTGACTTGCATCCATTGGCGAGCTACTGTACTTCTATTTCCTGATTCATACTTGAAGTTAGTTCTTCAACAGTATGCGCATGAATGGTTAAGCTCGTGTCACCGCATAAAGCACAGGTTCAGATTTAAAGCTATGAAATATATCATTGACATAAATAGAAAAAAGAATCGGACCCAAGTTAGATCCTTGAGGCTAGAGAAGGTCTCGATTATAATCGTAATCTGTAATTTGTAATCAATTACGCCATTTTCGAATAATTGTAATCGTAATCGAAAGTTGATTACATGGGTGCGTAATTGCAATCGGTGGAATTGATATAATCGAACCATCTCTGATCGACATAATCGAACTGATCGAAACATCTCTGGATAGAAACTTCACGCCGCATGATTTGATATGAAGGGTGATAGAAGTGACGTCGCTTGAATCTGATTGGACGAACCTACTCAGGGAGGGGCAAAGGGGGCAATTGCCCCCCCCCCGAAATATTTGCAGTTACCACTAGCCTACAAACGAAGATATACCAATGCTATAACGTAAATCTACTAACAACGGAGGCAGGTGCGGATTAAAACCACTCCGGAGGCACCTGTGTGTCCTTTTTAGACAAAAAAACTACGCTAAAATGAGCATTTTTTTGTAAAAGACCCTAAAAATCCGTGGCGTGTGGGGCTCTGCCCCCAAACCCCCTTAGCCACCGGATGTCGGCCACCGAAAAAAACCCTTATCCCTTAGCTGCAGCTTCTCCCCAGCTTTGCACCCTTTGCGGAATCTTGGGTGCGCCACTGGACAAGCTAATGAAGTTTTACACCCCCCACCGAAATTTTTGGTTGGCTACGTAGCTGAACCTAATCACGACTTTGTGAAAGCTGTAACAAAATCAATTTTTTAATTTTGGCGAAGCAATGTAATCGTAATCGTGACGATTACAAGGTGAAATAATCGTAGGCTAGTCGAAAATCGATTACGTGGGTGCGTAATTGTAATTGGTAGAATCGTCATAATCGAACCTTCTCTGCTTGAGGCACCCCACACTGTGCCGTTTTTATGGCGGAATTGTAATTGCTAATGCTCACATATTGTTTTCGTTCGGCCAAATAAGATCTAAATAGGTCATTATAACCTTTCCACGGATTCCATAGTGTTTAAGTTTTTGTAGAAGTATATCATGCGACACCGTATCGAAAGCTTTCTTTTAATCCAAAAATACCAACTCAGTGAATTTTTTTTCGCTCATATGATAGCACACTCTATTATACACATCCAATGCTGCATGGAGTGTCGGATCATTTTTACGAAATCCAAATTGGTTATTATGCAGAATGTTGTAGTTTTCCAAGAATTTAGTTAGTCGGGAATAGATAAGTTTTTTAAAAATCTTTGAGAAATTGTAAAGTAAAGATATAGGTCTATAGTTATTACCTTCTGTTTTGGTACCAGATTTAAATACAGAAATAATTTTAGCAATTTTCAGTACGTCAAGAAATATCCCAAATTCGAACGAAAGATGACAGAGTTGGGTTAAATAAGGAGTAATTGCATCACTTGCGACACGAATGCAAAAAAGTTCGAGTCAATATTATCATGCCCAGATGATTTATGCAGACCTAACGAATGAATATAATTATATATTTCAGTACTTCTGGGAGGTTTTGGAAACATGGTGGAGGTGACACGTGGTTTAAAAAATTTTCGAAAAGCATTTACAGTAGGTGTATTGATCTAATCAGCCAATTTTTTTTCCTACGGTTGTAAAACACTATTGAACTTTTCGACTATTTCGTTTCCATCAAAAATTTCTTGATCATCTATCTTAAGCCTGTCTATTTTATGGTTAGTAAAACTTTTCGAGTTTTTCGCTGTTACCGCACTATTAATTACTTGTCAGGTTTTACGTGGATCGTTATTGCATTGCGAAAATTGTTTTTCGTAATACGTTTTTTTGGAAAGTTCTTTTTGTTTTATTCAGTTTATTCGCATATTTCTTATAAAAAGGCTTTTCTGGATCATTACCATTTAAAAAATGGCTATCATACAGTTTGCGTTTCGGTTGAATTGATCTCAAAATGCCCTTAGTAATCCCGGGTTTTGCCTGCAGCTTGCGTTGTTTGCGCAAAATCTTTTTCAGTGGTGCATGTTGCTAGATAGTGCTTTGGATTGTAGCAATAAAATCTGTAAACAATTTATCAAAACTATTTCGTGTCGCGTGGAAAAAGTCAGGATTAAGGTAATGAAGGTTCGATTCCAAGTCTCTACAAAAACGGTCTGGGTTAAAATCAGAGGTGGGCACAGTTTCGTTAATCGTTAATTCGTTAATAACGAAGCTAACTTTTTCATTAACTAGTTAATTCGTTAAATTTCTTTTTGAAATTAATAAACAAAGATAGAACCGGGCCGTTAGCGGACCAGTAAAAAGACCGGTTAACGGCTCGTTGGCGGGTCTCTTAGCGGCCCATGCCATCTCTAATGCATAACAACACCATAACAACAAAAGCGGAAAAAAATATATTTTAGAAGATTGATGCGACCAAGAAGCCGTGAAGTGACAAAATATGCTCTAGTCGAAACGGCTCCTGTCAAAAGCGTGCGTGATAATGATCACATTGAACAATTTACGGAACATAGGCCTACTCAAGAATTTGGGTTAAAAGAAAGGAAAAAAAAATGACAACAGTCTACAGATCGGTTCAAATGCTGTAAAACAATAAAGTGACACAGATTTTGTTAATATGGGAATCATTGGCTGACAAAGAGGTACAAACTGCATTTACAAACAACATTGCATCTAAGTTCAAAGAACTTCCGACATGTACGGAAGACATGCTATTTTGAATCGGTGGAGAGACTACTTTAGTAATTTTTTAAACCCAGTTGATGCTACACCGATACAAATTCACGAGGAATAGGTTGGGGAAGATGTTCAGACAACCGAAACAGATGTGAATGCAGTTATCAAATCTTTGAAACTGGAAAAGCACCTGGTCTTGATGATATCAGACCTGAAATGTTAAAAGCAGTGAACACACATGGTGTTCGTTGGCTGATTCGTGTTTGTAAGGTGGGATGTAAGCACCAAAGCAATGGCAAACTAGTGTGATAATGCCTACCCACAAGAAATCAGACAAGAGAAAATGCACCAATTATAGGGGCATGTCTCTCATCAGTGTCCCGGGTAAGGTCTATGCCAAATGCTTTGAAAAGAAATGCCATGAAATAGTCGAGCCTAAATTAACGGATGCTCAGTGTGGCTTTCGTCCTGGCCGAAGCACAATGGATCAGATCTTTGCCTTGCAGCAAATCTTCGAGAAGTCGTGGGAATATGCCAAAGAGGTCAATGCATGTTTTGTTGATCTTGAAAAAGCATATGATCGCATTCCTAGAGACAAGCTTTGGGCGGTGCTGTTGCAGTATGGCATTGATGGCCAGTTACTAACTGCCATTAAGTCGCTGTACATGCATTACGAGGTCTGTGTTCGTGTTAACAATGCAACGACGAAACCTTTCAGAGTAAGTGTGGGACTACGGCAAGGCTGCTTTCTTATTCTGTTCGTTATTTATGTGGATAGAATAGTTAAAAAAAGTGAGTCTTGTGGCGGAGTAGAGATCGGTGAATGCACTGTACAACGTCTGTTATTTGCAGATGATCTTGTGCTACTCGACTCTACTCAAAATGGTCTCCAGCAAGCTCTTGACAGGTTTTCAGATGCATGCGTTGTTGCCGGAATGAAAATCAGTGCAACAAAAACAGAAACCATGTGCTTGTCCAGACAACCAAAGCAGTGCTCTCTCCAAATTAGTGGAGTAGGCTACCACTAAACAGTCAGAGAAATTCAAGTACCTCGGCATCTTATTCACAAGTGACGGCAGACAAAATAGCGAATTGGATATCCGCATCAGCGAATTGGATATTGGATAAAGCAAGTGCAGTAATGCGCCAGCTCCACCGATCTAAGGTACTGAAACGGGAGCTTTGCACCAAGGCAAAGCTATCCATTTTCAGATCGGTCTATATACGTTCCTATTCTGACTTATGGCCATGAGTGTTGAATCATAAATGAGAAAGTGAGGTCTCGAGATCAAGCAGCCGAAATGGTATTCTTGCTAAGAATTAGCGGTTTGACCTTGTTGGACAAGGTTAAAAGTGCAGATATTCGTGAATCTTTAAACATCGAATCGCTGCTTCTCCGACTAGAAAGATCGCAACTGCGTTGGTATGGACATGTAAGATGAATGTCCCAGGAAAGAACAGCCAAAAAACTGCTCTGTTCAACACCGATTGGTCGAAGGCCTATGAGAGGCTGTCCCAGAACTCGATGGCGAGATTACGTACGTAGAAGATCTTAGTTGGTCTCGCCGTGGCATCCCAGCAGAGCATCTGTCCTTTGTTGCAGAGGATCGAGATGCTTGGAGGATCCAACTCGAGCTGCTGCCCCCGCGACCCCCCAAGGATAAGCGGGTCCAGAAAATTGATTGATTGATTGAAATTTTGTTAATGCTAGAAGAAAAGTAAAATTCACACTCAATTATAGGTTATTTAAATACAGTTTGTATTGGGAAAGAAAGTTCCATATTTTTTAAAATTTGTATGGGATTGAATTCCTTGTTTTAACTCTAGAGCAGGGGTGTGCAACCTTTTTCACTGGGGGGCCACTTTCGAAAATTTTAACAACGTCGAGGGCCAGTCACCGTCAAATATGTATAAAATTATAAAATGCTAAACACAACCCGTGTATTATAGACGGTACAAATAGCTAAATAAATCGATTTAAAAAAAAAAATTTTGTCCTGCCATCGTCGAGGGCCACATTGACTGGCCTGGAGGGCCGGATTCTGGCCCGCGGGCCGTGGGTTGCACACCCCTGCTCAGAGAATCTAATAGAACGTTGTAGACGAGAAGTAGCAAACTGTGGTAGAAAATAATCTCTGCGCTCAGACGTTGAAGTGGAGTGATGGTGAATGGATGTTGCGTGAACAAAATATTTTTCGAAAGATATTGGTAGAGACAACATCATACAATCTTCTTAAAATTATTCACCTCATCTTTTTTTAGGCTACACAATATTTTTTAATTGAAATGGAGAAATGATGTTGTGGAGAGAGACAGAATTGTGACAAAAAGTATACCGCTGTGAGCCTGTTTTCGAGCCTTGACAAATTACACAGCGCACGAAGAGCGTTTTCGCTGCGGTACAGCGCACGAAGCTGTTTTTTGCGGTACCAACGCCATGACCAAGTGGTTAAGAGCGTTCGCCTTGGAAGCTGGTAGACTGGGTTCTATTCTTTAAAACTGGTATCTGCTGTTACACTTGCTAAACGCTCAGCAATTAAGTGCAGCGCGGAGGTGAAATGAACAGAGAATAAAAATACGTCAGTGAATTCTTGACAAAATTTAGTCCTGGCGCCTAAGGACCTTAGTAGTTATAAAGCGCCATAAAACCACACAACATTTCATTTCATTTTCATGTTTTTGGCGGTCAGTTGTCGCGGTGGTTAGTTTCCATGGCGGTGAGTTGTCCTGGCGGCCAGTTGACTCGTGGTCAGTTTGCGGCGGTCAGATGTCTGTGTTCGGAAATGCTTTACCCATAGGGATTGTTTGCTCCTCCTTATTAAATGAGTTCAAGAACAATTTGAACAGACTTTGGAACAATATTTAACAGCTCAGATGGCCGAGTGGAATAGAGCGTCTGTCTCTTGAGCTGTAGACTCGGGTTTGATTCCGGGTCGGGTCAAACCAATGACTTTAAAATTGGTAGGCTATTCACAGCTTTCCTGCTTCACGTTCAGCATTGAAGGGACAGTGTGGAGAACAAGCCGGCAAGTTTACTTGTTGTACCGTTGGGAATGACACTTAGCGGGATTCCCCCATCTTGGTGTGGTAGACAGATGGCTGGCAACTCCTAAGCGAGCTGGTATAGCGCATTGATCACTTTCTCGTGGTAGGAGGATAAATATGCAACTAACTAACAATAATCCTGTTAGGTTTGATCCAAATCAATAACAGTGTATCGGTATATTGCAGCAATATCAAACTTACCTTTTGCAAAACTGTAAATTGATTATCAGTATCGGGAATGTGTATTGGTAATGTGTAGTCTTCAATTATTAGTGCAAGTGTAGTAGATTGTGTTACCATTATGCATACTGTAGCCCACATTTTGATAACCTACTGAATTGTTACCATAAATATTAATATATACAATGTATTTATAGGGTCTCGTCTAGAGTAAGCTGTCCGCATGGAGAATAACCAGTCCACGTAAGGCGATGAAAGATGTGGACAGCTTACTCCAGATGAGACCCGTATTTATTTTCCTTAAGTGTTACCATGTGCGTGTATATAGCTTTCATTTTAATAAGCGACTCAATTGGAACCTGATTATTACCTTGATATGTAAAAGCAATGGTGCTTATATCATCGTAACTCATTTATTATTATAAGTCTACCTTTACTGACTAACAAGCTTTGTAGATAAAATTTGTTATCTTTGCATACCGTAGTGTATAATTTTTTGAATTGACTGCTGTATTCAGCTGTTCAAACACTCCACTGCTGCGGCTGCCCTATCCAGATATATACCAGTACTGTAATCATGAGCAAAGCAGAAATTGTTCCTCAAACTAGATTGTCTACTCATTTGAATGAAAAGCAGTCCTTGTTGGACCAAACGAACTTTCTTGTGCTGCATTCAGGAAACGTTTTGTATGAATTGCTGCAGACTTCTGAGGAGGTAAGCTTTAGTACGATACTAAGCGCTGATAATCGTTAATAGTCTACCAGTACAGATATTGTTGTGCTGTGTTGTCATGTATATACGTAACAAAGATTTATGCAAAATAGAAAAATGTTGTAAATTGGTTTTTATATGATTTAATAACAGATCAGTGCTGCAAGTGATTATTTGCATAAAAACTTTTAAAATACAGGAACTCACTGTAGCTTGTTTCCTTATTTCAGATTCATCAGGTGAGGTTTTATTCAAATAGAATTGGTACTAGTATGTATATACCATTATACCAGTAGTCCAGTACCGGTACATTATTCTGTCATTGGGTTTGAATATTAATTGGAGCAGTGTCTATGATCTAAATGCATTAAAGCATCACATTTTTGCTTTATTGCAACACGTTGCAGCTGGACATTGGATATGAAGCAGCTGAAGAACATTTCTCCTTTTTCACAGGTTGCCAAGAGAATTGCTTTTAACTTTTTGTGATGATATACACGATTACTGATACCCATAATTTCCTAAGTGTGAGCAGTGCTACCAGTATTTGCAGCTGGATTAACACTACCTTGGCTGAATTTCATATTGTGACTTGTTCCTGCTCAAAGTGCAATATTATGCATGGTTAATTTCTTCAAATGTGGTATAAAGATATAAAACTAGAAAAGTTTGGTTTTAGATTTGCAAATCTTTTTGTGGAGTCATAACACGATGGTTGGAATCAAAATCAAGCTTTTCTCCAGATCAGGCTAGTCAATCAGTTTTATTATTGGTGTAGGAAACTTTCTTTGACTGATCAGATATTCAAAAACAATTGAAACTTCGTTACACTCGTGGAATTACCCCGAAGAGTGTGACTAGTGGTTGGGCCCATCTCATTGGCGTAACACCTGGTCAATGCAGCTCCAAAGAAACGTTGCAGCAGTGGTAAGCCATTGGCGACACTGGGTCCAAGTTGACTAGGCAAAAATTGAACCCTGGACCTTCTGTAGTAATAGCAATGTGCTCAATAACTAATTAGAATTTCTACTTGTTAACCATAATTTGTCAGATGCAAGCAACTTGGTTGTTGCCATGGTAAGAACAGCTAGATTTAATGTGTTATCAACCTTTTTTACTTAAGTTTGAGGGACTATACAATACACATTCGTGGGAATTTTACTGGTAATGTGATGGCCTAATTTGTTTCTCTAGCTGATGGCATTTTATGAATTAGCTTTTTGTGATTACCGGATGTTTAAGGTGTGTGTTTTTTTTCCTGTGATATTGATAATTGTTACTGTGATATCTGTAATGACTTGGTTGCGTACCAAGGGTGGAAACCTGGCTACTTGGCGTTATGGTGTCAGTTTTTGTTTAGGTGTGTTGAAACCCAGATGTCAGGTTTCAGTTTTGGTTTGGTTTTACGGCTGTTGGAAAATAGGTTTCGGTTTCAGTTTTGCGTACGCACAACTTCGGTTACTGGGTTTCAGTTTCGGTTCAAGTTTCATCCAAAAAAGCTATTTTATTTTGAATACGAATGATTCAAGTGCTCTGCTTCTTGGGGATTGTGATGATAAGTAGCAGCTCAAATGGTTGAGTGAGGAGAGCTATTGCCTCAGAAGTTGTCGACTTGGGTATCCTAGGCTCAAAAATTAGCATTCACAGCTTCTCTATTTGATGCTCAGTATTGAAAAACTGTGCTGGTAATGATGGTGATGACAATTTTTAAAACCCAAAACCTTAGCAAATTCTGAACAGGTTTTAGTTTCAGTTTCGGTTTTGACGTTTCAAGAAAAAACTGTCTTGGTTCAAGTTAAGGTTTTCAAAAATTTGGCTGAGTAGGTGTCAGTTATTTCAAAGATTTCATTAAAACCGGGTTTTCAGGTTTGGGTTTCGGTTTCCACCCCTTTTGCGTATGTACTGTGTAGGCCTAGCCTATGATGTGTCCCTCAGTCAGATGATTTTTATTCATTTATTTAGTTGCATACTTATCCTCCTATCACGAGAAAGTGATCAATGCGCTATACCAGCTCGCTTAGGAGTTGCCGGCCATCTGTCTACCACACCAAGATGGGGGAATCCCGCTAAGTGCCATTCCCAACGGTGCAACAAGTAAACTTGCCGGCTTGTTCTCTACACTGTCCCTTCAATGCTGAACGTCAAGCAGGAAAGCTGTGAATAGCCTACCAATTTTAAAGTCATTGGTTTGACCCGACCCGGAATCAAACCCGAGTCTACAGCTCAAGAAACAGACGCTCTATACCACTCGGCCATCTGAGCTGTTCACGCTCTATATGATTGACAAGAAGATTGACTCTCATCTTAAGGGACTAATAAATCATTATTATTATTATCCTTGCTTAGTTGGCTACTGATTTGAAATTTTACTTTGATTGTAGAATCTATGGTAAGCTTTTACTTACTATTTAAACTGCTTGATATTTTTGATTAAATACATGACTAGTCAATTGAATAATAATTGGATTCAAATACTGAATGTTTAATAACTATCTCTTTATTTCTTCAAAAATCGTGATATTGCTGTGTTAAAGTGGAGTAGGTGGAAAAAGTTATGCTATCACAAACTTTAATTGTTTTAATACATTTTGTTGTATAATTACAGCTTTCTGGCAATACACTCAATATAACAAATTTGGATGATGCGGGAGATATGAGTAAAAATAGAGACGAGTTAAAGATCACCGTGAAACTTTTCCTTGAAGGATATTATGCTGAAGTCATTGACGATGCTGTAATGAATGGTATGTTAGCTCACACTTATATGTTTAATGCATGCTGTAACTTGTATGTTTAATGCATACTGCACAACTAGTTTTTGTCAGGAATTGTAAAAGGTTGATTGACCTTTTCATCATGACTTTTATTATATTTTTGTTATGGAATTTTGACATGTTTTCGAACTTTCAAATAAGGTGATATTTGGTGCCTTTGCAGGGTAATCCCAATGGTGAAAGAACAAACTGGACAATAAATTATTCTAAATCTGCCCCTGACCAGATAAGCATGACCAGAATGAATTTTGTAGCGGATGATGACGATGATATAATTTCAAATTTTTAACAATAGTATTTGATTGCAAGACTTTTCTATAAAATTGTCAACTCTATCTTTCGATTCTTTGAAATTCTTGGAGGCTGTGTTTTTTTTCGGACATTGTCCGAATTTTTTGCTCAATGTCCGAAATATTTGGAGCCATTTCGGACAAAGTGCCCGAAAAATTTTTGCTTATTGTACAACAATACACTTGTGGCGGCTCCATGCTCTTTAACTTAACAAAAATTTTGCGAGTTCCTTTTTGCAACTAAACCATTGCCACTATAAAGTTGTCTGCAACATGCGTACTTATTGAAACATTCTCATCTGTCAGCGAGCAGAAATCGTTTTTGCGTTTTACCACATTCAGGAATTATATCCAGACGTTTACAACGACTGTGGCTACTGCGGTATCGCCAACGAGCTTCGTGATTTCGACTCCTCGAGACTTTAAAGACAACTTGAAACAAATTGGTGCTTGTGATATTTTGCGTGAAATTGTTAAATATTGAGCCAAAATAGATTTTTAAAAGATGAGGGTAATTATTGCGTCTTCGGAAGAAAGTAGCCTAATTTAAAAAAGATCATTTTCGCATACAGTATATATATAAAATTGGTTCCGTCAGTCGTGGTGACACTCGGTTACTAAAAACTCAACATGGAACGAGAAGAACAGTCAAGGAAAAAACTAAACGTGATTAAAATATAGTTTTTAAAACTAGTCTCGTGTTTTTGCGAAATGCAGTAATTACTTTCATACAAACAATACAGCCGAGATACAGCTAATAATTTTATTACAAACAACACAGGCACTCCCCAGATAAATACAAACTCCTCATCCTTAAGTCCTTATTCTATAACTCAAACCGGATCTTAACTTAGACTCCCCATTTTTTCCACTCCGCCTACTTAACAGGTGACCCACTAGAACTTTTCCAGGTTCTGTCTCAGTTTCCTTCTTTTTCTGCACCGTGGCTTAAGACCCAGCATAACGTAAGCTTATAGCGCAGACAATAGCACCAGATGCGAGCAGAAACGTCCGCCCAAGTGCTATTAGCTGTATCTTGGCTGTATTGTTTGTGATAAAATTGCTAACAAACTCCCAACTGTACCGTTTGCAGTAATTATTAACATTCGATTTAGTAAGCTTGTAAAATAGTTCGTTCATAAATCTTGCCGAAAAAATTTTAAATATCCGAAATTTTTTGAGAAAATTCGGACATTTGTCCGAAATTTTACAGCGATGTATGAGATCAGGGCATGTGAGCTGAAAAAGCACACTCAGTTGATTGACGTGAGCCTACTTACTTAGCGTCCACCCACCCTTTTTAAGCTTGGGTAGTTTTAGAAAATGTTGGGCTGTTGGCACTTGACCTTTATTTTCTATAAATAAGGAAAAATTAAATAAATTATATTGCGAAGGTTCAGAATTTTTCCAATGATGGTCTTGGTTGGTATGGTTTCCAAATCATGCAAAAAGTTTATAAGCGCCAGTGTAAAATACTACCTTGTTCTTTTCACAAGGCCCTAGCAGGGTCTCACACTTCCAAGGGATGCGAGTGGCTTTTTAGCTTTGAATAAAGAGTGGTTTCATTGTCAGATGAATCATTTTTTTTTTAAAATGAAAACCTCCTTACTACATTGTCATTGTAAGGGATGCGAGATCACATTAAAGTATTTTTAGGGTGCAGAGCATTGAAAAGGCTTGGAACCACTGATTTAGATAATCTTGGTAAAACTCGGACAGTAAAATCATAAAAACTTAGTTTTTAATAAATTTTTTTTTTCGCTGTCACTCAAGAAATGACTATACATATACGGTAATTTAGCTCTTATTTTTGTTTCTAGTCGTTAATGATTTACAATGCAAACGCTTGGATACTGTCATGTTGTCCTTTCCCCCGACTAGCACATGCCCAAAGCAAACATTTCGAAGCATTCGATACAATGACATTGAGGTGAGAGAAGCTATTTGTTGCAGAAAACTTACCATTTTGCTTTTTCATCTCGTGTTCAATTTTACAAATGTCATCAGTAGTAGTTTACTGTTGCTCTTGTTATCACCCTAATTGTTGAAATTGCAAACCACGCTTCAAATCAGTTTTCATTTCATCAATTCTTGTACATCATTAGCATGGTCACCTCGTCTCTCCTACAAAGCTTTTTGTGTCAGGGCAGAGATGGGCAAGATCACGAGTTTTGGTGATCTTGAAGATCAAAATCTGCATGTCTTAACAACAAAAAATTCCTGAACTCGTTCTCGAAAAAAGTATAAATTTGAGTTTTGAACTTATCATAAATTTCACAAAAATTACTTAATTTTAGCCTAAAGTGAGTAAAAATTACTGAATTTGAACTGGACTTGCAAATTTTTTGTGAACTCGAACTCGGTTAAAATACTTACCAGTTCGCTGCCTTGCATTGCCTGCCCGCTAACTTTTGCTCTTCAGAGCAATTATCGTCTTCTCAAAGCCATGCATCGAGCTCGTCAAGCATAGTCTTTGTCGGTATGATATTAAATTTTTTAAAAACTTTTTAGAGCATTTGGAATAAACTTCAAATCTTGGTGAAGAACGGTATCATAGAAAATTTGGGTGTCTGTGATTTTGATGCGGCTAGCTTGAAAGATTTATATGAATGCAGTCAAGTGAGTTCAGCATTGTAGGTCACACGGTGCAATCTGCACTTAAAAAGCGTCCGTATAAAGTTGTCAACAATACTTAACTCCGCCAAGTGTCATACTGCCAGCAGATGTAGGAAATATGTTCTCGGAACCATGAACCTTCATCTGTTCATTTGCTATATTCATTTCTGATGGTTACTGTGCTTTTAAAGGACTTCGCAAAATTGCATCATAAAGATGTTACTCACTTGCCTACTGACGAGTAGCGCTATTCCGTGCTCAAAATCCAAATGCATCGTCTGCTTTGCACTGCACAGGTTCAAAAAATTCACATTTCCAGGCGCTATTTCCCTTTTTTAGCTCACTTATGTTACGGGCAAACCTTTAAATCAGAGATACGGAACCGGCAAAGCACAGCGCTCCACATTTACTTTTAATTTTTTAATTTCGCGTTAAAATGCACGATGTTGCGTCGCAAATTTATCAAACACGCACCACAAGTCAGAGACTCATGCGCGGTTTTCATGTCACAAATGTAGCATGTGGTTGAATTTGAAACAGTTTTTGAGAAAGATTGACGTTTTATGTTTTACTGGTATGTTGTTAATGTAGTAATGTACACTTAACAAAGTTCTAATGCAAGCCAGATTCAAGCCTTAAGTGGGCCGCAGGTTTCCCACCTCTGCTTTTATTGTTGAACGTTTGCAGCCTATTGGAGGCCTTTTTTGCGTTTACTTTATTACCTCTATCACTGTTAAATTTCATTGCTTAAAATTATTAATTGCAGAAGACTTTGTCTAGGTAAAGCCGGCTATTAACCAGATTAACCTGGCACACTGCTGCACACCTCCTGATGAACTTACTGCGTGCGCAAAGTCCTACAACATTGAGTTGCTCACTCACAACGATCCTAGAGGTAAGCTATACTGACGATTTATCAATTTTTGTCTAGATCTACTCTACAGTGATAAGGGTTCATAGTTATCAGTAACCCACTTAAGCGTAGTGATTAAAGAGCAGCATTTCAAGTACAACGACACCGCATTGATTAATCTGCTTTGTACAGTATTTGCCAATTATACAAGGGATATTTGCAGTTAGAACTGTTGTTGGATGCGGTCGATGCGACGCAATTGAACTTTGGTCTCCCTTCTACTTGTTTCGGGGTGGGGTCTCGCTCATTCTTTTTCCTGTAATGCTTGTGAGGCCATTCATACAAAATACTATCCTCTGGAGCAAATTTAATATATAGTGTTTAGCTTTCTTCGGGCAAACCTCAATCCAACCTGCGACTATTTGTCGTTAAGTTGCGTAGGTATTTGCTTCGAAATGATGCGTTTAATTTTTAGAAATTCTACCGCCGATTCTACTAAAAAGTATTTTGCCGGAAAAGAATGATAACAGTTTGTGGAAAGCTGTCTATCTTATGAAGTAAGTTTAAGCCAATTCTGCCGTGAAAGTAGAAGGTAATGTTTGCCTTTGGATAAGATTTATTACTGTTGATGTAACACAACCTGAAAAACAAAACGTAGAATTGCTGTAGCGTCCGAATGTTGGTGAAAGGATTGTGAACAGCTCACTTTGGTAGGTTTAAAGTTTATACTTTTACTTCATCGCAGGAACCTGAGTGGTTTTTTTTTTTTTCGGTCTTAGTCCAAATTAAATTCGTAAAAACCGAAAAAATTAAAGTCAATTTGGTCAATTGACCGAAGTAAATATCTTGCCAATATGCAAGCAAAAATTAGAAACGGACTACCGGTGTCACAGTGTTAGGTTTGACAAACATCAAACTGATCAAAGTAGTTTTGGTGTTGCGGTTGCAAAGAAGTTGGTGTATATGTCGTTCCACGTCTTGTTACTTAAACATCACCGAAAAATAATTGGTATGACCGAAATTTTTGTAGACAGTAAAATCAATTGACCGAAGTCAAATTAAATAACCCAGAGAGGAACCAAGTCACGGAACAGAGGCCTATAAGCGCCGTTTGTTTTGTTGAATTTGTTTCCTTTCCACAGATATTCGTCGATGTTGAAATTCCGAGGAGTTATTAAATCGAAAGGATATATTTTATGCATGAAGAAAGAAGACGGAAAGTAGAATCGTTTATACCATGTCGCAATGCGGACTTGTGCAATTGTTTCCTAAAAATTTGTTGCTGGTACTGTATTGTTTTCCTTCACATGTGGCAATACGCGCAAACGTTCGAAACTGTAGTTACCTGTGAAATCAAGACAATTTTACGCGAATAGAATAATCCTTAGAAGTTTCTTGGCTCACGAACAAACATTTACTGATATGCTTAAAATTGCTGATTCCTTACTGAACATTGAACTACCCTGACTTTCGACGGATGCAAAACTACTAGTTATAGCTCTCTAGCACTACCCGTATGCCATTAAGTAGCGCATTATTGATCGATCGTGACTTTTTTGTGGAAACTGTTCCATAGAGAAAAATACGTGGTTCGAAATGGGCGAGGAACAGGGCTCATGCTTGACTTTTGCATCAGCAACGCTTACAATAGCTCAAATAATTAGATGTGTAGTATTTGGGGACAGGTGCATTTACCGGAGGTGCGAAAGAAAATCTATTAGAAACTTTTTATCACGCTACGTGGAATGACCGCTTTTCATTAAATTATTATTTTCGTGTCAGAGGTATGTCTCAAGTTCATTTGCTTATTCAGTGCAAAAATGTTCGTGGAGTGTTTTTGTTCTCTTCTGTATTTTTTGTTATACCGATAACATAATAAGCTTGCATGCCTACTTGCCAAATCGTGCTAACTGCATGCTGTTCCAGCTGTTCAGTATAAATAAGATTGGCGGACATGGTTGCTTTGGCTTGTACACAGTTGTAGTGTGAAATAGTACTAGGCTTTAACCCATAAAAAGTGTTAGTAGTAAGCAATAAAAGGTTTTTGTATTAAAATGCTTTGAAACAAAACTCGCACTGCAAGACGTTAGAAAATTACTTTTTCGAGCAGACTTTTCCGCCAGCAGGCCTACGTATTAATTTAACAGTGTTATCACAATTGCTAACTAAATTACGGTGCTTTCGCATTATTTTTCTTCGGGAAAATTCTGAAATAAACGTTATCCTAGAAAATTTTGATTCATTTCCTATTTTGATTTCCTCACAGGAAAGCCTTATTTACTGTTAACGACTAATCCAGCTTTCTTTTTACGGCTCAGATGGCCGAGTGGTAGGCCTAAGAGCGTCTGCCTATATTGGTATTCACAGCTTCTGTTTGACGCTTTGCATAAAAAGGACTGTGTGGAGAACAAGCCGGAAAGTTTACTTGATGTGCCGTTAGGAAAGGCACTTAGCGGGATTCCCCCATGTTGGTGTGGCAGACAGATGGTCTGTAACTCCTAAAATAAATAAAAAACGGAGATTCTTCTCGAATTATATCTAACTGAAATATCAACCGTAATTGAGGGGCTGTAATTATGTCAAATGCGATCGGCTCGAACGGAACTCCGTAGAGTACGATCTGTCACCTGCGCGCGGTACCGCTAGGCCATGTCGCCGACATGCCAAAACCTACGTGAAGTCGTTGTTCTGGGTGAAATACATTATTTATTAAGCTTTCGGTAACCGGTATATTTTCCCTTATTTGAAATCGCAGGGCTTCTCAGAGCAAAATATAATCCTGCATTGCTAGGCCTACAGACCAATTTTGAAAATGTGATTTCAAAGCACTGTCAACTCCTTGACACCAAAAGAGCATTACTGAAGCCAAACGCCTGCAAATATCTTGAGAACAATAGAAACCACGAACACTAAATTATGACTAGATTACGCTGAGCCACGCTTTCAAGTAAAAGACGGGAAATACTGCTTGGTATCTCCCAACATAGTTTATCGCACGGAAGAGGGATAATGATCAATATCGTGGAACAATGCCAAATGGAAATTTCAATACAGCTTACATTAAAAAGGAGCAAAGCAGCAGATTCTCATAAAAGTTCAGAGCGCACTAGGTGCCTTTATCACAATCAATTTGTAGGGAGACACTCCATTAATATGGTTGGAATTGGCTACCGTAAATCAAAAATCTAGCATTGATAAATACCATCCTAAACTTGTTGAATCAAGCGCACAATGTTGGCAAAGAATTCGCTAGAATTATTAGATAACAAATTACTCCAGGAAAAACATTACTCAGAAGCTTAAAACGTGTCTGGCTTAATGAAAAGAAGCTGAAGGTGGAATTAGACATGAGAACAAGATGAGCAGAAGTCGAGAAAGCATCGGAGTCTTCCGAAACAAGTGGACTAAAGAGCTCACCATTCCGGAATAAATCATTAACAATATTGCATTAGGATGTGTTCAAAAGCTGTAAAATCAAAGGAAGTCGAAAGATTAATCTAAAATTATCAGGGTCCAGATAAATTATACTGCAGGCCTACATGCTGCCAGAGTTTGATGTACTGAAAAATTGGTGAAAAATAGCTCTTTTTTTCCTTGGTTTCAATCCTACCACAAGAAAGCGACAGAGATTACAAAGAAGTAAAATCCACAATCGCGTTATTACTAAACGTTGTTCATAGGACTGATCACCAGTTTTTGTAGTTTTTGGTTGCTTATTAAGTTATTACGCATATAGTAAAGGAGAGATAATATTTCTAGATCTTTTCAAAGAATACCTTAATATTGAAAGTGGAAATCGAATTTTCATGTTAAATCAAACCAGCCAAAACTTCACAATAAAAAAAAAATCAAAAACCCAGACACAAAAACAGTTCTTAATACAAAAATACAAAAAGCGGATCCGCCGGAAACTAAAAAGAGGCAAGCACTTCTCTGAATTTTTGGTTAGGTAGACTATATTAGAAGGTTGGTACTTGGTGCTAGAAGGAAAAAACGCTGGCAAAAAGCAAGAGAATTAGTCAATTAAATTAAATGATCCACCAAAGCAAAAGCTTTTAAGAGCCATAAACGGACAATTCCGATGCATGTATTTCAACCAAACAGTCAATAAAAACGAAATGTAGCACAACATTTATGTCGAGTTTTATAATGTCGATCTATGCTACAACGCTATTCTAGGTTTAAACTAGTAACAACAAACACAACCTTGTATGACCTTTAAAAGTGGCATAAAACATGAACTTGAGCTTTCTGAAACCAACTTTTTACCATGCCTAATATTGATTGCAAGGATGTGAGTGTATTGGCGAAAAATATTGATTAGTTAAGCCAAGTAATTTACTGCGTCACATTGTATTACTGCTTTCATCAAACATAACTTCAGTTACCGGGCAACAGAGCCAGCATGAAGCTATCGACAGTTAAGAAGTCTTAATTTATATTTGAAAGCAGAAGTAACGGCGACTATGCTCAAGAGACCGGCGAAGAGCGTGTGCTGCGTAATAGTAATTAAATTTCCATGTCGCAAACATGCACAGCATCTGACGCAATGCCGAAAGGAATATATCGATCTCAATAAGCTACTGCGGACTTAAAACTCATTTCAAATGGCTGAGGTCATTCGTCCTCCAGTAATGTTCATATTTAATTGCCTTCTACGAGGTAAGCATTTCGAAGTCACCTTGAAACAACCTTAGCGAACGCACGTCACTTCGCATTGAAAATAATCAACCTGCAGAATCCATCGTCAAAGATTTATGAACAGTAAACAAGCTTGACCAAAAAGACTTGTCACTTTACTCAAAAGCTCGCATTTTGAAACAGAGAACGCAATTTTCAAACAAAAGTTGGACAGATATTTATGGAAAGCTCACAAAATATTATTCGTAATCAAAATGTATATGCGGCTTCGGTTATTAGCCCTGTCGCAGGGCAAATATTCGGCGAAGTAAAATAGTGCGACAAATAACCAAACATTATTAAAGCAAAACTAACACCACTGAATAGTGCTATCAAAAAAGTTAAAATTGTGCGAAAGATTTGCTTTTAGGACTGATACATAACAAAATTTGCTGTGGGCTATTAGAACTTAGAATAACAGTAGTCTACAGTAACACTTTTTATCAAAATCGTACTATCTTATAGAAGTAAATCTTGGGCAAATTTATGATAAAACGGGGCTGAAGTTGATTTAGCTTCTGGTTTTTCTTAAAACTTACGAAATATCCTAAGAAACGACGAAAAGATTGTCTATTGCAGTAAAATCAAAATGAGTCAAATTAAAAGCTAGTGCAATTAATTGAATCATCGATCGGTTTACGATCAACACGAAACCACGTCGTCATCGGTAGATGAACTATAACCTTGAAAATGTCACAGCAAGAGCTAACTTGTTCTCAGCCAGAACAAACAACAGAAAAAAAAGCACATACAGTTAACCCTGGTTAAGATATTTTCCTAAATAAAAGTGTTTTCTTTTTTTTTAACTGAATATATTAATTTTGGATAATCAAGAAAAAAATTAAGCTATGAATTAAAACTAGAAAACACTCAGCATCGGAAAAGCTGGAAGGAAAAAAATTAAAGTGACACAGCTGCGTTTGCATGCCTTTTATACCAAACCGACCCTAAACCACAGAGTGTGACCGAACTAATAATAACCACAAATGAAATCGCTGATCCGATTAAACCTCGAAGGCGAATATCTGAAAATACAGAAGAAAAACTTAAGTGCAAATCATACTTAAATCATGAAAGAGACTTCGATTAAAAAAACAATTGACGGCGTTTGGGCGTGCAAAGTCATTTCACAAAAGCAGAGGCTTCAAAAATATACTTCAGCCGGCTAGAAGGACCGCGCGCTAGTTGCAGATACTACGCGGCGGGTCCGATCCACGGCTGGAGCCGATCGCATTTTGACATATATTCCGGATGGCCGCTGACTCGAAGAGTGCAAGCTTACTTCGCAGTCTCTCTCAACTACTGTTGAATTTTCAGTTCAATATCATTCAAAAATCACCTCAGTTATTTATTATTTGAGGTGGAGATAATTTGTATTTTTGTATATAATTGCGTATTTATCCTCCTATCACGAGAAAGCGATCAAAGCGCTATAACGAACTCGCTTAGGAGTTGCCAGCCATCTGTCTACCACACCAAGATGGGGGAATCCCGCTAAATGCCTTTCCCAACGGCACAACAAGTAAACTTGCCGGCTTGTTCTCCACAGCGCCCCTTTAATGCTGAGCGTCAAGCAGGGAAGCTGTGAATAGTGAATATCAATTTTAAAGTCATCGGTTTGACCCGACTCGGAATCAAACTTAAGTCTACAGCTCCAGAGGCGGACGCTCATACCACTCGGTTACAAAAGCACTTAAAGTGAAAGCTTTTTCTAGAGTGTCTAGAACTCTCGATCTAGCTCCTTGCTATCTAGTGAAAATTTAGATTTGAGCAAATGCCTTCGGTTGTTGGCCTCTAACAACAAACAATTATAGAAAATTACCAAGTGAAAGATAGTTAATGCATCGATCGAGAGTGCCCGTTTAGTTTTCTGACTAAGTCTCAATAAATTTTCCCACGCGAGAGCGAAATTGATTTGAAGCAAGAAATTTAGTTAACCTTTTCGAAGTTTTTCAAATAAAGCTGGACTAAATAAGTCATTTACCTCCTCAAACAAGCCAAGAAAGCCGTTTGAAATGTACATGCACCAGGCTCTCTCGATCAGCGCCAATATAAGTGCACAGTGGTCACAAAGTAGAACAAGTCACGACCAAATAGAAAAACGCCAGCACACGAGTGATTCACTCACAGTAGCGTTCATATGAAAAGATTAAAAAGAAAAGTTGTAGATATTCTTACCAAATTACAATTTAGTCAAAAAATTACTTCGTTTTGACGCTGGTTTACTATGATACGCATATGCTACACCAAGGTTCTCAAACTATGCGTCGTTTTAATTTTTAAGGGGCGTCGCAAAATAATTTGGATTACACGATGAGACTAAATTTTAACCACAATTTCGTTTCATTTTTTGCAAAAATGAACGGCTTTAATTGATTTCACAAAAGTTCAAAACTTTTTGTTTTTTTCGGAATATTACGTTCTCAACTCAACAATAACTTATATTTTATGCGCTGTAACTCTATTGTTATACAATAATAATATAATTTTCAGTGCATTTGATGCTGCTGTATATTTTTTGTTCAATAAAACGTTGGTTGGTAAAGCGGTAACCACATCGCTTTCGGTGTGAGAGGTAAGGGTTCGGCTTCCAAGTCGGTCAAATCGCACACAAACAGTAGCGCAAACGGATCACCACCGCTGCGACGTTTCTTCATGCTGTGTTGCGCAGGTTCTTAGCCGCGCAAATGATCCCTCCACTTGCTACACGCCGTGACGTATTACCCTGAGTATAATAAAGATCTGATTTGAATTTTTCAGAAGGCTCCAGAAAAGCGACGGCCTTGCAATCGGAGAACATTAGCACCAGCTTCGATATCCAATTGTGCACGTGTGGTTTCGTTGGTCAGCTTGTGACCTTGAGTTTATAAACTTCTATTTTTTAAATGAACTCCGTCTTATAGATTGTGTTCCAGCGCAGGCACCACTTGACAAAAACGGAAAATGCTAAGTAATTGCAGATCCATACGCTTTTATTGTTCTAAGACAACGGTTCTCTGGAAGATTTCGTTAGAAGCAGAGGCTTCATAGCTTGCGATTAAGTTAGTGGTTCGAGTTTTTACTTTGTAGTTGAGGGACTTAGTTTGCTACTTGGTCGTATGGTCAAGCGATACCAAAAACTTAAATGACGGCATTTCCAGCGACGACAGTAAAGTAGAACACCATTGTATGATATCCTGTGAAGTCCGTAAAATCAAGAAAAAGTAACGGAGTAGTCGTTGAAACAAAAAATCTTTTCGTTACAATGCGGCAAACATCAAACACAATATTTTGTTTCAAAAAATTTCACATTTACACCGGTGCGTCGCGAGATCAAAAATTCTTTGAGAGTGCGTCGCGACAAGAAAAATTTGAGAACCACTGTACTACATTATATTTGATTCCTTGATAAACATATCTCACCTTCACAGTTAGGAGCTACTTTATTGATGTCTCCGCAATTGGCGCAGATATTAGGAGCAATGCAGATGCCATCACCGCATCCTTGTGAACACTTAGCTGCAAGAGATAAATTAAGAGTCAACGACAATGTCAATCAGAACAGCATGCGAAGGATTGACGAGTTCGATTATTGGCTGAAACGAATCGCATTTAACTCATACTTTGAGTGCTTTTAACTTCAGAAGAGCACAAACAAACTTCGCATTCTCCAATATCCAACTGATCAATGTTTCTGACATTAGCATATTTTTATGCATTGTGGGGTTGGTTATAAAAATAAACGGAGAGCATGTGCTTTCCGAGAGGTAATTCATTTTCCTGCTTGAGCTTTTGCAGTTACTTGGGTCAAGCTGGTCAGCTCCATTCGAATTTTTAATTGACAGAAAATTGTCTAGCGATTTACTCCTTGCATCAAAATGACTTGAAAATTTTATGAGAAAATGGAAATGAAATTCATTGCAAAAGTCTGTATTCAACGTAGTATATCGTGAGGTTGAATTCGACATAGTATTACTCAGAAAAATATCGGTTAGAACACAAAAACGAATATCAATATCGCTCTACAACGCAGATCTGCTTACTGCTTATACAGGAAAATTGTCAGCAACATTGCCTAGCGGTACAGCGCGCAGGTGACAGATCCTACGTGACGAGTTCGATTTGCGGCTGGAGCCGATCGCATTTGACGTATATAACGGGTGGCTGCTGACTCGAAGAGCGCAAGCTCGCTTCGCAGTCTCCCTCAATTAGGCTACTGTTGAATTTTCAGTTCAATATAACATGAAAATAACCTCAGTTATTTAATCAATTGCTGAAAATATGTCCAGAATACGCTATGAACGTAGTATTTCAAAGTAGAACGATTGCAATTATTAACAAGGAATTGCTTGCTTAGGTAATCTTTTTACATATACATTAGCTTATACACTGAAGACTGGATGATACCTTCAGTACATTTGCTTCCTTCATAACCACCAACGCATTCATCACATTCTCCAGTATTTTCGTCACATATACGACCGCCGGCTAAAAATATTCATCAAAACTTAAAGAAAGTACAGTAGAAGTTAAAAAAAATCAAATCTTCATTATACTTGCGGGGTTACGCAGAAGCGGGTAACGAGTGGCAAGGCCCATAATTATCAAACAAACGAAAACTCGAGCCATTACAAATTAGAAATACAAATCATCGTTCTATAAGTATAGCACTGAACGCACGTTTACAGAGGGAGCATTATTAAGTTTATCACGAACAAAGCCAGAAAAAATAAGTTGCTATTCTATAAGCATGTCAATTGCCGAGGTGAATTCTAGGGCACGAAGCTAAAACAACTTTTTTAATAGAGCACAATTTTTGTGGTTCCGCTTTTATAACAAATGCAACTCAAGTTACCGGAATAAGTTATTTATGACACACCCAATTGGACCATTTGCCTGAAGTTAGCTAGCAGTAGGGCTGCATAGAAAAGGCGTCGCATATCTTTCTAGAAAAAATTCAGTATGCAAAAAATACCTCAGAGAAAACGAAAACGATTGAAGAGATCCTTGTCTGCCAGATGCATCACGTTTCAGTTTTGGCGATGCCAATCATCGCTTTGTCTATTACGATTTAATTTCAAATTCATTTTTGCGTCTTTGGGTGTGGACACTGGGCACTAATGATAGTTCAGTTTGGCGGCTCCTCAAACCCGCAACAGAAGTTAAGGTTAGAATTTAACTTAAAAAGGGCAAGTATAAGTAATCAATTAATTTCAAAATGTTTATGCACTTACGACTATTAGGTACAAAGCATTCCCCACACACGTTCTGGCATTCAGGTGGATTCCATCGATTATTGGGACAACCGGTACTATTCTGGGAATTTACCACTAACCCTGTTAGAAAAAATCAAGTGTTTAACTTTTCACATAAATTTGCCTCAAGCAGTCTTATTAACCATGGACCTGACATAGTCTTCTTTACAATAAAGACAAAAGAAAGATTGTTTAAGGGGGAAGAAGCACTAAGATTTTATTGGCCAAGCATATGCCCAAAGTATAGCACAAATCATAGTCATGACCAGTGTTTTCTAAGGTTTGCCTTGAGAAACCACAAAGCGATTTGGAAAAGTAGCCAATTTTTAAATTTGCTTTCTGCGCTATATTTAAGGCACATTTTGAGAGATCGTTGGACAATTGTGAGAGACCATTTCAGTGTTTCAAAACGCCTTAAAAAACCCTGGTCATGACTAATGTCACCAATACACCTAAGCAAAGAAAATCTATAAGTCAGCTTTATGCTAAGCTACATGGTTTTATGTATAGGCGCACGCAGGGGGGGGCACAGTGCCATGACCCCCTTTGATCCTTTAATAAGGTGCTAAAACCTAACTTTCAGTCTAAAGTTCCAAATCTAATAATGGTTGCAGCCTCCTTTCACATATTTTAGCCAAGCTTCTGCTTTTAAACATAAGCTGCGAAAATATTTTTGCATTGTCCATAGAGACTGCACTCACCTGCTCACTGCATGCTCTTTTTCAATAACAAAGTGTTCTAAAATAAGTGTTATTTTATGTGAAAACCGTAAAAATTTGTTGATGGCTGGGGGTTCACTCCCAAACCCCAGGTTGTGCCCCCCTCTAACCCTTTGCCAAATCCTGGGTGCGCCACTCGCTTTATAACACAAAAAAATAATATTCGAGCATTGTTCCTGTAACATGTATGATTGCAAAATGTTCTTTTACTCCAACAAAAGCAATATCCTTGCGTTGAGCAGTTCATGACAAATATTACAGCTTGGAGTGGGCCTTATTAACAAGCAGCAACAACATAATTTGTAGATGTGTGCAATTTCAACATAACAAAAAAAACGAGGTGGACAAATGGCAAAAGAGCGCAAAACAGATGCCCAGAAGGTACCATATGTCTTGAAGTTACGGGTCCCTACATCATGTAGCTCAGAGGTGGGCAGTACTGCGGTACTTTTTTAGTACTGGTGCCGGTACCGTTGGTACTTTGGAAAAAAAGTACCGGTACTGCAATGTCGGTACTTTCACTTCTCAATTTTTAGGCAGTACTTCGTACTGTTGCAAAATCTTCTATAAAAAAAAAGGGGAAGTCTGCACAACTATACCTTTCGCAGCAATCGCTTGAAAGATTTGTTTTTAAAATACAATACTGCTATCCCGTCAAGCGCAGCGATAGAAAGATTCTTTTCCCCAGGAAAAGATATTTTAAAGCCGAAAAGGAGTGGTCTTTCAGACGACCATTTCCAAATACTTTTGTTTTTGAAAGGCAGTTCAGAGTAAAAGTTTTTTAATAATTTTGTCTGTTTTTTTTTGCATCATCGTTCGTTGATAAGATTGTAACTGTAAGAAAAGGTCTCAAGACCTGGGTACATTCTCAGCCTGCGTACAAAGTGGCTTAGGTAATGTTAAACAGAGTTGAGCAATGCGTAGCCCAAGTGAAATAGATGCGCCCTTCGAAATGTTTTTCTTCTGGTTCGATACGTTTCCGGGATGTTTACTTTATCTCAGTAGGCTTACGGATTTGATTGGTTGATTTTTTCGTGTTTCAATGCAACTTAAAAACTCTACAGTTGTAATTGAAAATCAATGAAGTATAGTGCAGTACTTTCTTTTTGGAACTTTTTTTGAAAAGTACCGACAGAAGTACTGCGGTACTTTTGATTTTTAACTACCGAGTACCGCTACTGCCGGTACTTCGATACTTTAAAAAAGTACCATGCCCACCTCTGATGTAGCTGTGTAAACAACAAAATCTAAACAGTAACGCGTATTACATCACTTACCACTGATTAATATTGTAAATACAGCAAATTGAAATGAGACAGCCATTAGTATATATCAACAAATCTTTTTTCACCAGTATATCTAAAACAGTTGTGTTAATCATGTCAGCATATAAAAAAACTTCAAACATTAAACTTCAGCGGTGAGTCCAGTTGATAATTTCTTAAAAATAATAAAGTTTTAACAAGGTTTCTGAGATATTTAGATAATTTTGGATAAACAGATCATGCAGTTTGGGTAGCTGTTGAAAATCGATTTTCTGCAACTCAACAGTCTTGCAATTTAAGCATTGAATTTTGGGCAGGCAACTTTTATACCAGGCAGTAGGCTACCGCACTGCCGGTATCAAGTATTTTTAACTTGGAAACACCATCAGTACCCATGTAAGACCCTAATATATGGCATGAATACTCTCATTTTAATGCCAAGTGACACATAGCAACGCAAAAACGTATTTTTTTTCTGAAATTCCCAAAGGTCCAGTTAGCAGTATTATCATCTTCCTATTAAATGAAAGAAATTGAAGTGCATCATACAAGTAGAAAGCCACTAGTCTGCATAATAATCCCAACAACTGAACAGAACAACTGCTCTGATGATGATTACCGGCACTTTATTTTTAGGAAGTGGCTAAAGTTACGTGACCGTAACATTTGCCTCTTTAGTTTATTTTATTACTTCGTCACGCTCTCGTACAATCAGGGAAGCGTGAAGGGATAATAAAATAAACCAAAGAGACAAATGTTACGGTCACGTAACCTTAGCCTCTGCCTTATTTTTATCCTTCTGTCACAAAAGAGCAATTGAGGCACTAATACATTGGACAAATCAAGACTAATACATAGAGAAATCTAGAACAAAGCTGCTTTTGTTTCTGAGTTTTTCAGTTGAATTTTGGTCCTAACTTCTTTAATGTTGCTTGTTAGATTCCACCAAGCTGGAATAATTATTGGGAAACATCTTGACCAAGGACGCAACACTACAAGCTGAGTAGAACCATCAACCTTGCAATTGTGGCCATTGTAAGCTGTAAAAATGATGCTCTAAACCACTGTACTACATTGCTAACCCTTCTGATTGAACCTCTTTAATTGGAAAAATCTCAAGGATTGCTGGCAGTCTGCCTTTGCAAAAGCACAATAAGTACAGCATGGTAAATTTGTCGACTTCCAGTCTGTATTAGTAAGAGTTTAACACTGAACATAGAAGGTCAACGAGGGAAGTTGCAAATATCAACTTTGGAATCATATACCAGTATACCGGTAGGTCAGATGTGAACCAAATCAACCCCTAAGTCTACTACTCTTGAAGCAAAAGCTTTGCAACAATATGCTTGACCACTAGATCAGTTGTTTTGTTTGATCAAGATTCTACAAGCAGTATCACTGCAGTACCTTGCTGGTACCGGTACTCCTACTGCATTATTGCAGCCAGTTAGCTGGTTAGCCTAATTTCTAAGAACAGCAGTGGTAATGGTACAAGTTAAACTAAGCTAAAGTGATATAGCTTTATGCATATACAATAGCCAAAATATAACTTTAACAATATCAATTTTTTCAAGAAAATATATGTACAAAGACCATATTAGAGTTTCCACTACCATTACACAAATACCGATAGGTGTGGAACACTGGGTACTGGGTAGGTAAACTCAGTGCTATTAACACCTAGCCAAAAAAAAACTACCTTGCTTTGACGTCGCACAATAAGGCCTATAAGTTTTTGCGCAATAAACACTGTCTACAGCATGCTATCTTTTCTCGCAGTCCTGCTCAGACTTCACCATCCTTTCTAGTTTTAAAAATAAGCAAGCTACAAAATACTCTCAAGTTTGTCCATGGAGTTTTGGTGACACCTAGTGTATGAAATTATTTAGCAAAATACAAGTACTCACACAACCAATCGCATGGCAAAGCGGAGGGAGAGCCTGGACTCTAGACTCGATTCCAAATCGAATCAGGCAATCAGCCCTAAAAAACAAAACTTGTGTTTTATAATTCCGTTTTTGACGTTTAGTATTGAAAAGATGGCGTAATCACCGATCGCTTTACTCGTTACATTAATGCAATTTCGCTGGCCGGCAATCAACAATGGTGACAAAAATAGAAAAAAAATCCGCAAAATTGGTTTCATCCCACAGAGAAACGTATTTAACGGTGCTTTAAAACTTGGGACTTCCAGTCTTACTTTGCCCAAAACCATAGGTGGGCAAGTTAATCAAAAACCTTAACTTCGTTAATGCATACTCCGTTGAGAAACTTCGTGCTTCCGTTGCCGGTGTAGTTATTTCGCTAATTTCAGATCTAATTAACGGAAGTTAAGCACGTCCGATAATTCGTTAACAGAAGTACGTGAGGTGAGTCTACACCGCATGTAGCATTGCAAATTTTAGGTACCGGTTTCGATGTGAACCGCGGTTCGCCGACGAAGGTTTTCTAACATAAGTCAGGCAAATCTCAAAATCAACGTTGGAACGAGTCCACCCATTGAAGGACTCGAGTCGAGTCCGAGTCATTTGGGACTGTGACTCGAGTCGAGTCCGATTCCATTTGAAAATGCTCGAGTCGAGTCCGAGTCCACCAAACTCGAGTCGAGTCCGAGTCCACCAAACTTGAGTCGAGTCCGAATCTACCAAACTTGAGTCGAGTCCAAAACCACCAATAAAAGTCCTTTCGAGCCCGACACCAAAACTTTTTGTAGTAACATTCTCCATGAAATATGGCAATCTAGTAGTAAAAGGCCTACCCTTCTGACCTAACTGCACCACACCACAAACTTTCTCTAAAAGTAATATTGGTACTTGCAATGCGCTTGGTACAGGAACATGAAATAGGCTATTATATTATGCTGATCGCAGGTATACTTTATGGCTATGGCACTAAATCATAAATGGTTTCTCTGCTGCACAAGTAGCCTACAGTTAAAATATCTATCAAAAAGCTTTAAGTTTAAATAAGCATATGCAGCTGACCAATTTTCATCAACATGCAAAGAAGCCGTTGATGCTATCAACATTGAGCCAATATGGAAAATGAAATATGAATGGCAATCATTTTCAAGTATTTTAGGTTATCACTAGGGCGATGTTTTATTGACCTAAAAATCTCAAAAAATTGACCTTATTTTATTAAAAAATTGACTTTATTGACCTAACGAAACAATGAAATGAAAGAACCAGCCCATAAGAAAAAAAACAACAACTACACTAAAGTCATTTCAGTTAGTGCTTATATAGATTATAATGTACGCACATGCAATTTAAGTGTTTCGCTATTCGCTGTATTGCAATCTTTCCAACATCAAAGTATGTTTGAATAACTGCATTGTCTTTTCAATTCTAATATTTTTGACTGCCGGCACGTAGCGACAAAAATATGTGACAAATGAAAACACGACGAAAAGCTTATTTCATCATAAGCCGATTTTGCTGAGATTGCAATTTTGCAAACTTAAGCTGTCTGAACGGACCTTTACAATCGAAATCGATCAAATCACATCAAACTTTACATTAATGAATTAAGCATGAGTAAACTGTAATACCGGTAACAGTCTGACGACAGCATACACCTGCCTGGTACCCAGTGGCGTACGCAGGATTTTTCAATGGGGGGTTTCAGTGACGTCACATCGTGATGACGTAAAGATACTACATTACAATTACAGTAGTTTTGAGATATTAAAGTGCATCGTATTGTAATGTTTCCGGCCTAAATTGCAGTTAACCATGATTAAGCTATATAATGCCATAACAAGGAAACAACAAAGATATTTCATTCACATTTTTGCTTAATGCTTTGCGTTTCATTTAAGGAGAGAAAAGGTTTCACAGAAACTCAAGCTGTCAAGCCGTGGTTAAAAATTTTCTGAAAAAATTTTAGTTGAAATCATTTTTGGGCCATAGGAAGGTTAATTGACCAAGGTAGGCTGGCTAGCTGTCGCAACGTCACAAACAGGGTGCACCCAGGGGGTAAAACAAGCAGTTCTTTCTCTCCAAAAAAACTTTTTTCAAGAACCAACATTAATATAAACAACGCATATAGGCAAAACCTCGTTATGAACAGTCACTATACGGCACACTCATCATGAAGGGGGCAGTTTCTCGCTTGAAATTTGAAAAGTGAAGATATTGGAGCATAAGAAAAAACTGCCCTACCGACCAAAACGTTTTTAAACTAAAATAAATTATGCGCGAGAGGAATCCCTAATCATCCGATTAAAGTCAAAAACAGCGTCGATATTATCTAAGCCTTTTTCTGCCAAATCACAGCGTCGATATCAGATGCTTTCAAACACATAATCGGGGTGTCTATGGGAAACGAAGAACTCTAGCTCCTGAGATAGTCAGCTTACGGTACGAAAAAATAATGTTGTCTCTCCCCTCGTTCCGCCCCTAGGCCTCTTCAAATCTTTCGTTGGTCTTTTGTCGTCTTTGGCAGTATTTTTATCTTACTTTTGGCACTTAGAGCACCGTCAATTTAGTTTTTTATATTTTAATAAAATTTCTCAAAAAACCGGGCGATTATAGCGTAGTGATAAAAGATTTCGCTATCGATGCGGAAGGTTTGGGACTCAATTCCCAGGCCGGTCAAATCGGACACAGTGTAGCCAACGGCTAGCAACCGCTGCGACGTTTCTTTGGAGCTGCGTTACCCAGGCGCTAAGCCGCGGGGTCGGGCCCTGCCACTCGCTACCACATTTCAGTACAACAACGAATTTAAGGAAACGAGTATAATCAAGATTTGATTTGATTTAAAAAAAAAATTTGAGCGCAGCCATAGTTACTGCAGATACACCGCATTTAAGGAAACTTTTACTTCTTAATTGTTTCACAGCAACATCAATGACAAAAACGCACTTCAAGCAAAACACAACAGAAAAGTTGGACTACCGGGTACCGGTATTGTAGCATTGCATCGTAATCAGTGCTCGAGTTGTAAAAACACTTATGGGGGGATGGTACAACTTTTCAAGCAGACGTAAGGAGGGATGATCATTGTACTTGTAAGGGAATGGTTTACGCTAAAATGTTTTGTGGGGGATGGTGTTGTTTGGGATGAAAACATGACAGCAATTTTGGCAAGCTCCGCATGAAGAAAAGCCGGTTCGTTTAAAAAAAGAAAGGTTTTATTTTTTCGGCAATAGTCAAGGGGGAAGGGGAGTGCTTACTCCCGACCCCTGCGAACGTCACTGGGGCCCATCTCTGAGCGCTTGGGTAATACAGAAACGTCGCAGCGGTGGCGAGCGGTTGACGACACTGTGCCGATTTGACCATCCCGGGAATCGAATTCCAGACCTTCCGCACCGATAACCTGTGCCCTTAACAACTGAGCTAACGGCCGGTACTGGCCCAAAAATCGAACCCAAAATCTCCTGCCCCGATAGCGATGTATTTAACCATTACGCCAACTGGCCGGTTTGGCTCAAAATTATGACATCGCAAGCGTAATATCTGCATGCGTTGCAACCGTTCTCTTCCAAGAATGCCTTCTGCGCTGAAACGTTGTCTTGTCCAGCCATAGCTGTTGAGAGCAATGTCTTTATGGCATCACAACACGACTCCAGCTTTAGTGCCCATTGACCTTGTCGAGGCTTGCATTTTGAGCCAGCCATTGGTTCAAGCTCTACTCACCAGAAAAGTTTGACTACCGGTATTATTGCATCACCATGAAAGTTTCTCGAGATTACATAGGCAATTTGATACAGCATAGAAAAACACAATCTCTGTATGAAAAAACGCTAATCGGTCCAAGAAAAGCGGTTTTTAATTTTTTCCAATCGTCATTGGGGGAGGGGGGATTTGACCCCCGAACCCCCCCCCCCTGCGTACGCCACTGCTGATACCACCAACAGTAACGAACCTCCATCTCTAAATTATCTGAGTCATCTCTTTTTGAGTGTAAAATAGAATCGCGCAAAAAAAGCAAGAAAGCAAAAATTGACCTAATAAAAAAAAAAAATTGACATTTGTTGACTTTATAACTTCATCAATACTGATCCTACGACCGTGAAATTTTGTTTCCACATAGTTAGAGATATTTTCTCCATCCAAAAAAAAATTGACTTTATTGACGGTGAATCGCCCTAGTTATCACAAATCGATGGCATGCTTTTATAAAGCCCAAAAAATTTTACGACTTAAGACTATGTGCACCACTAGTAGCACATATACTCCAGTAGCCAATGTGCAAGCATGTATCAATCGGCTGTCATTAAGTATGTAATCAAGTATCGCAACCACTTAACAAACAAAAGCATTTTTTGGACTCAAGGCGTGAAAGATATTAACATATTGATTGGATTACCGAAAATCCGTTCACGGAAAAGTAAAAATCAGAACGGATTTTGCCTTTCCACCAACTTGGACTTGAGTCCGAGTCCGGGTGAATGACTCGAGTCCGAGTCCATAATTCTCATTGAGAACTCGAGTCGAGTCCTTTGTACAGGGGACTCGAGTCATTACAACACTGCTCACAATACAACTAACCAAACTAAACTTGGTTTAGTTTTTGAGACGGATTGCACTAATTGGTCAGAAACAGCCACAGTTTACGTACGGTTAAAACATATCTCATGCTTAGCAGCTAGGCTTAATCACTGCGACCAAGTTTAATAAGGACAAGTAGATCTAGGGCGATTATTTCATAGAAAGTTTTGTTTGTTTTGACATATTGGTAGACTACTTCGATGCATCCAAACGCACAAAACTCAGAAACAATCATTTTCCCGATGTTTAGTTTCCACCTGAAAAATCTCTGGATCTGCTTCAAATATACGAGTTTACAGACTAGTTGCGTTGAGAAAAATTCAAATTTGTCCTGCATAGCTACAGAGCCACACTGTAGGCGATTTTGACTAGTAACTAAATTTTGATATAAGCTGTGATCTAACGACAGCTTTTGCAAGAGTAACTCACTGTTTAGCAAATCTTACCATTGCAATCAATTCAATCTTAATGCTAACTTGCTGTACTTTATTCTAGTTCTAAGCCTTTTTCTTGCAATTGGACCTACGCAGTGCAAAAGTTGCTCCAACTACTGAAGTCTTTCAATTATTTTCTCTTCTCTATATAATTCCTCCTCATAATGCTCTTTTGTTCCACTCCAACACTACACCTCTTATCTTCCTCTTTTCGTAAATACTGCAAAACATGTTGCAATGCAATGTAGGTTTAGGACAGTGATTTTGTTTGGGAGGTACAGACCTGCTTTCCGCAATCATTGACCGAGCAAGATGACGCTTTTTAGGGGCAAATGATTAAATTAACGAGAGATTTGCTTTTTAACGGAATGTAACGGAAGTTACCAAACGCATTGCGTTAAGTAAGAGGACGGTTTATCGGAAGTTAATGAAGTCCGTTAATTTCAAAAAGCAATTTAACGAATTAACTAATCAATGAAAACATTAGCTTCGTTATTAACGATTAACGAAATAGTGCCCACCTCTGCCCAAAACTCTAAACTTAGCTGGCAGCAATGTAACAGCTCAAGGCCGGTGCCAAAAGGGGGCCACCCCCCTGCCCCCCCCAATCAATAAGTTTACTCTTTTGAAGACGGTGGCTTTCGTGCTTGATTCAGATTTTTAACCCCTGATAAACGCTTGGCCCCCCTAAGTCCATTGCTCAGCCGCCGGCTCAGCGACAGCTTCATTTTTTCTTCGTTTATTTGCTTTTTGACGTTTGTATCAGGGAGTCGAACCGTTTAATTTTTCCGGTTCAGTTTGGGTTCAACAGCAGTTTCAACTTTCGGTTCAGTTCCGGTTAAGGTTCAGATAAATTGAAACGCTCCGGTTTAGGTTCGCTCCAGTAAAAAATATTTCAAAACCGGTTTATAAAGTTCCGGTTCAGGTTTGCAGTAAAAAATGGTATAATTCTAGTAACACAATTTAAAAAATGATACGTACAAAGTAATTTTTTTCGCATTGACAGGCCAATATAATGCATAAAATACTTGTAGTAAAGCCAATTTCGAGATAATTAAATTGTTACTATGCTCAGACACCGGCGGCCTATCACTGGACTAAATCACATTTGGCGCCGTGTTTCGCATTAGTCTTGGCATTTAGTCAAGCCGCAGGTTAAACTGTAACCGGGGTTACCATCGGTCAACACCAAAAAATAGGCACGCTCTTGTTGCGATGACGTAGCAGCCAGTGGTGTAAAAAGTAGTCCAGAAATCTAGTTAAGTAAAAGTATTGTTACTGATGGCGGAAACTACTTGAAGTAGAGTAAAAAGTAGGGGATGTAAAAAGTAAGCAAGTAAAAGTAAAAAGCACCAGCAATTTGAAACTATACTTAAGTAAAAAGTAACGTTTGCAAAATCCAGGCCATAAAACTGAGCTTTGACAAAAGATAATTTGCCCACTTCCAAACTCGACATATATTTTGCCGATGCTTAAGTATATTTAGGATAATTAGCACATTTATTTGACGAAAATAAAAAAGTGAAGTGCGTCATGATCTGCAAAATGCAACCTCAATGTCCACGCCACGCCAAACACAAACAATAAAAGACCACTTGATATCAAGAAAATGTAGAACTTATATAAAATAAAACAATACATCTAATGCTAATGTTGCCAATTTTATTATCAAGCATGGATATTTATCATTTGCGTGATACATTGCTTAATGTTAACCACTTATCATTTTTAAAGCCGCTTAAGTAGCGTTACTTTTTGATTGAACTACGTAAGTAAAAGTAGAAGCAGTCGAAATATAAACTACTTAAGTAAGTACTAGTTACCAAGCAATAATACTTAAGTAGTCTACTTATGTAAAACTACTTCGTTATTTGACACCACTGGTAGTAGCAGTAGGTTACCACTCCTTATCAGAGTTGGGCAGTACCGCGGTACTGTAACGCGGTACTTTTTTAGTACCGTTATAGATACCATCGGCACTTTTTAAAAAATGTACCGTTTTTGGTACCGTCGTTACTTTTTAGACCGTTTTACTCGATATTTCGGTAACTTTTTTTGAGTAAACTTAAGAAAGCAAAAGCGGAAAACTTTTTGGGTTTTTCCGCGAAAAGCATCTTCGAAAAGTTCCGCGAAATCACGTTGTTGTAGATCAGTGGTCGGCAACCTCCGGGCTGCGATCCCGTGCGAAGTTTGTGACCGGTCCGTTTGCGTTTTCAGAATAAATGCTTTGAATTTGAAACATTTTATAACGTTGGACGTAATTTCAGTCGCCAACAAATTTTTGCGGTTTTAGCACTTTATTACAGGGCCAAAGGGTGGTATGGCACCGTAGCCTTCCCCTGCGTGCACCTATGACGTCAATTCGCCTGTAACGGCAGTTTTTTTTTAATCCCCTAGAGGTGCCGTTATAGACGAATTCCACAACCAACATTGTTAACTATTCATTTCCGAATAGAAATAAATTCAACAACAATGCGAATCAGTGTTTCATAACTGAGTTCAGTTAAAGAAAATATGCGAATTCACTCACCACAGTTTAATAACATCTATCTCAAAACCGACAGTCTGTTTCACCCAAAAGAGATCATCTTACTCAAATAAAATCTATTCTATTTGAATAAGATAAGGTGAAACAGACTGTCGGGTTTTACAGATGTTTCTAAACTGTGATGAATTTGTAGAAATAAATTTAGATTTATTAGCAACATACCTATTTAATGATCTTTCAAAAACTTTTACAAATGTGTTGCAAATAACTAAATTTTATAAAAATTGAAAAAAATTCTTCAACGCCAAAGATGGGCAAACTGCGGGCCGCATGCACATCTTTTTTTTTTGCTCTTCACCGACTTTCAGTGGAAAAGTAGTAGATCTGCGGACGTGTAGACTTTTTTATTTTTGCTCATCAATGCTTTGTGGGAGCAATTTAGACCAACACTTTCCAAAAAGGGGGGATTGCGTAAGAAAGGTTGAATACCACTGGTCTAGAGTAGAAGTACTGGTCTACATGGAAAAGTTCTACTGGTCTACATGGAAAAAACAACTTCTACTGGTCTACATGGAAAAAATTTATTTCTGTGTCATTGAGTCATAGACCTGCAAATTCTGAGAAAAATGTAGATTTTGGTTCATCTAAAAGTTCTGAGTATGCTGCTACTGATACACCAACCTCTACTGGAAGTGGCATTGAAAATGAAAACATTCCCTTTAACACAATGATGAAGTTCACACAGCAAGAACCTTTGCAACATTTTTTTCGTATATAGGTCATAAGCTCTTTCACGTCCTTAGTATTGTTCGAATGCAGCAACGCAACCAGATAAGCAGGGGTGTGACAAAAGTTTCTGCTCTCCACGGCGAGTTTCTGATGATGATACTCTTTATACCTAGCCTCGTAACTAATGAAGGAGACCAACAGATTGTTATACATGCTTCCATACATGAGAATGCTTGTTTTAGTAAGCGTGCCGCTGTCACCTTTTTGCTATAACCGACGTGTTCGCTTGCAGTATCAAGATTCGCGTGAGACTACAACTCAGACCTTACACAAGCACCAGATGCGACAAAAAGCTTAATAAGGCTTTAATTTCGTTGCTTTGCAAGACGAAAACCAAAACAAAAATTAGTTTTTAAGAAAAAAATTTCGTTTCAAAAGTACCGTAAATCGGTACCGAGTAACGATATCGTTGTTAGTTTGTTACTTTTTCAAAAATGTACCGTTATCGGTACCGACGGTACTTTTTTAGCAAAGTATCGGTACCGATATCGTCACTACTTTTAAAGTACCGAGTGCCCAGCTCTACTCCTTATAAGTAGGGCAAGTTTCTGCAAATTTTGCAACTTTTTTTACAGCTTCGGAAAGCTGTCTAAGTAACAACATACTTTATTACAGCGTGCATGGAGCTGTTTGCCTAAATTTCATTTTGCAACTTTTTTGGTTTTTAAAAGCAACTTTTTGTTGCAACTTTTCGAAATATTTTTAAAAAATCTCACAAAAAAGCATGAACAGCCAAGGGAAATTCTACTAATAACCATAGGCGCGGGAAGTAGGGTGCCAGGGGGGGCTCAAGCCCTCCCTGAACTTTTTTTAGCCCCCCCTGAACCATTTGAGCCCCCCCTGACAATTGAAAAAATTATGCACTGAGTGCGACGGGATTAATGCCTGCAACGTACATACGTAATGAAGCAAATATTTTTTAAAGTGCTTTTAACCAACGAAGAATCACTATTCTTTTAAAAATCAATCAGTTACCGTATTATTCACTTGGTTAACGTAAAATTTTCAATGTTTGAAGTTCATTTTTAACCGTGTTTTATATCAGCGTTTGCAAACCTTTACAGCAGTCATGGACGATGGACCAGTAAAAGTATAATGGCTGCCAATTCTTGTAGCTGCCAAACACTTTACGCCAAACTACTCTGAATGCTCGAATGAAAGTCGCTACTGATCATGGGAATTACGTAAATCGTGAACGAAAATGCGATGAAGTGCAAAAAAACGGTCCTCAATCCATCAGATGTTCCGAATTCCACCAAAATTTTTGTGAAGAGCTAAAAAAAAGGTCTTCACGGCCCGGACGCGTTACATGAACTGGAAATGTTGGTGGCCAACCTGATTTGTATACATGCCAAATTGACCCGCGATCGACAGCCAAGCATCCAAAGATCGACCGGTACATCGCGATCGACTAGTTGGGCACCCCTAATCAAGCTTATATGAGCTGGTGCAAGTTCTCTTCTGGTTGAGTTTTTTTAATGGTTTTGAATTTTTTCTACCAACCCAATGAAGCGGCTAAATCACTACTAAACTGGCACCGATGATCAGTAGGCTACTCGATTTGAGGGGGATGCCATCCACCCTGAAAACAACACCATCCCCACATAAAACATTTTAGCGTAAACCATTCCCTTACAACTATAATGACCATCTCTTTTTAGGTCTGCGTGAAAAGTTGTAGCCTACCACCCCCCATAAGTGTTTTCGCAACTCGAGCACTGCCGATGATTGTTACTAAAATTGAGCTAGTACGCCTACCTAAATACCTATATCTACACATCTCATTATGTTAAAAAATGGTTCAGTGCTTTATTTTGATTGTGTGTTTTTTGTTATTTTTAAACCTCAATGGGGCATTGTTTGTTGCATGTAACTCTGATCAGCAAAGCAAAAGTTAGATCGGACAAATTTTGTTTGCCTACTTTTCGGTTTTGTCATTGAGGGATTTGCATTTTACAAATACATGAGTAGTAATTCGAGCATGGTTAGAAAAGCCTAATGGTAGTAAGCAATCTTGTTTTCCATGATAAAAAATTATCCTGAAAAAATTCCGGTCACTTAAGCGGGCATGCAATTGATGTCTATCAAAATAGGTCTACTGAGTGTCCTGCTCTCAAAAACGTGCGTTCGAAAAAAAGGGGGGTCTGGGGGGCTTCGCCCCCCAGACGTTGACACGATCTTACTATTTTGAGCCCCCCCTGTCCAAAAAACGTTCCCGCGCCACTGCTAATAACTTCCCAGATGTTGGGAAGTCTGTGTTACGTCTACTTTGCTTTGATGCAAGCAGTAATTGTCACAGAATGCGTAATGAATGAGGTCTTCCAGCGTCATTTTTTCTGTAACAATAAGCTCGGTGTATTCTGTAATTATGAGCTTCAGCATGTTGAGCAAAGCAGTTTTTAGCTAAGGACCGTCACTTTGCTCAGGACGATGTTAGGAAATATTTAGCAGTGTATGCAAATAAATCCTGTTCATGCCAATAGCAGACACAAAATTTGACAATTGATTTCACCGCTCGTTATACTCTTTCATACAACTTTACAACTTTCGTTAAAAATAATTGCAATTTTGTTAAAAATAAACGCAACTTTTTTAACTTTTTAGAGCAACAAAAACTTGCCCTTCTTATAAGTTAAAAGCTTTTTGTTGCAAAATGTTGCTACGATTAAAAAACTAAAACCAATTTCAAAACGCCATAACTAATTAATGAACGACAAAAGAACATCAAATTTTTTCCATTCTTCGTTCGTTTAAAGAAAAAATGGGTTTCAACTAAGTCGAAGACATATTAAGCACGTGATTCAAACATAAGCAGGTTTCTTAAAAATAAGCACATTCACGTTTTGTAAGACATTGCCCTTGAAAATAAGCACAAACCTTACGAATAAGCACGAAAAGGTAACCCTGGCTATGGCCTTAATCAAAATCAGCTTCTAGCTGTGAGATTGCAAAATAATTTCATTAAATAATGGAAAATTACAAAAACTTTTCACCACACTTCACCCCTCAGCTCTATGTCACATCATTACGCAATATGAATATTTTATTTGCGAACGTTATACATGACCTACATTATTTTGTTTACCTAACCTGCATGAAGTTCAGCTGGCAGGGGAAAACACTCTTGTCCACAGGCAAAAGTGTGAGAACCCAAACATTTGAAAGCATAATTCAAACTTTGAACCCTACACAGCTAAAATGAACAACAATATGCAAAAAACATGACACTGTGCCATGTTTTGACTTTATGCTACTTATCAGATACGTGAATGAACGAAAATCCTTCACTGAAATCCTTTGATGGTACACAGTAAAGATGGCATGGGCCGCTAAGAGACCCGCTAGCGAACGGTTAACCAGTTTTTTTAGTGGTCCGCTCACGGCCCAGCCCTGTCTTATGTTTCTAATTGGGCCGCTAACGAGCCGCTACGAAATTTTGAAATCCTTTCAACTTGCATTTTTTTAAAGTGTGGTTGAAGCATGGTTGAAGGTTCATAAAATAATAGGCTTTGGGTGGGCCGAGCTTTAATTCAGGGATGAGTTGCCGGGTCGGTTACCGATACTGGGCTAGAGATTACATGCCATGGGCGGTCCGGGTTGTAAAAAAGTCAGTCCGTGCCATCTCGAGTAGCCCACACAGTTACTCTGTCCACATGCCAATTCTAAAGGGCAAAAAGCCCTCGAGCTTTCTGCATCATAGCTAGATTTATGACGTCATAATCACTTTTCAATTATGACATCAAAAATTTGATTATCATGCAGAAAGCCCAAGGACAGAGTAACTGTATCTTTGAATAAAATTTTAGGTGTAAGCAACATCTGCCTGCACAAGCACTAAACCAGTGGTTCCCAAACTTTTTCGAGTTGGGACCCACTATTAATTACCACAACTTATGGCGACCCACTTAACTTTCTACATAGTTGTTGTTGGTTTCTAGGTTAACGCTATCGTTGCAAACGAACACACCTCTCGAATTATGTATCCCAGTTGCCGAGTTTGCATAGCGTGATAATTCTCCGTCACGATATCGTTTCTAAGGAACAAACCTCTGCAATTAAAAAAAGTCTGCGACAGCAGTTATCAACCTCATAGTAACGTGTGTGAGAGACGAAAGGTTCAATGACCTGAGGTTACGTGAACATCACGCCACAATTCAAGATTGTGTGATGTCACAATCATGATAATTTCTTCTTGATTTTTGTATAGGAAATAGCCAGTATAGGTAAACAGAGCGTTCTATAACTTTTTACGACCAAGACCCACAAACTATACCAACTTTCTACAACTTTTCACGAACCACCAAGAGGTCTTTCGCGACCCATAGTTTGGGAAACGCTGCACTAAACAGTTTTAGCATCTTGCAATGTTTTTTTTTTTTCATTTTTTGTTTTCCAAGCCACATAATTGCAACTTAGGTTTTTATGTTAGCAATATATGCGCATCATGGAAGATGACCTAGTTTCGCACGGGCCCGCAGCCAGGGAGGGACGTGGGGGGCTCTTCTCCTCCTGGAAGAATTTTCGCCCCCCTTCCTAAAGAAAATCAGCTAGTTCTACGTGCGTGTATTGGTGTTCATTGTGTAGCAAACTCGGCAAAGAATTGTGAAAATTTACTACATGCGTGAGAAAAAATTATTCAAAGAAACTGTTTGTGTAACCCCAAACTAGGGTATTAATCCTCATTTTTATCATAAACAAGTCGCATCAAAAATTCATTCCACCTTTACGTAGGCCTATTACTGTCTTCAAGACCCGCAACCAGGAGGAGCGCGAAAAAATTTTGCCCTGTTTTTTGCTTAGTTAATGATTAGTTAAAGTGTGGTACGATATAATTCATGTTGTTCGCATAAAATATAAACGAAAATAAGCAAATCCGCAGTTCTTAAAAGTCGCATTACCCACAAGCTCGCCTAGTTTATGGTATTTTTTCACATCCTGATTTAGAAACCAATGGAAACTGCTTGAATTACTATTAATCGCCTGGGTCTGTAGGCTGTATGTTTGCTCAGTTCGGGTGTCACAACAGTCAACAGTAATATTATTCAACGTAAAAAAATTAAGTTCGTTTTGTATTGCACTCTTGTTGAATGTAGAGGAAAAGTGGATTCTGTGTGGCGTATAGCAAAAAAGCATTCGGTTCTCTGTCGTTAGGTTAGGAGTTCGATGCCCTTTGCCGTTGCTACATGCTATACCTCTGTTTATGCTGGCGTTGTCCTACGTCGGTGCTTCATTTCAGTTCTACGTTTGTTTTTTTTTTAATGAAGAACTTGTGCACAATGAAGATACAAAAAATGGATTTGTGCCTTGTACAAGTAGATATTAATCACTGTAGGCCTAATCCAGGGTTTCCCCAAACTTTCTTGTGCCACGGACCCATTTTTGCGAATTAAGTTTACCGCGGACCCCACTTTTAAGTTGCGTTAATTTTTCACCCAACTGCTATAAAAGCATAAAATGCAACACGAAAATAAATTGTGCTTAATCGTAGTTTCATTTTTACCGACACATATGAATCACATGAATGGGACGGATGGGGTTGCTTCTCACGGCTTTTGTTTCAAATGTTTCTCCCTAAATTGTACATTTAGACTGAGCGAATAGCGTAGTGCGGTCGCTAACCTGCGGTTCTTTGATCCTCAGGTTGCGGCTTTTTGTGGGGATAAACGAAGACCTTTTTTGGGAGAGGGAGAAACAAAGATCTTTTTTAATTTTTGATTGCCGTAGTGTTTTTGCTGCTCACAGTGTGTTTAATATTTTGGAATATTGGTTAAGATGGTTCTTTTAGTGCAGTAGGTTTCCGACCCCTGGCGTACTTGTAAAACACATCATTATCGGTGTGCAAGGTCTGGGTTCGATCCCCGGGCCGGTCAAATCAGACGCAGCGTCGCCAAGAGCAGTTTGCCATCGTTTCGAAGGTTCTTGGGAGTCGAAGCTGTATTGCACGATCGCTAATAAAGTCACAGTCGCGGAGATGGGTCCCGCCACTCGTTACACGCTTCTGCGTATTACCGCAAGTATAATAAAGGCTTGATTTTACTTTTACACAATTGCAATGCTTTTAGTTATTATTTGGCTCTACCAACAGGATGTAAAAGAAAGTAGGCCGTTAAAGCTTTCATCTTGTATCTTATAAACTTATATCTTAACAAGCATGCATCGGGGTCTCTCAGGGTCTCTCTGATCTAGTCTATTATCTCTGCTCGTGCGTTTAACCTGCCATTGCAATTAAGCTATTGCAGCATTATAATCAGGGTTACCACCAAATCATACCAAAACATAAGCACGCTGCAGTTAGGTGACCCAAAACTTAAAAGCTCTTTATTGTGAAACCACAAAAAGTCGGTGAAGACCCCCCAAAAAAAAGATCTTCACGTCCACAGAGTCCTGTTTTTCCACTAAAAATTGGCGAAGACCATAAAAAACTCTTCACGTTCACAGAGTCCTGTTTTTTCACTAAAAATTGGTGAAGACCAAAAAGGAAGGTCTTTGCGTCCACAGAGTCTTGTTTTTTCACAAGAAATCGGTGCGGACCAAAAAAAAGGTCTTTATCCGTCCGCAAAATTCTATTTTTTCCGCTAAAATTTCAAAAATAAGCACGGGACTCAAAATAAGCACGTTTCGTAGGAATAAGCACATTCACGTTTTCTACGACACTGCCCTTGAAAATAAGCACAAACCTCAGAAATAAGCACGAAATGCTAACCCTGATTATAATTCATAAACGATAAAGGCAAGAGTATCATAATCCATGACTAACTTCAATAATTACTCAACAATCAAGAAACAGTTGAAGAAAAAAAAAACATTCTGTAAGATTATTACTACATTAATTAAATGAGTCTGTGTACGTCCTGTAAAATCATTTGAAAGTTCTAGTTTTTTTATTTTTTGCAACATTGTCACGGACCCCTGTACGGTCGCCGCGGACCCCCAGGTCCACGGACCACGGACCCTACTTTTGGGAAACTCTGACCTAATCAGTGCCTCTGCGGTTTGAAGAAAACCCTACTTTCTCGGTAAACAACAGCAAAGTGTGCGGACTTTAGACTTTCCGACTTATCGACATTGCGACTTTTGAAAAAATGAAAAAAATTTGCTCCCTTTAGCATTTTCTTCTGGCTGCGGGCCTGGTTGCGCATCGAACCCACAAGGTCAGCTCCGTGGCTCAATACACCAAGCACTCGGCCAACTCAATGCTTTTATGAGGCAAAACTTTTCTGCAAACCAAATTTAGAAAAAAATACTTTGACCAAAACTTCTAAAATGAACCGCCTTTCGTCAAAAAACAAGTTTTTTCGTGAAGATAAAGGCCGAAAAGATATCACGCCATGGCCTAGTGGTTAAGAAGGTTCGCCTTGGAAGCTGGTAGACTTGGTTCTATTCTCAGTCTGGTCAAACCAAAGACTTTAAAACTGGTATCTGCTGTTGCACTTGCTAAACGCTCAGCAATTAAGTGTAGCGCGGAGGATGAAACGAACAGCGAATAAAAATACGTCAGTGAATTCTTGACAAAATTTAGTCCTGGCGCTAAAGGATCTTAGTATTCATAAAGCGCCATAAAACCACACAACATTTCATTTCAACATCACATTTAGCTACGGTAGTTCACGATTGAGAGCATCAAGGCAGAAAATTAATTTAAGTTATATGGGGCAATTTCAAAACAAAACTTGAAAAGTAAGTTCCAGTTTGATAACCACACTTCTTATTTAGGATCAGGCGACCTGTGGTGATTACACAATATCCATCGACAAAAGATGACATGAAACAACCGATCGCACGAAAGTTGCACGCGGGCCGCATGTGGCCCCAATGCCACGGTTTGCACCGCACTGAATTAGCTTATTATGCAAAGCACGAGATCAAATAACAAATATTTGAATTGAACTTCATACATCCTCGATTTTGTCTCCAATCAACAACAAACAGTTTCATTGTGTATTCGGCTGACAGTAATTGACCTACATAATTATGCAAAACAAGTGATTCAAGCATGGGCGTACGCAGAAATTTTTGCAGGGGAGCCAAAATTTTTTTGATAAGATCAGTGTTCAACAGCATTTTTATAGCACCAGCCTGACTTTTTTAATTTGTTTAAAAGAACCCAATATACTAATCCACTTGAAAACTGGTGCTATCTACGATCACCACATTTGCATGAAAACAATATTGCTCATTGAACGAAAAAGAAAACAACAATCGCACCTTTTTCCGATCGATTAAGCATTATAGACGCAGTAATTATTGAATACTACAGCTGTCCGCTATTTGGTACAAAGAGCTTGATAGGGTGTGCCGGTTTATAAGCCTCTCTATTATGCAGGAACAGAAAACGTGAGTAAAATTCCGACTGTTTTCGTATTTGCACAATTTCATCAGCTTCAAATTTTGCTTTAGCGATCAGTGGTACAATCAGACAAACCCATCAGCAAAGCGTTGACCAAGCAAGGCCAAAGTCAATCATACAGTAGATTTAATACAATACAAGTTAATACTATTTAAAACAATTTAATACGATTTGATTTAATTTAATAGATTTAATACGATTTAAAACAATACACCAAATAAAATTATAATTTGGTGTGATTTAACAAGCAAGTGGTTACTCTGATGAGTTTGCGTTGCTTAACTGCATTATTGTGCCAAACAGGGTAATTTTTCTTCGAAAAAAAAAAGAAAATCATCCTCCTTAAAAATGCTAACAAATTTTACCGAACTACAAGTAAGGATCTAAGCGCAATTGGGAAAAAGTTTGCTGTCACCCGCCTTGTCGTTGCGTATGGCTTTTCGTTAATGTTTTGCGGTGGGCTATATACGGTAAAACAGTTTTGCGGAACGCGGTCAAGGTGGACCCACAGCATGAGAATCAATTGCTTTTTGTGTCGCTGATCACACAAGCAAAAACTGTAAGTAGCATTCCAAACACTAAAATAAATAGTCAACCTCAGCATCAAACTTTAAAAAACACATGGCGTAATTTTCCGCGCCTTAGCAACTACTAAAGTGGTATGAAGCTTTGTTCAGCAGCGTGACGCAGTGGTTTGGAGCAAAAACTGATGATTCATCTTCCCCCATACCTCGTTGTGACGATAATTATGACTGCTTGGTGGAATCTAACAAGCTGCAAATTAAAGAAGTAGGAAGCAAAATTCCAATGAGAACTCGGAAACAAAGGCAACTCCTGAGCGAGCCTGGATTTGTCCTGCGCATAGCGCTTCCGTCGTTTTCTCGTGACAGAAAAATAAAAATGAAGAAATCAATCAATCAAGATAGGGATAAATAAATTTTGTTTATTTATAATGTACAAAGATTTGAACTTAAATATTCTAATTTGCTAGTTTAATCTGTCCTCACATCATCAGAATTGGTTCAACTATTACAGAAAACAATTAAGCATATCTAAAATCAATATTGACGTAACTGTATGTTGTAGTTAGTCAAATTAATAACGCCCATCCAAAACCCAGGGGGGCAAGCGCTCCCCCTTGCCCCCCCTGTGGACGCCCATGAATTCACGTATCTAAATATAAAATCGGGTTGTTTGCTCTCGATCGGAGACCGGAGAACAATGAAGTAAACAAGTTTCAGTAAAGAAAAAAATGCCGTTTAAATAAAGCTAAGGATCGATGGTTTTAAACTCACTTCAGGAATTATTAGCAGCTGCTTGATGTGCCCAAAAATCTACAGATTCAGTTAAAAATCCGTGCGAACAAATTTTCAATCATGGATGAAGCTTTAAAGCATGTTAATGAAGTTGTTTTTTCCAACTCGCTCCAAGAATCTCAACGATTTTACACAGAATGGAGTAAATCTTACGACAAAGACGTCGATGCCCTTTTATGTACTTATGCAGTTGAAGCCGCAAAGATGTTGGAAAAACATGCAATGAACTCAAAGACATTACTAGATGTTGGCAGTGGTAAGGACCAGAGCAAAATATACAGTAGATAGCTTTGACCTAATTCACTGTCGATTGGTTACGCTTGTTTCAATCTCAGTAAAAAACTGCACAAAAAGACGAAGTATGAACCATCAGCTTTACTCTAACAAATTTTGTAAGTCTTGATTTTATGTTTAAAACGTTGCAGTATTTTTTATGCAATACCAGGTACTGCAGCAGTGGTGGAACTTTTGCGTAGAGCTGGATACACGGGAGTTGTCGATACACTGGATGCCAATTTGCACATGCTTGTTAAGGGAAACACAAAACTAGTTAATTTGAGGTATGATCTCGTATTAGCGTGAAAAATTGATGAGTTTGTTGGTAATTTCATGAAACATTTTCAAAGTGAAATACAATTCAATTTGTTTAGGTATAGGCTAGCTGTAGTTTGCTTATCAAACTCAAAACTTTTACAAGTCAAACACATTCACACACTTCGGTCAATAAAGTCAATACGCTCCACACTGAAAGCAATGAATCTTGAAAATAATACAAAATTACATATTTTTAGGGTTTGGGTAATTAGCGAGACAGTTCATCTCAAATATAAGTTAGTAGTCTGCGTTTAAGAAAGGATCCACTTCGAATCAAGTGTAAATAGCTCTGAGGTAGAGGGTTTAACCTATAGTAACCTTTCTTTACTCCAGGTCGATGCGCAGACTGCGTTAGACGAAGCTCGCAATAAATTAGTGTAGTTCAGCAAGCTTCTTGTATCGTCAGTCGTCACTCAGGACTCAGGAGCAACAGACCACTAATTGCTTCTTGTAATGCTCGAAGTGCTTGGGCACTTGGAAATATACATGTTCAATTGATAAGGAAATAACGAAGCCTTAGCTCACGAGTAAATTTTTATAACTTACGTTAATAATGCAAGTAAATTTTTATGATTTTCCTTCTTCACAGAAACATTATTTGTCACTGCATAAGTGAGGAAGGAATTCTTCCTTTGAAAGATGAAAGCTACGATGCAGTAACTTGCGCCGGCTGTTTCATTCCTAACCATATTCCAGCAAGCGCTTTATCAGTAAGTAACGCAAATTTTTTTAGTTTACGAGCAAGAAAGGCAATAAATGCTAAGGAATAAAGCAGGGATGGGCAACCTTTTTAACACAATGGCCATTTCAAAATATGTAATATTTACTGGGGGCCGCACTGCAAATAGTCACAGGCACATCTATACAAAAATAAAATTGTGACGTTGTAAAGACTGCGAAAATTGTAAAGTCTTTATTACCAAGTTTCCAGTTGACCGGTCTAGCCCTTTTCTGCATCCTTAAACGCTTATGCGATCGATTGCTGCACCAGTGTGGCGAGATACCATGATTGCGTACAGGAAATTACAAGAGCAAAGGTTTCAAAATGATGAACAGTGAACACTCGCATAACTTTATTTGAGAGAAAATAATTAGAAGAGGAAGGGCCAGACAAAAAGTGGCAAAGGGCCGCTCGTTGTCCGCCTCTTCTTGCAGTATGCAGTGGCGGATTAAGGAGGGGGACCGAGCGGGCTGAAGCCCGGGGCCCCACAATTTCACATTTTCTAAAAGTTTTTTTTAACAAAAAATATTTTCGATTTTTAAAAATAAAGGTTTTCACTTGCAAAAATTACCAAAGTTTTTAAAATTTTCGCGCTGAGGGGTTGGGGCCTTGGGGGTAAATGTGATAAGTTGTTTGTTAACTCAATATTAATATTTATAAGCAAAAATCTTCTCAAAGTAAGGATCGCAGTTGTTATCAGCTAACATTATTGCTTTGTAGGTCGCGCGAAGCAATTTTTTTCAAAGAAAAATTATCCGCTTTTTGCCGATTCAAACGTCACAATAGAGTATAAGATAATTGTTAATTTAGATAGTAATGAACAAACGATGACGCTGATAAGATAACACTTAATTACTACTTGCCGGCAAGAGTGCCAGACCACAGTTGAGGTTATACTAGCAGAAAATGTTTAATGAATCTAACTTTAAAAATTATTACACCATCGTACAACGGTAGGCTAGCTACAACATCTCGGGGCTTCATAACTTTACACTCTAGAATAAATGGTAGTTCCAGCTGTTATGTGAAAGAATAAAATCTATTGCAGAGAGCAGTAGCATAGTATAGTTTGGTTTTTATAAATAAGGCATCGCTATATTTCAAAAATTATATACCTATAGCCTAGGCTATGGTATCCAGTGAGGCCTCGTCGTGACTATGAATTTGATTACGAACAGAAGCTTTTGGCCCTTTGCCCAACCTAAAGGACACGAATGTATGTTGATTTCATTTGTTCAACTTACCGGTACCGTATTTAAGTTAGTAGTGGCTTGTGATTTGGCTTCGCAATCTGACAGTTACAGGTTCGATCGTAGCCCAAAACATTATTAGTTATTAACAGGAAGAGCATCCAGAATTTAATATACTCAACAAATGCCAAAGAAAGATCTAGTAGCCGAAGCGGATAGAACATCCAAACCCTATTCGGCATTGGCCAATCACAGGTAGCTGTTGAGGTTTGAAACATACGAGAGAAAAACGAATGTAAAAACAAACTATTTCAGTTAGCATTTTTTTATGACGAATTCTACGAGCAACCGTACCATTTCCATTGAAGAAGTTAGGCAGGGTTGAGAGTTGAGGTGGATGCTAGACCCATCCCCGCGCTAGGAACATATTCTGCTTTCACAGAAATTGTTACAGCAGTGGAGGGCCGTTGGCAGCACTTTGCCAGCGCTGACCCAGCGCAAAAAGCGAACCCAGTTCTTCCTCGCAGAGTTACAGTAGCCAGTAATGGTAGCAACTACGTAACACTATGTATACTTCTTTTTACAGATATTATAGTATGCAATAATGAAGCATATTTATCTCAGTGGAGCGCAAAAACAAGCAGCAGCTTCAGAAAAAAAGCGAAAGAAAGATAATATTGTAAAAAAAACGCCCCAACCGACTACTTTTTTACCAGAGTAGCAAGTAGCAACTTTTTTTGAATTGATTTTCCATTTTTATCCTCCATTCACGAGAAAGCGAATCGTATCGCCATATGTCAGATTAGAATATCCTCACTCGCTTGGGAGTTAACTCAGATTTTGAGGTTCCCCTTCTTGTCTTTTGTTGAATTTGCTGCTTGTTCAAGCCACCAAGCAGCGACAAATATCGTGAAGTATCTTATCCAAGGGCACAACAACATGTCGAGGGTAGGAGTTGAACCGCAATCTTTCGATTTATCATGGTCGCCATAAAAACGGCGCTCCAGACCGTTCGGTCACGCTGCCGACGTGACAAAGAACGATTTTACAATGATTCAATTTTTTTGGTTCGTTCATTATATAAGTACCGTACCCGTAAAAACGATTGTAAAATTAAACAAAGGAAAATATAAACCCATTAAACCGATTGGGTAAATCGATGTAATGAAGTACCGTACGCGTAAAAGCGATTGTAAAATTAAACGAAGGAAAATATAAACCCAAAACACCGATTGGGTAAATCGATGTACTGGAAATGCATTAATTGTTTTCAACAAAGAATAATATATTTGATCTTAGTCAGCGGGACTCAAAGGCAGTAATTGAGCGTGCTGAACAAAGCACAAGAAGTCCATACTGGCGTTTTTACGCTACTGGTCAATATTGGTATTGTTTTGTTTTTTGAGGCTGTTTATTGTTCTTTTCATTTTATATCGTATAAAGCTTTCGCTGAACTTGGGAAAGAGGGCCCCATTATTAAATTAGCCCAGGGCCCCAGTTACTGTTAATCCGCCCCTGGGAGTATTGCAACGGAAATGTTTTTTTACTAAGCTGTTTACAACATTGATATTACTGCTTGCCTCTTCCTGTGAGTAGTTCTAGTTGGTTGGTGCTTAGCATACGATATTTGACCTCAGGGGCGAATCCAAATTGTTTTTCAGAAAGCGTAAAAGTGAAAAAAATCTTGCAGATTTGTGGGCTGTAGCAATTACTACAGTATTTAAGTTAACAAGTGTTACTAAACATTTAGGGGGGGTCAAAAGTATATATGTAATAAAGTGTTTAACCTGTCTACGCTTATCAGTGAGATTTTAATCACTGTTCTTGCTTTCAGGGGATTTTAAACGTTGTGAAAAAAGGAGGAATTTTTGTGATCACGACCAGGAGCAGCAGCACTGAGGCTTACAAACTAGAGTTTGATAAAGTGGTGGAGAGTCTGGAGACGAACAATAAAATTGAAATTCTGGATCAAAAAGAATTTGTTCATTTCGAAAATCTCAAAGACAGTGACGTTAAGTCTGTCGTTTATGCTTTTAAAAAAAAGTGAAGATTTATGCTTTAAAACGGATGATTCTGTCTATTTTTAGTGTGTGCATTATAGTATCGGTACTGTAAAATAAAAAACTCTTGAACATGGTTTAATCCAAATGCTATGCAAATTAAGCAGGGGTGCACGCATAATCTTTATGAAGGTTCGTGGTTCCCACGCATAAAAACACAATATTTAGGACAGTGGTTCTTAAACTGGGTTTGACCGAACCCCAGGGGTTCGGTGAGGCTGTAGCAGGGGTTCGGCTAAGATCAGAATAAGTTTTTGCAAAAAGGCATACAGTTGTAGTAAATGACTATCTCTGCGTGGAATGATGCATCCCCCCACCATACTCTTTCAACGATGTTTTTGATAAATACAATTTTTCCATAATTTCAACCCTATTTGATAACAATCATCTTTACGCCTTAAGCACGCATAAATCGAAAATGTGCGAACAAATCGTATCATATTTGGTGAAGGACTTAGAGTTTGAGGCAAAAAAATTAAACAGAATTTGCCATAAAAATTGTTCAAAAAGCTCTAAAATGGCCATTACAGTGTCTAAATTTTTGAAAACTTTCTGGAAAAGCATACCCCCGGACCCCCCTAGAGCCATATTTTTGTTCCTCAATTTGCTTCAAATTAACTTTCCGGAAAAAAATACGCTTAAAAAATGTAAAAATTTTATGCCACCCTCCACCGCCTTAAGAATATTCTGAATACGCCCCTGACGTGAAACATTTTCAAAGAGCTTATGCCCTTTTCCGGTTTAGACGTCTAAAGGTGCGTTTACACGTGCGTAGTTGTGATCGGGAAGTTTGTTTGTTTTATTATGTTCAGATCGCGATCGGCGATTTCTACTACGCGCAACTTTGTGCAAAGTTGTGCGAGTGCGCGCGTGCGATTCGATCTGCGCTACGCAGAAATCGCTCAAGGAGCGATTTGCGATTTCAACTACGCGCGAATGCAGATTGAAATGTATGAGCCTGGCTATTAACGTTCAATCAAGCGTAACGAAGCGGTTTTACCAAGAAGTTGCCATCAGAGATAAGCCGTCAATCTGGCGATTTGAGTTTCGCTGCGCTGCGGTTCAAAAATTGCGATCTGTGTGTAAACGCGCCTTAACGTCTTTGCACTCATTTAACATTCAGCCTAATTCAAAACTGCATCCCCCTCTAAAATTTTCTGGATCCGCTCCTGGTTATAATTAAGGGTTCGATGTATGCTTGCATGACACCTGTTGGGTTCGATACTTCCGACAAGTTTGAGAACCACTGATTTAGGAGAACAATAACGGTGTAGCGCAAACACTTCATCGTCACAAAAGACATTAAGATTTGTTCAGACGCAAAGGTTTGAGTAAACTTTGATCGTATTTTATGCGACTTCGCTCCGCTTGCAACGGCTTAATGTGTGATATGAAGCAGGCCTGAGGGATGCGCGCAAAACTTCGCATAGGCACCTTTTGTGCTGAGTTCTGAGCTTGAAATATTGGCTTTCGTTTACTTCCTAATTCTGCATATCCGTGCTTCTCTATGTAGTGCGAACCCTTTTGCTCCTCATGGGATGATGGGAGGATTAACTACTCGTGAAAGGAATTTGTCAAAAAGAAGATTGGGTAGGCAAAGTTAGAAATCCAGCATTTTGAACCGCATTGCAAATGAAGTAGCAGAAGTTACACCTATGCAAACACCTACAGCTTGGCTTGGAAAACCGTTAAATTTATTTATGAGATTTACCTACGATGTACCTGAATGTCTGGTTTTGCTACAGCCTAGTAGGCTATTCAAACCACCGTTCAATCCCAATGCTAACACAAGAGATGTATTGTCTTTCGACAAATTGCTCCCAATAAAGTAGGTAAGCGGCAAAGTTTGCTTACGGCCTTTTGCATCACAATTTAATTTTCGATGTCATAATCAGTTTTTTCAACTATGACATTAAAAACTTGATTATGATGCAGGCCACGTAAACTGGACATACAGACTGAAAAAGCCTACTTATGTACCTTTCTGCTCTGACATTGAAAAGTCCACACTCCACACCGCTTGGCTACAGGAATAACAAAAGTTAGACAAGAAAGCAAGGAAATAAATAGCAGGCATATAATAGCCTATCTGAGAAACATGTTAGATTCAGTCTGTTAAAAGGAAACGAATTATTACTTACTACAAGTGGTATTAAGTCATCATTGACCAGAATTGCTTTAATATTACGAGACTTGGTTAAGCGTGTACTTTTCGCCTTGAATATGAAAATAATAAGAAGTTGTTTTTTTATTCTCTGCCTCGACGACGTATAACTTGTAAACAGGAGCGTAGCAAGCATAAATTTAGGGGGGTCAGATTGCAATAGACCAATTACCACATTTTATTAAAAAGTGGGGGGGGGGCAGCGGCCTTACCCTCTGGGCTACGCCACTACTTGTAAATATAACAAAGCGATGCTGCTTCGCTATTAAATCTGCTCGGTTAAACGAGTTTTTTTAATGGTATTATATTTGAGTTTGAAACTGTTGATCTACTTATTATGCGAATTGTGTTTGCTTGAAAAAACTGTCATATCATCAAGATTAATGACACAAAATATTGCGCTGCATTCTGCTCTGCATAAAGTGTATAGGCCGTCTTAGTATAACTTGCGGCAATCCAAACTGACATTTAAAGCTATGTGTAATTTCACTGATCAAACAATCGAAGTGTTTGCTCTCGAACGTAGACCCGAGGACCAATGCATGACTTTCAGGAAAGAAAACCGCTTTCTCGTAAAGGTTTACAAGGTTTGGATTACAATAAGTTATATTACCAAAAATACTTATTTGTTAGATTTACTACAAACAAAAAGCGTCATACTGCATTAAAAAGTAGGAGCATTAAGATGGGTTTTGGAACTCAACTTTAATATAAAAAAATATAGCCGCTATATTAGTAATCCTTTTACAAACGTTTCGGTAAAAACTTATTTCACCATCATCAGCGTAAAACTACAAAGGCACTAGGCTAGACTAAACAGCACAAGAAAAAACTTTTTTTAAATACAGCAAAATATTACGATATAAACACTGCAGTTAACTTGGATATTGAATAAAATATTTCAAAGGGGCATAATAGCATTACATGCGCGACTGGAGAGAAATGTTAGTGTTGTTAAAAGAAGACAAAACTGAGTCCATGGTTGAAAAAAGACGCTGAATATAGTTTAGTGAGATATACGCGTTACTGATTGAGAGTTGGATCTACACAAATTTGACGTAAAATTGACCTAAGGATTAAATAGGAGAATGGGGTTAGTTAGAAGGATCGTCAATATTCAATTTCGGTTGAAACCTTTGAATGAGCAGAGTTTTTTACGGACTTTCGGTTGTTGCTGCTGTGGGCTAGTATTTGGGGGGAATTGAAGTCAAGCGTGTGGTTTGGGCTGTTTTTCAAGAGTTGGGGAGACGTCTGCTTCACTATTATTTGAATTTTTTGGCTTGTGATCACTGATTTTAATTTTTACGTTTCTTTTAGTCTGTCCGATGTATGATTGCCCACATGAGCAATTAAGTTTCTACTAGGGCTAATATCATATTTTCACTGCGCAAAAAAATTGTTATAGCAAAAGTGCAAAAGTTATAGGTTCTTTGAAGGTCATCACGTCCGCAGATGTCCAATTTTCCACTCAAAATCAAGTGATGAACAAAAAAAAGGTCATCACGTCCGCAGATGTCCAATTTTCCACTCAAAATCAAGTGATGAACAAAAAAAAGGTCATCACGTCCGCAGATGTCCAATTTTCCACTCAAAATCAAGTGATGAACAAAAAAAAGGTCATCACGTCCGCAGATGTCCAATTTTCCACTCAAAATCAAGTGATGAACAAAAAAAAGGTCATCACGTCCGCAGATGTCCAATTTTCCACTCAAAATCAAGTGATGAACAAAAAAAAGGTCATCACGTCCGCAGATGTCCAATTTTCCACTCAAAATCAAGTGATGAACAAAAAAAAGGTCATCACGTCCGCAGATGTCCAATTTTCCACTCAAAATCAAGTGATGAACAAAAAAAAGGTCATCACGTCCGCAGATGTCCAATTTTCCACTCAAAATCAAGTGATGAACAAAAAAAAGGTCATCACGTCCGCAGATGTCCAATTTTCCACTCAAAATCAAGTGATGAACAAAAAAAAGGTCATCACGTCCGCAGATGTCCAATTTTCTACCCGAAATCACACGTCCGCAGGCCGTAGTTTGAGCTAAAACTTCCTAAAATTTTCGTGTAAGCTTGATTGGACATGTTTTACAGTTCAAAATGCCGAAAAGGAGGACGTTCGGGCATTTTTGATGTCTTCGGAGGACAAATTATTTTTCGTTAAAAAGGTGTACATGTCCTCCAAACAGAGGACGCATGGTAACCCTAGTTTACAGCAGAGGTGGGCACTCGGTACTTTAAAAGTAACGACGATATCGGTACCGATATTTTGCAAAGAAGTAACGACGGTACCGGCAATGGTCCTTTTTTTAAAAAGTAACGACGATAACAATTCTCAGTACCGATTTTCGACAGGTCTACTTTTCAAACAAGAAAAAAAAAGTTTTTTTTTCAGCAAAATTTTGCCTTAGTCCATTCATTACGTAGAACGCATAACTAGTAGTGAATACATTCGATCAGGAGACGCCATGCTTTTGAATTGGTTTTTCATGAAACGCGTAGCAAAAATGTTGTTTTCTATTTATAGCTCATTTTGTACGACAAAAAAGTTTGTCAGAAATCAAAAGTCCTAATGATTTCCAAATAGGTCTACACTATACTACCGCAGCCGAGGTAGTGTATTGAAATTATTGAACCTTCGCTTGCCGTTAAATGTTTTAGCAAGTTTTTAACAGTTTGTTCGCGAAGGGACACAAAACCAGAACTTTTGTAAGGGGTGGGGGTGGGGGGGGATGCTGAAACAGTTAAAGAAAGTAAAAACAAATATTTGTAGAAATCAATGCTTTGGAGCACTTGCACATATAGGCCTATATATGTATAATTTTTGTCGGATTTTGTTGAGCATACAGCTATTTATTGCCCTGAATTTTGCAAGGTTTTGAGATATTTTTTTTGTAAAATTGATAAAATTGTGTCCACTCGAAAAAACATTCCGTTCTTGCGTTCAAAATTGACTCCAAAAAACGTCACCGAAATATCGAGTAAAACAACACAAAAAGTAACAACGGTACCAAAAACGGTACATTTTAAAAGTATCATCGTTACCGATAACGGTACTAAAAAAGTACCGCGGTACTTTTGTAATGTTTTAGCAAGTACCGCGGTACTGCCCAACTATGGTTTATACACAACCCTGAGGTATGTAGAACTGCTTGCCGATTCTTATAACTGAGTTTTTTTGCCAATTGTTGATGTTTGATGTTCCATAACAAGTTGTGACTTTGACTTTTGGGGAAGTTTTTTGAATAAAAATTTCCGAATTTTCTTTTCAATTTGGTGTGATGGGCCACTGATGTAAGGTAATTTTAAAATTGAAAGTATGGCGGCCTTGTTTCATTTTCAGGATCTGACCTTTTTTCGACATATGGACTCATTTCATGCATTTTGTTGAAGATACTGCGAATTTGGTTATCAAGAAATCGAGAAGAATAGCCGTTTTTTTTCAACATAATGTAATGTGATGTCGCACGGAATGCTATACTTGCCCCTTTGAAATATCTTATTCAATATCTAAGTGCTGTGTTTATGTCGTAATATTTTGCTGTATTTAAAAAAAACTTCTTTCTTAGAACTGTTTATTCTAGCTTAGTGCCTTTGTAGTTTTACACTGATGATGGTGAAAGTGTTTATCGAAACGTTTGTAAAATGATTACTAATATACTGGCTACAATCTTTTTATTAAAGCATTAAAAAGTCTTTATTGTTTTTTTTTTTGCTTTCACAGTATCATAGTCTAAGCAGACTTTGATAATGGATGAAGCATTGCAATATATAGATAAAGTTGTCTTTAGCAATTCGCTACAAAAATCTCAAGAGGCTTACACAGAATGGAGTAAATCTTATACGACGAAGACGTAAATGTTCTTCTTTGGGCAGTAGCAAATGGAACAAAGAAAATTTTCGAAAAACATACAATGAACTCCAAGACGTTACCGGGTGCAGGCAGCGGTAAAAAGAGTTGGTTAGTCAAATCGATTACACTTACAGGCACAATTGTTGCGAGCAATGTTTGAAAATCTTAACAGTCTGCTTGTGAAACAGAAATGTAATTGCAACAAACTGAAAATTTTCGTGCAGGTTCACAGCACTCGTTGTAGGCCTAATTGTAGCATTTTTTGCAGCACGCAGCTCTACACTTCATGTTGAAGCATGTAATTGACTTTAGAGCGTGAGTATAAACATGATTAGCCCACATGGGGTAATTTAGTATGTTATTAGTTAAGATACCGTGCGAAAACTTACATAGTTTGACTTCCTATAAACGCAAGAAATATTTAACTCTAACTTTCATGATAAAATTTGGCACAATTATGCTAGCAATGCTACCAAACATGTGCAACTACAGCGCGACAAACCTCAGTCACGTGCAGTGATAGAGTACAGGGTGACCCAAAAAAAAACGGGCCCCAATTCTAATTATTCTAAATACACGGGGCCCGTTTTTTTTGAATCACCCTGTACTAGAGTACTGTGCTCGTACTCGAGTACCACTTTTGGGGTACTCGTACTCGCAACCCCTGGTACTCGGTTAGTACTCGTACTCGAAGATCAATGTACTCGGTCAAAAAAAGCGCAGAGTACACGAGTACATTTGGCTTTCGCTAGAAGTAACAAACTTACAGACAAGATGAACTTTCGATAGCAAACTACAGCCAATAAAACCCGTAAATAAATTGATGCGCCTGCTCAACATCTAAAACCCTGAAAAAACGTATTCGTTCATGTTTTTGCAACAAACTTTGAGCTGTTACAACTTAAAAATTGTTCAAATCAAAATCAAATCTTCATTATCCTCGCCGTATTACGCCGAAGCGTGTAACGAGTTGCGGGGCCCATTTCCGCGGCTTAGCGCCAGGGCAACACAGCTCCGAAGAAACGTCGCAACACAGCTCCGAAGAAACGGTGGCGAGTCGTTGGCGACACTGTGTAGATTTGACCGGTCCGAGAATCGAACCCCAGACCTCCCGCACCGATAGCGTGCGCTGGGCAACTGAGCTAACGGCTTGTTCTTTTGCTAAATTTGTAAAAGTACTCATACTCGAACTTTTTTACGGTACTAGTACTCGAGTACATTTTTCAATATCAGTACTTGTACTCGTACTTGAAGTTTTTTGAGGTACTCGTACTCGGAAGTTGAGTACTGGTCACGTGGTCAGGTGATCATATAACTTGCTGCCACATCGTGTGGTCCGTCAGTGAAGGTGCTAAGTAATAGGTCTATGCGATTGTAGATATTGCGAGAGAAGAGTCTGTGTTGGAAAAAGGATAATGAAGTAGCATTAAAAGCAAACCAAACATTACTGCTTTTAATTTGCTGAGTCCATAAGTTCGTGTAGCTCTTGGCTAAAAATTATGACATTTTTTGTTACAATACCAGGTATTGCACGGGTTGTGGAGCTTTTACGTAAAGCTGGATATACAGGAATTGTAGATGCCTTGAATGCTAATTTGCAGATACTTGTAAAAGGAAACAAAAAACAAGTAAACATAAGGTAAGCTTACACACAATTTTTGCGTTTTAACATCAAAACTACTGCATCTGTAAAAATGGCTAGTGAATGGATTACTCAGCATGTCATTTACCCTCTGAATATGGAAAAAGTAAGCAACATCACGTGACAATTTTAACGGAATTTGAAGTAAGGTTGGGTTTACACCGAACGCGACGCGAAGCAACGCAACGCGAATTTTTGCTCCCACTATTTTCAATTGATGCGTTTACACCGAATCGAATTTCGCGCGCGACGTTTGCGTTGTTCGCGAGTCTTTGCGGCGCGTTCGATCTGGAGCGAAAATTTCGCGTGCGTTTAGCCTGCGCGAGCGAATTAAAGTGCCGGTAGCAAGGTCGTGGAGTACTGGCGTGTAGGCTAGTCCTATTATGTTTATGTTCTTACTATGTTAAGAAGTAAAAGATGGACTAGTGGCCGGTGTTTGCATAGCTTTGTTTCGCGTTGCATCGCGTCGCGTCCGGTGTAAACCCAGCCTAAAGCTTGGTCACTAACAGGGCGCGAAATAAGGGGGGTATAGGGGGGATGTGTCACCCCAATAATTATAGTTATCCTTCCCAGTAAAAAACTAAATGGTATCCTGAAACGCGGTATGGGTAATGTTCCCGCAGAATTCTTCGATTTAATTTGTTTTCGCACACATCGCGCGACTGAAAAAAATGAATGTAGGATTACATATATTTCGATGAGGTGGTGTGTTGGCTTGAGACCTCGAATTTGACGCAACAAATTGAAAGCTGCTCAGTTCATTGAAAGCTGGAGCCGATCTCATATCACATGATGGCGCAGTGGTTCGGAGAAACGTTTTTACGACGGCCATGATCGCAAGGTAGATGCTTTAACTTGCACCCATGCCTCGTAATTGTTGCTTTCTTGTATAAGATGCTTAACGATAATTATAATCATCCTTGCTTGATAGAATCTTATCTAACATGCAGCACAGAAGTCAAAATCAAAACTCAACTTGAAAACGCGGAAAGTAAGGCAACTCCTAAGCGAGTCTGGATTCGTACCATGTAAGCCTGTCGCTTTTTTGTCGCTTTCTCGTGCCAAGAGGATAAAACTAAAAAAATCAAATCAAGCATAGGCACTGAGTAGCTGCTAACTCAAAGAGCGCAAAGTCACTTCGCTATGTCCCTGAATCTTATAATTCATTTGTAAAAAGCTTAGCGCCAAAAGCATCGTGGTCTTGTTGCAACATTTTACCATTATTAAACTGGGTCCTACCAATCACCACAAAGGACTGAAACACCGCAAAGGACGACAAAGGACCTCAAATTGATTTACTAAACACCGCAAAGTACGACAAAGGACCCTAAAACCCAAACCCTAATCTAACCCTAGCCCTAACCTAACCTTAGCCGAGGGGTTCTTAACCTTTTTTGTCTCGTTTACCCCTTGCCAAAAGAAAAAAGTATAATTTATCCCCAGGGTACCCCTACTACTTTTTGAATACGGAAAATTAAAGTTTTTTACTCCTTAATTCAGAAAATTTACCCCCTCGGTAAGTAAAATTTACCCCCGTTCAAGAACCCCTGCCCTAGCCTAATCCTAATAATTTAAAGTCCTTTGCAGTTCTTTGTTATGGTATGATTCCAAGTCCTTTGTTGTTCTTTGCGGTGTTTAGTAGATCAATTTAAGATCCTTTGTCGTTCTTTGCGGTGTTTAGTACATTAATTTGAAATCCTTTATCGTTCTTTGCGGTGTTTCAGTCCTTTGCGGTGTTTAGTAGGACCGTTATTGAACTCAACTGCACCTTTTATTCGATGTAAAAACGCTTGGGAAGTTGCTGCAATTGCGAGCTATTAAGTACAATGTTGTGACCTTTGTCATTTTTAAAGAGTCCGAGTGCGAGTTCTTTGGTCACGAGTCCAAGTCCGAGTGTGAGTTCACAAAAATTTTAACTTGCGAGTCTTAGTGCGAGTCCGTATGGAGTCCGAGTCCTCTGCCTTATATTGGAGGTGGCAAGACATGATTGGTGTGAATAGTCGACTTCTTAACATTCGCATATCACAAATCTGTAAATCACGATTCGAAAACATTTGTCATGCAGTTTTGAAAATGAAGGCCACCAATATCATTATTATTTAGTACGGGTATTTTCCTGAGTCAGATTGTCTACCACTCCACCCGAGTTCTTCTTATACAGTTAGATCGCAACCCGATTTGCAGTAATTTGTTTGCACGGGCCGCCCCGACTGGCAGCTGCATGGCGAAAGAGCTATCCAGAATATGCGATATAAGCCAGAAAATTGTGCGCAAATTGTCTTTCCCAAAAAATAAGACGAATTGCCCAGTTTAGGAGTTGCACCGAGTAACAGCAATCATCCTTTGATTATATCAATCAAACCTATTGATATTCTGTTCACTGATCTGCTCCCGCGCACAAAATATGAAGTTATTATTTTTATATCGTATGTTTGTCTCGATGACTCGCAGTAGGCTAATCATTCCGGACATAATAAAGAGTCTATACGCTTTGGAGAAATAAAACATTGATACTCTAACAATTTTCAAGTGTGCAAGTTTGAGTCCGAATCCCAGAGGCACGAGTGCGAGTGCTCAAAAGTGGACTCGAGTCCGGACTCGGGAGTTCACAACTCTGAAGTGTATAACAGCATTAGCATTGCCGTCATGTACATCGTGCCTACAGTCAGGCAGACAATAGTTCTGGAAGTTATTGCGAAATAGACAGATCTCGTAACAGTCCTTTACTACATTCATATAACGTGACAGTTTCGCAGAGACATTTAATGCTAGGTAAAGATGGCATGCACCGCAGGCCTAAAACTTTTTATTACAGAATATGGCTGATAACTCTAGTTCATGGGTTCCCAACCGGTGGGGAATTTTAGGTTTTCAGGTGGGGAATTGAACACCTCCTGAGGAATTAAACACTGTCTCGGTTAGAGAAATAACCTTTTCTTTGGTCTTCTCTCATATTTTCAGAGGAAAAAAGGACACCTGAAGACCTTTTTTTACTCTTCCAATCAGTGCGCGCCCTAATCTTGGCTGTTAGAAAAGTTGCCCACCCCTGTTTCACTGGGCCATGAGCAAAAAAAAATTGAAAAGCCTTGGTTTAAAACATCTATGTTGTGGGTAATCAAGGGTCAGTCACATCAAAAGTGGGTAATGAAGAAAAAGGTTGGGAACCTCTGCTCTACTTTTTTATGGCTAGACGTATAGGCCTACTCTGCAAAACTTCCCCCCCCCCCGTAAAATTTTTCTACTTCACACACTGTTCACTAAGCTCAAATCTTATACAGATAGTGAGTAGTTACACCTTCATTCTCTAGCTTAAATCGTAGAATTTTGTGGTTCTGACAATGTCATGCTTTTTACGATACGTAACTATAAAATGCATTTCCTGTAGAGCTGTTTTTATCATCTCATCGCAAATTGGTTTTTAGTTTGTGTTTCACACAAAAATTATGATTTGATTTGCTATCTTCACAGAAACATCATTTGCCATTGAATAACTGACGATGGAACACTTCCCTTGAAAGATGAAACCTACGATGCAGTAACTTGCTCCGGCTCTTTTGTTCCTAATCATATTCCAGCAAGCGCTTTATCAGTAAGTTTTATTTCTTACAAGCGGAGAACACATGATAAAATTTAAGGAATTAAACGAACGAAGCGCGTCTTAATGTTGGTCAGGGCGCCAGGCAGGGAAGGATTTAGACAATAAGAGACCCTAAGCCAGGGATGAGCAACCTTTTTCGGTCTGGGTGCCAAAATCGGCTAAAATCAATGGCTAAATTTTTCCGCGTGCCAACCAACAGTTCGTGTTTAACCCGTGAAAGTATCGGTGAAAAGGAAAAGAAACGTCTTTACGCCCTCAGATGTCCTACAAAGAAAAAATATAAGGGCCATATGTTGGTCAGTGAGACTTCTGCTGCTGCTGTTTTTCCGTTGACTCGTTTCCGTGGCCTCGCTCGCTTGCCAAGTTCGGCAAAGGTGCCAGAGGTTGCCTATCCCTGCCTTAAGCTATTTGATCAATGGGACCCTAGTGACCAATGATCAGACTCACCTCTACGTCTTGAAGGTCTGGATGGTCGATTTCCAAAAAAAGGAGAAGAAAATCAAGGTCCTTGTTGTTCGGTTGTTCGTGACGAGACCCCTTATTTCTCCGAGGCTTTATAGGTTTCAGCCTGCCTAGCGTATTGGTAAAATCGGTCCTGTGGTCAGGTTGATAGTCATTGTAGCCTACCAAGTTCAACTCACCTTTGTAAAATCGAGTTGTTACTAGCTTCAGACTCGGTTCTATTGGTATTACGGCATTTGAAGGAAGCAGAAACCCGATCAACATTTATTTTCAATATTGGCAATTACACCCATGTGTAGTGCGTAACAACATTTGAGGTTGCCATGCCATGAGCTCGCACGCGATCGAATTCACACTCAACTCTCGCTTGGCCTAAGAATAAATTTCAGTACCGGTACTTAACTAGACCGCAATAGCAAGCAACCGCTAATGGCTTTCCGCTAATTTCTAACACAACTTTAAGCTCTCGCGTAAATTTGACCCACTTTTGTCTAATTTTCAGAATTCTTTCTTCGGAGTATCTGTTTAAACTTTAAATTGAATCGAGTGTTACGAAACCGTCGTAACACTCATGAAGTTCTCGGCAAAACAATTGCTAGCACGGAACGTCAAAGCCGTCACTCCTCACTTCCGCCCTCCTGTCAACCAGACTTGAACCAACGTAAAAACTCTTTATTAAGGGCTAAGTCTTTCGGGCTAAAATTCAAACTTGAAGCAATCACGAACAGCAAAGCAAATCTTTCAGAGCCTCTCAGAGTCTCAGTGTGACAAAGTGAAATTTTACCGATAAAAACCCAGCATTATCATCAAATATAAAATCTCAACAGTCAAATATCAACTCAAAATGTTGATCTCAATAGCACTTCGTGCACAATGTTACAGTGTTTTAACAGTCAGTCATACAATAGAAAAAAGGCATTTTTTGAAGCTGCTGCACTGGTTACAAAGAGCAAGCCTGCAACCCCGTGCCAGAACAAAGTGATTTTTACAAGTTGGACTTCAGTGCGTTGGCTCGTGTAGAGAACGGTGAAATTTTAAACAGTGGTTCGAGACCTTAGCAAACGAAAATTTACCAAGTATAAATATTTGCCAAAGCGGGAACACCGAGCCAAAGGGGATAGGCAGACTTCGCTCTTACAACTTAAAACAAAATCGTTGCAAAATATACGTGGGCATTGTCGCGCATGAAGTAAGTCTAAATTCCTGTAGTAACCTGTGCTCCATAAACATAATATTCTAACGATTTCTTACATTTCTGCAATACAATAACTACAGTTTGCCTATAACACGGCTAGATGACAATGCACTCGAAATGTCAATTAAACTATTACTTCTCAAATTTTTACGCGTACGCAGTGATAATCCTACACAAGTCCGTACAGCAAAAAAAAATGCGCCGTTGTGAAAAAAACGATTCAGCAAATTTTGTACAAAAATTCAGCAACATTTACACAGTTTCACAGCTATTTAGTTAAAGTGAAGTGAACTGCTGCTAAAACACCTCGAAAAATACAATGACAGCCTAAGTGTAACGACATTTTAATAAATAGCAGCGATATTTATTTAAAAAAGGGAGATATTTGATAAACAACGCGACATTTATTAAATAGCGGCGATATGTATCAAATAGCAGCAACATTTAATAAATAGCAGTGACATTTAACAAATAGCATCAACATTTAATGTATAGCGCTGACATTTAATAAATAGCAGCGACGTTGAGCTGGAGTGCTGCGGTAATATGCTAATGAGATCAACAGTGTTTTCATTTTTTATTTTTCTTAACATCAAATCGCGATTGTCTCCAAGAGTACAGCCACAATGTACGTCATAGTTGTCAATCGGGCGCGGGCTTTTCGGGTCAGGTTCGGGCTTGGATTTTGAAAATTTGTCGGGCTTCAATCGGGCCGGACGCCGGAGTGAAATCGAGGTTTTCAGTAAGTGATTGAGCTTTCGCGATTGCTAGAATTAAACAAAGAAAACACCTTGTCTCGTAAGGCCTATAATATCGGCCTTCAAAAACGGGGATTGATTTTGTGTCATACAAATCAAAGCAACGTGTTGTGATGTCATACGCATGTAACAACTTACTGAAAACGTTGCTTGCATTTTAGGTTTTCTAATGAAAACTCGGATCAAACGTTTTCAACTGGTGAGATCATACATGCTTCTCACAGTGCCTTGCCAATCTTGAATAGGTATTAAGTACAAGTTCTTCAAAATTTAATGAGGTGTTTTTGATTCCGGACTTAAATCGGGCTCAGACTGGCTGATAAATTCGAATTCGGATTCGCGCTTGAAAAATCGGGCTTGGTTCGAGTCGGTCCCAGCATTTTTGGCTCGTTGACAACTGCGGTGTACGTATAATTCTTACAGTGGATCCACTCAACAAAAAAGCGTTGTTACGCATGTCCACGAAAATGCTAAACTTTTTGAGAAGCTTAGATGTCGTGTTGCCATTATTTATTTTTATTTTCAATTTTTTTTATGAAATTTACAAGGAGTTTTTAGTTTACTTGATTGCTAGACTAATTTGGCAATGAATGAAAAAAGTGAGAAATTTTGATATGAGGTAAATGATAAAGTTAGTCAAGGGGGTTGGGGGAGTATGGAAGAGAATGGGAGGAGTATTGGGAGTATAGAGATTTGGGGGGAGCGTGGATGGTAGGGGAATAAGGAAATTTTTGGTAATTCGGGGAGTTGGGTCAAGTATGGGGGGAATATGGAAGGAGTGGGGAAGTTTGGGAGGAGCGGAGAAGTGTATTGGGGTGTGAGAGGGGTGAGGGGAGGTGTGGGAAAAGGAGTGGTGGGGAGTGTAAGAGTGTATGGGATGAGTGTAGAGGGTTGGGTCAAGTATGGGGGAAATATGGAAGGAGTAGAGAAGTCTGAGGAAGGAGCGGGGAAGTGTGTTGGGGAGTGGTAGGAGGTATAGGGGTTGTGTGAAAAGGTGTGGGTGTGGGGAGATGTGGGGAAAATGTGTAAAAGTGTCTTGGGGTGTGGAAAAGTGTTGGGAGAGCCCACACACTTTCTACATCTCCCCCAACACCTTTTCTCACATTTTCCCACACTCACTCGAGACTTCTCCCCAACCCTCCCCACACCCTCCACAATCACCCGACACTTCTCCCCCACACACCCACACTCACTTGACGCTTCTCTCCACACTTACCTCACACCTCCCCTCACTCTTTCACAATTCCCCACACCTCTACCCAGGTCTTCCCTTACCTCCCCCACAACTCACTTCACACCTACCCAATATTTCCCCACACTCACTCCCCACACTTCCTCACACCCCTCACACCTCCTCCAACACTTCCCCATACTTACTTTTTCATTTACCCCATGTCAAAATTTCTCACTTTTTTCATTCATTGCCAAATTAGTCTTGCAATCAAGTGCACTGGAAATTCCTTGTAAATTTCATAAAAAAAAATTAAAACAAAAATAAAAAATGGCAACACAACATTTAAGCTCTAATTTTTGTTCCGGACACTAAGCGCAGAGACTGGTTTTACCGCTAGTAATATAGATACACTGTGCCGATGGTAATTCAAATTTGGAGAGATAAATAAAACTTTTCAAAATCAATTTCAAAATTAAACTAAATGGAAACACTGTTGATCTCATCAGCATATTACCGCAGCACTTTAATTTTTCGTTGCACTTTTGCAAAGCGTCGCTGCTTTTTGTTAAATGTCAGCGCTATTTATTAAATGTCACTGCTATTTATTAAATGTTGCTGCTATTTAATAAATATTGCCGCTATTTAATAAATGTCGCGTTATTTCTTAAATATCGCCCTTTTTTAAATAAATATCGCTGCTATTTATTAAAATATCGTTACACTTAGGTTGCTATTGCATTTTTCGAAGCGTTTTAGCTGCAGTTCACTTCACTTTAACTAAATAGCTGTGAAACTGTGTAAATGTTGCAGACATTTTGCATAAAATTTGCTGAATCGTTTTTTTCACAACGGCGCCCCATTTGTCTGACAACTCACGCATGCTGGCAAATCTTGCAGCAAATTCAAACAAAAACGCGATGATTCTTGAGTGATTTATGTAGCTGCAGGCTGACTGCAATCACAAAAGAAATTAAATTATCGAGCTTGGGTTCGATTTTAAAGGTTTGAAATCGCGGCGTAAAATTCACATTTAAAGTAGCGTTTACAGTGCTAAACAATCTGCAAAGGAATAAAAGGGCGCAGTAGTTCACACAGACTTCGCTTAATGTATTGCACATAAATCAATTGAATTCAATAAAGGGCCGACTTGTTGATGAATAAGAACTTAAAAGTTAAAACTTGATGCAAACTTATTGCAGCTTAAAATGAAAACTTGTAGCAACTATGGCATCTTATAGCAACTAAAAAAGTGAAGCAACTGAAAAACTAACAAAAGTTGCTCGCAGTAAATAAAAGTGACTGTGATTTCTTCAATAAAAATTTTGATACTAATCTAGTTACCGCCGAACAGTTTTGAATTTGTCCATATTAAAGGCGTGGATGAAATAAAGCAAACAGTGCTGATCACAACGAATTTCGCGAAACCACAACCCTTACGATTTGAGCGAAACCAAGCTAGCAATTATTCCAGCCAACTCTTTGCCGCAACGCGAAGACAGTCACGTAACAACGAACTTGGTTATGTGGTTCGGTTCTTAGATACGCAAGTCATGTAGCGCGGAATATGCTTGCTGTAACTGTGCATTTATACTGAAAGTGTTGAACTTCGGTCCATAATAGTTTGGATTTTATGACGTTTTGTAACTTTTAACAGTTCTTTGACCATTACCCTTATAGTCTCTTGATCTAGAATGCCCAATTACAAAACAAAACGACATTATAGCACACCTATGCAGATAGCATGAATTAGCCTTGTCTTTTATCGATTACAACAACTAATATTTCAATTTCAAGTCAAATTATGCAGCAATGACCAAGCAGGTATTGTTCTAGGTGTTTTATAGGAAGCAAAACGTGTTGCCTGATGAAAACTTAAATTGTAATTACGTAAATATATTTGAGAACATTATGAAATTTAGCAGTGAATTGGCGCTTGGCATATTACAAGTTTTAACACGAGACATAAAATCGGGGAAGTTAATTTCGGGGGTGACAAGGTTAACAAGAAAGTTTAACATTGAAAGTTTGAAGTTTTTATCTACCGATATTATAGCATTGAGTTTATGATCTTTCGTAAGTTCCAACAGTTTTTTGATCTTTGACCTCAAGTCATGTGACCTGGTGTGTGCAATCATTGTACAAAATAAAATCACACTCTAACATACTTATAGTGAAGGTTTGAAGTTTTCTATCGATATTCGTTTGGATTTTATGAGATTTCGTAAATTATATTAGTTGTTTGATCTTTGACCCCACAAATCACGTGACTTGATTTGCCTATTTACCAAGCACAATAAGACCACAATATAACACACTCATACAAAAATTTCAAGTTTCTGTCTATCTTCACTTAGATTTTATGATGTTTTGTATATTTTATCAGTTTTTTTACCTTTGACCCCGAGTCACATGACATAGAGCGTTTATAGTGGGCACAATACAAGAAAATGGTAGGACACACCAACCGTGAAAATTTCGAGCTTCTACCTGTTTCTAATCAATAGTCATAAGCCAAACAATATGTTTGCGAATTTGACCTTTGACCCCTAGTCACGTCACATGAGGTAATTACTGTGCATATTTTTTTACCCTTATTGAGATGGATATATTTTACAAATTTGAAGGTCCTACTTGTTGCCATTCACGAGTTATCAGCGTTTGGGAAGATTTCTTTTTAGTTTCTTTAATTGACTTTTAACCATTAACGTCTTTACCGCCACCCCCCAAAAGTTGTTACGCATAAGTTCACATCGAGGTCTATTATTCATGAAAGTTTCAAGTCTCTAGCATCAGCGGTCCAAAAACCTTAAGCTGCACAAAAAAAAATTTAACATTTGTTTATTCGACCTTTGAACCCAAGTTACGTGACATGAAGATAATTATTGTGCATATTTTTGTAACCCACATTGATATTACGCTCTGAAAATTGAAAGGTCCTACCTGTTCTCATTCAAAAGTTATTAGGTTTTGCGAAATTTTGTTTTTTGATCTTTGACTTTTATTTTCTCGACCGCCACCCCCCAAAAGTTGTTAAACATAAGTTCACATTGAGGTCTATCATTCCTGAAAATTTCTAGTCTCTAGCATCAGCTGTTCAAAAGTCTTTTAAGGCGTGTTTACCAATACGCGGCAAGCGGCAACTTGACTACATAATTTTTTTGTTTATTTCATTTTGACGTTGAACTTAGGTGCGACAACGCGGCAAAACCACGCGACATCAAGGAGTTGTACCTATACAATTTTTATCATCTTATTGCCCGGTATCAAAAAAATGTTTGCAATAACCTTGACGACGGAAATGAGACAATGCACGTTTGATTGTTACGACATCATCAAGCAATTACTGTAGCTTGCTTGACGCAGGCTAGCAAATTTTATATCGCTGTAATCTCAGGTAATCGCAGGCCAGTATAGTTCGTAATGGTAGTAGCATTAATAAAAAAAGTAAAGAATTTTTGTGGGTGCAAATGAATTTTTTCCAAAGAAGTGGGGGGGCTGTCGCGAAAAGTTAGTGTGTACATGGTGTAAACTTAAGTGAGACTCACGTATGAACTCTTGGTCACTTTTGAATGGGAACAGTCAGTTAGAAGATATGCCTGCCTGAAGATTAAAACATCGCAAAAGTAGCCGAACAAAAACAAGCCATAATAAAATAAATTGCAATACTACGCTCATGTCTACACTCATCACCGGGATTTTACTTGTTGCTCTTCTTTTTTCAGGGGATTTTGAACGTCGTGAAAAAAGGAGGAATTTTTGTTATTTCGACCAGAAGCTGCACCACTGAGGCTTACAAACTAAAGTTTGATAAAGTGGTGGAGAATTTAGAGAAGGACAATAAAATTGAAATTCTGGATCAAAACGAATTTGCTTATTACGAAAATGTCAAAGACAGTGACGTTAAGTCTGTCGTTTATGCTTTTAAAAAAAAGTAGAGATTTATGCATTAAAACGGATGATCCAGTGCATTTTTAGTGTGTGCATTGTAGTATCGGTACTGTAAAATAAAAAACTCTTAAACATGGTTTAAACCAAATGCTATGCAAATAGGCAAGCGTACACGCATAATCTTTACAAAGGGGTCATGCTTCCCTCACAAAAAGACACGATATTTAGGAGAACAATAACGGTGTAGCGGAAACACTTCATCTTTATAAAAGACATGAAAATTAGGGTGTAGTGAAAAAAACTTTTTTTGAAATCGAAAAAAGTGTAGTTCTCAAATCCTGAAAAATGGTCTAAAACTTCCTGAAAATTTGGTTTTGGGGGGTTGCTCCCTTTTTCCAGCCGGCTACCCCCAAAATGTTATCGCGACTGATGACACAGGGGATAATTCTTATATTTCGGTAACCAATGGTCGGAGAGTAATGGTATAAGGCTTAAAATCTGTGGAAATACCATATTCCTATTTGCGCTAAGAAGAAAGTTTCCTCTATTTTCAACACAAAAAAGTTGCAGCCGAAAAACAAAAATTACGACCATTTTTGGTAAATTTACATATGAGTAATCGTTTCAGAAGGCCAGTCGTTTAATTTTGATCTGTGAAATTAATTCCTCTCATATAACCAACACTGTTTGTGATTAAATGCATCAATAAATGGACGGATGGTGACTTCCACTATTGCTGAAATAGGATGAGTAGTAACAATTGCCGCAAATCAGCAAGGACATATAACCACAAGAGGAAGTCACTGAAACGGGAGTCCGGCAAATTTAGTGATTTCAGTAAATTGGTTTTAATTTGATGCGAAATTGTTTCTAATTTTAACACGAAAAAAGTGTGACATATAAAGGCTGGGTGGTGTCAAGACTGACTTCACGACAAAATAATACAATACAAGATGAAACAAATGGCTGCTTTTTGCAGCCAAAAATTGCTGTCAACCTCACAGGCACAGTTGTGACAAATTCGTGAAAATTGGTGCGGTGGTGTACTTATGTGGTAAAGTAAATAGCTTAGAGCAAAAACAACTGCTTTGAGATCAACTTTGGCCAATCCGGCTTACAGAAGAGGTCACACGGTTTACTAGAACACTTTTTTGAACTGCATTTTAGGGTCAAATGTTTTCGTAAGTTTGCAGGATTTATTTATTTTTGTCGAATGACTCATCTTGTCGATCAAATCTTTCAACTTGAGCAGATGCTTCCGCAACCAGTTTGATGTGCCGCTCCACAGATTGGCCATGTGCTACGACGTATAGGTAGGGTAATATCAGAGGTTTCTCCAGACATTCTTCTATTTCTGTATCTGTAAGGTTCGCAATTGCTGAAGGCTTTTTCTGGTAAGAATCAGAATTGGCTAATTTGTAGTAAGCATTTGCTTCCAAATTAAGCGATGGTAAATCGAACAAGCGAATCAAACTGCTGTTCGGTACATGGGGACACTCATCGTTATTTGCACTTTCTTCAGCCACCATTTCCGACGTGCTAGCATTTTCGCCACTCCTACATTTCTTGCATTTTCATTATAATCCCCTAACATCGCAATCAAAGCACACTCTTGGTGTGCAAAATAACTATTCCGTAGCACCACACTCAAAGTGCCGTAATTTCTTCAACACGTTTGTTAGAAAAATTCCTAATCATCTGAACTAAGTTGAAGAAGTTACTGGATTCACGGGTTACCTGATTACGTGATGATGTTTGGAGATGATAATGAAAATGTAAGAAATGTAGGAGAGGCAAAAGTGCTAGCACATCGGAAACAAGTAGCTGAAGAAAGTGCAAATAACGATGAGTGCCCCCATGCACTGAACAGCAATTTGATTCGCTTGTTCGATTTACCATCGCTGAACTTGGAAGCAAATGCTTTTTACGAATTAGCCAACTTTGATTCTTCCATCAATAACCTCCAGCAATTGTTTTAAGCTGCAAGTTTGGCTGCCAAAAACAGCCATTTATTTCATCTTGTATTGTATTATTTTGTCGTGAAGTCAGTCTTGACACCACCCAGCCTTTATATGTCATTTTTTTCGTGTTTTATTTAAAAACAGTTTCGCATCATATTAAAATCAATTTAACTGAAATCACTAAATTTGCTGGACGCCCATTTCAATGACTTACTCTTGTGGTTATATATCCAACCCCGCAAAACCAAATTTTCAAAAAGTTTTAAACCATTTGCTAGGATTTGAGAACTACACTTTTTTCGATTTCCAATAAAATTTTTTTCACTCCACCGTAAAGAAGATTTGCTCAGAATCAAGGTTTCGAGTAAACTTTGAGCATGTTTTGTGCGACTTTGTTCCGCTTGCAACGGTTTAACGCGTTAATCGAAGCAGACCTGAGGGATGTGCGCGAAACTTCGCATGGGCACCTTCTGTCCTTAGTTCTGAGCTTAGAATATTGGCTTTAGTTTACTTCTTAACCGGCCGATGGCGCAGTTGCTAAGCGCACGCTATCGGTGCGGGAGATCTAGGGTTCGATTCCCGAGCCGGTCAAATCTGCACAGTGTCGCCAACGGCTCGCCACCGCTGCGACATTTTTTCGGAGCTGTGCAGCCCAGATACTACTTCGTGGAGATGGGCTCCGCCATTGACTCGTTACACGCTTCGGCGTAATAACGCGAGTATAATGAAGATTTAATTTTTTCCCTGTATATCCAGGCTTCTCTAGTGCGAGCCTTTTTGCTTCCCCATGGGAGGAATTAATAACTCGTGAAAGAACTTTGTTTGAAAGAAGATTGGGCAGGCAAAGTTAGAAATACAGCATTTGAAACACATTGTGAGTGAAGTAGTAGACCTAGAAGCTACACATTGGGAAATACCTGCAGTTTGGCTTGGAAAACCGTTAAATTTATTTACGAGATTTAGCCACCATGTACCTGAATGCCTGTTTTTGCTACAGCATAGTAGGCTATTCAAAACACCGTTCAATCCCAATGTTAACACTAGAAATGTATTTATTGTTTTTCGATAAATTGCACCTGATAGAGCGAGAGTACGGGCAAGGGGCAAAGTTTCGTGTCGTCGATGAACAGAATAATATAACAAACAAGGTGTGACAAAATTGACACATCTCTAAGGCTTCGCTAGCACTTGACAAATAGTGAACATATTTTCACTTTGCAAAAAGAGGACAGGTTCAGCCAGCATCGCGATCTCCTTAAAAAAAGATCTTCTCAGGTTGGAGCTAAAATTTCCCAAAACTTTCGTGTTTCTCCAAAGAAAAAATAATAAAAAAAGGTTTTCAGTACTTGCTGATACGATGATACATTTATACACTGAAAGCATGATTGGTTATTGAGGAAAAATAAAGCCGCTGTAATTCTCAAAACTGGACGTTTCGTCACAATAGATTCAGCTGTAACCATCAGCAGTGTATGCAAGGCAGTACAAAGCTGTAAGAACTAACAGCTTTGTACTGCCTTGTTTTTACTGCTTTGTACTATGCCTTTGTTTTTAAAAATTAAATTTTACTTACAGCTTTGTGCTGCCTTGCAAAACACTGCTGACGATGACAGCCGAATTTATGTTGACGAAACGTCCAGTTTTGAGAATTAAAGCGGCTTTATTTTTCATCCTTGGTATTTTCGTCCCATCTTTATTGTATTACGAATGATTGGTCATGTTTTCACTGTTCAAAATGCCGAAAAGGAGGACATAATGGGCATTTTTTAACGTCCTGAGAGGACCAAATATTTTTCATTAAAAAGAGGACATGTCCTCCATAATGAGGACGTTTGGTAACCCTAACTTACCAGTCCCTTACTCCATCCGCATGTCCAGTTAAAGTGGACCAAAAGCGTGCGGGCTTTTTGTATCACAATTTAATTTTCGATGTCATGATCAGTATTTTTTCAATTATGACATAAAAAATTCGATTATGATGCGGGGCCACGTAAACTGGACATGTGAACAGGTGCCTGTAAAGTCTACTGTTATACCTTTCTGCTCTAACATTGAAAAATTTGCACTCCGCGCCGTTTGGCTGCAGGAATAAAAAAAGTTTAACAAGAAAACAAGGCAATAGAAGCGTATAATATCTGAGAAACATGTTAAATTCAGCCTGGTAAAAGAAAGCGGATTATTACAAAGTGGGTTAAATCATCATTGACTAAAGTTGCATTAAATTTATGAGACTTGCTTACTATGCATAAAAAAACAAAAAACAAATCAAATCTTCACTATACTCGCGGTATTACGTCGAAGCGTATAGCGAGTGGCGGGGCCCATTTCCGCTGCTTAGCGCCTGGGCAACACAGCTCCGAAGAAACACCGCAACGGAGACGAGCCGTTGGCGACACTGTGCTGATTTGACCGGCCCGGGAATCGAACCCCAGACCTCCCAAACCGATTGCGTGCGCTTAGGCGTATTATTTTTCGCTCTGTATGTCAAAACGTAGAAATTTTTTTTGTATTCTCTGCCTCGCTCGTGAACAGAAACGTACCAAGCAGAAAATGAAGTGGGTCAAATCATAGGCGTAGCCAGGATTTTCAATTGGGGGGGAGGGCTAAAGTTTCAAAACTTTTACTCAACAGCAGGAACGGATCCAGAAAATTTTGGTGGGGGGATGCAGATTTGAATTAGGTTGAGTGTTAACTAATACAAAAATGTCAGACGTTTCGACCCGGAATAAGGCGTATTCAAAATTTTTTAGGAAAGGCACCAGATTGTGACATCTTTTATAAGTGTATGTTTTTCCGGCAGAGTAAATTTGAAGCAAATTGAGGAAAAAATGACTCTAGGGGTTCTGGGGCATGCTCTACCGGAAAATTTTTGAAAATGTAGATGGTGTAATGGCCTTTTTAGCGCTTTTTGAACAAATTTTGATCAAACTTTTTGCCCCTCATTCGAAGTCCTTCACCATATACAGTATGACGCATTTTGTTCGCACATTTTTGATTTATGCATGCTTACTTCAGGCCAGGAATGGTTCCAAAAAACTTTGGTGAGGGGATGCAATTTTGAATTAGATTGAATGTTTACTACTGTAAATACAAAAACGGTTGACGTCTAGACGCGGCAAAGGGCGTAAATAAACCCTTTGAAAATGTTTCATATCTGAAGCGTAATCAGAAATTTTTTAAGGAAGGGGCACCAAATTTCGACATTTTTTCAAGCGTAGTTTTTTCCGGAAAAATTAATTTGAATCAAATTGAGGAACAAAAAAGGCTCTACAGGGTCCGGGGGTATGCTCCTCCGGAAAACGTTTGAAAATTCACGTACTGTAACGGCCATTTTAGTGCATTTTGAGCAGTTGTCGGGCAAACTTTATTGAAAAATTTTGCCCCTAATTTTGAGTGCATCACCGGTATCCAGCGATGGCGGAAGCATTTCTAAAGTGGGGCGGGCCAAAAGCCCAATTTTTCGCCCAAAATCACGTAAAGAGCAAAAAACGTCACCACGTCTGCAGGCCGTAGTTTGAACTGCGTAAGAAGCCTGTTTTGACATGTCTTCACTGCTCAAAATGCCGAAATGGAGGACATTTGTGCATTTTTAGCGTATGGTAAGCCTACCTATTAAGTTTCAAATGCATTCATGCGGAGGTATTATTGTACAAATAGACGTTCAAATTAGGGCCCCTCCAGAGCTACCCTGAATAAAAGTGGAGGAGCCAGGGCCCCCCACTTCCGTCACCAATGCCGGTATCGATATATGGCGTTCTGCAAACCGGGTTTCACTTAAGCCGACAAGAAAACGTTTTGCTTCTCCTTGACTGGAGACATCTTCTTTGATGCAGCACTTCAACAACGCTGTTTCCTTCGCAGTGGCCTTAAACATTTTAACCGCTCTTCGTGCAACGTTTTCTGCATTTTACATTGCTGCAACTTTTACAGCTGCAGAAGCGCTCAATCTTAAGCAATGCATAGCACAGTGAAAATAATATGCCAACGGAGATTCGTTTTGAACAATTGAAGTGACCCCTGACCTTTCTCTGGCCATTGCGGCTGCGCCATCATAACTCTGGCCACCGCAAAAAGCAAAGTTGTATTGGCTATAACAAAAGTCTCGTCAGCCTTGCTACGCACGTCAGCCAGTCTCGTCAGCCAGCCAATCCAGGCTAAACTCATTCCAGACTGTAAAGACTCTTTTTTGCATTGCTTTACCTGGACATCTCGACTTCATCTCTTTTCTAGGTTGTGCCCTATTTTTAGCAAGCGACTGGCCCCAAACAACGATACCCAATGAAAGTCAGTCCGTCCGCTAAAAATAGGTTCGCTAAAAATAGGTTGGGGCCAGTCGCCTGCTAAAGTAGGGCACAACCTAGAAAAGAGATGAAGTCGAGATGTCCAGGTAAAGCAATGCAAAAAAGAGTCTTTACCTTGCAAATTTCTCATCAAAGTTGTGTTGTATTTCTCCTTTGTAAGCCCTCTTATTAAAAGCCCAGCGAAAAAACAATCACGCAATGGCAAGTACTCATCATAATTACCAAGGTCCTTATTTTTGTCCAGGATGGATTGGGGGTGGGGGGGCATGGCTCTTGTGCCCCCCCTGGCTACGCCCTTGGATCAAATCACAATAGACCAAAAACTACGATATGTTATGAAAAAGGTTAAGCGTATTACAGATTAAACTTTGTAAAAAAGGGGTACAGTGGTTTCCCCTCTGCCTACGCCACTACTTGTAAATGTAAAAAAGCGACCTTGCTACGCTATTAAATCTGCTCAACAGGTTGAGTTCTCTTAATGGTTTATTTGAGTTTAAAACTGTTGATCTACTTGATGTGCGAATTGTGTTCGCTTGACAAAACTGTCATAGAAGTACGATTAATGACCGAAAATATTGCGCTGGCTGCATTCTGCTTTGCATAAAAAGCATAGGCCGTCTTAGTATAGCTTGCGGCAATCAAAACCACCATTAAGACCATGTGTAATTTCACTGAATAAACAATCGAAGTGTTTGCTCTCAAACGGAGACCCGAGGGCCAATGACGCACGACTCTCAGTAGAGAAAACCGCTGTCTAGGTATTGCTTGTAAGGTTAGTAGACTAGGTTACCATACAGCAGTGGTTCTCAAACTTGTCGGAAGTATCGAACCCAACAGGTGTCATGCAAGCATACATCGAACCCTTAATTATAACCAGGAGCGGATCCAGAAAATATTACTGTAGAGGGGGATGCGGTTTTGAATTAGGCTGAATGTTAGATGAGTGCAAAGACGTTAGACGTCTAAACCGGAAAAGGGCATAAGCTCTTTGAAAATGTTTCACGTCAGGGGCGTATACCGAATATTCTTAAGGCGGTGGAGGGTGGCATAAAATTTTTACATTTTTTAAGCGTATTTTTTTCCGGAAAGTTAATTTGAAGCAAATTGAGGAACAAAAATATGGCTCTAGGGGGGTTCGGGAGTATGCTTCCTCGGAAAGTTTTCAAAAATTTAGACACTGTAATGGCCATTTTAGAGCTTTTTGAACAATTTTTATGGCAAATTCTGTTTAAATTTTTTGCCTCAAACTCTTAAGTCCTTCACCAAATATGATACATTTTGTTCGCACATTTTCGATTTATGTGTGCTTAAGGCGTAAAGATGATTGTTATCAAATAGGTTTGAAATTATGGAAAAATTGTATTCATCAAAAACAGCGTTGAAAGAGTATGGTGGGGGGATGCATCATTCCACGCAGAGATAGTCATTTACTACAACTGTATGCCTTTTTGCAAAAACTTATTCTGATCTTAGCCGAACCCCTGCTACAGCCTCACCGAACCCCTGGGGTTCGATCGAACCCAGTTTAAGAGCCACTGCCATACAGTCTTAACCAAAAGTTTTAGAGCCACCCAGGCAAAAATCACATTTTTGCTTGTTTTTCTCAAATGCGTTCTTAATTCACTTTTTGCTTTCGTCAGCTTTTTTTCTTTTTTGCGCAATGTCGCATGACTCTTACTTTGACCCCCAAAAGGGGGCTAAGTGACCTAGTTCTTGTTTTAGGATGATTTAAAGAAGAAGTTGGAGGGAATTATAGCTATCATTCAGAGAGGTATTAAGGGTAAAAAGCGATCTTGAGCTCGGCTCAGCGGTCAAAAGTTGTTATCAGCCGTTCCGCTTCCGTTTTCCGCCTCTGGTTATCCGTTACTGTATCAAGTGTAAATGAGGTCTAACAACGTTTGACCGCTGAGCAATCTTCAAGCATGTTTTTTTACCGATAATACCTCTCTGAATAAGAGCTATAATTCCCTCTAACCTCTTCTTTAAATCACCCTAAAACAAGAGCTTGGTTAGTTAGCCCCCTTTCGGGGGCCAAAGTAAGAGTCATGCGACATTGACAAAAAAGAAAAAAGGCTATCGAAAGCAAAAAGTGAATTAAAAACGTATTTGAGGAAAACAAGCAAAAATGTGTTTTTTGCCTGGGTAGCTCTAAACTTTTGGTAATGACTGTACATCAAAAGTACCATTAACTGGTAGATTTACTACAAACAAAAGCGGCAGACTGCAGTTAAAAAGTCTTTGTTTTTTTGCTTACACGGCATTATGGTCCAAGCAGATTTAATAATGGATGAAGCATTGCTTAATGTAAATAAAGTTATCTTTACCAATTCGCTTCAAAAATCTCAAGAGGCTTACACAGAATGGAGTAAATCTTACGACAAAGACATAGATGCTCTTTTTTGCGCAACATCAATTGAAACAGCGGAGATGTTCGAAAAACATGCAATGAACTCCGAGACATTACTAGATGTTGGCAGCGGTAAGAAGAGTTGTTTAATCAATTGGGGGTACTAACGACTTTGAGAGAAATATATCGAAATCTCAACAGTCTGGTCATAATACAGGAAAGTAATTGCTACAAACTGAAAAATTTGGAACAGATTGTAAGCTCTTTTGTAGCATTTTTTGCATCCTACAAGACTACACTTCTCATAAGCTTGTTATTGAATTTAGAAGGTGAGTATGAAGGTATGATTTCATGGGGTTAATCAATCAGTCAATGCATCGAGCAAAAACTTGCATAGTAGTTTGACTTCTCAAACACAAGAATTATTCAACTTTAACTTCTATGATTGACTTATTTTTGCGTGTATTAGTAATGATGCTAACCGCGTGTAGTCGTCACGCAACAAACACACGGTAACGTGGGCGTGGCATACTACAAAGGCGTGTGGTCCGTGGGTTAGAACCCAGTTTAACATCGGGTCAGTTTAACATCGGGCCATAACTGATCAGACCATTAGTGAAGACGCATCCGCGGTTGTGGATGCTGCGACAGAAGAAGAATGCGTGTTGCAGGATGGTAAAAAAAGAATTAGAAGCAAAACTATTGTTTTTGCTTTTAATCTGCTGAGTCTGAAAGTTCGTGCAGCTCATGCTTAAAAATTATGGCTTTTTTTTGCTATAATGCCAGGTACTGCAACGGTTGTGGAAATTTTACGAAAAGTTGGATATACAGGAACTGTAGATATATTGGATGCTAATTTGCATATGCTTGTAAAAGGAAATGAAAAACAAGTTAATCTGAGGTAGGCCTACGATACAATTTTCGTATTTTAAAATCAAAATTTATGCGTCTGAATTTTAAAAAATAATTTGATTCGTGAATGGTTGATTCAGCATGTCATTACATCACTTTGCAATTTTAAACGATCCTTCAAAGTAAAATAAAAAATTTGAACTTATAAAGTAAAGCTTGCTTACCAAAGTCAACTCTTATACAGCTAGTGTGATAGTCAAACTTTCAGTGTATGGCGTAAATAATATAATTTGATAGTTCTAGTAATGGTAAGCTCTTTGCGAAAGATAACTGTCAATTTATTTCCTGGAAAAAGCGCGCTTTCATTTCATATCAAATTTGTTTTTAGTTGACTATTTACCATCTTTATAGAAACATCATTTGCCATTGGATAACTGACGATGGAATACTTCCTCTAAAAGATGAAACGTACGATGCAGTAACTTGCTCCGGCTCTTTTATTCCTAATCATATTCCAGCAAGCGCTTTATCAGTAAGTTTACAAACGAAGAAAACATGACAGAATTTAAGGAATTAAACAAGGCCAGTTTTACTGTTAGTCAAGGTAACAGTTATTGTAGTAGCCAGGGCCGTTGAGAGCCAAGCCCGGGCCCGGTATTAAAATTAAATCTGGACACCCCGCAAAGTGACTAAAAGAATGGTCTGCCAAAAATGATAATAAAAGGTTGTTTGTCGGAAGAGGCACTTTGTTATATCGAAATCGATAAATAACCAAACAAGGTCAATAAAACTCTTCACCTGGTGGAGCTTACTGTTTAGCTATTCCAATTGAATCATACCATTTAGCTAACTCTCAGCGCAGCAAAATATTACATCTTTGGTAGCCACTGTTGGACCGCATAAACATCGGGCCATAACTGATCAGACCACAAAAAAATTGATCATGCTAATCAGACCACAAAAAAATTTCATCAATTGATATAAGCATTGAACGTGAATCAGAACTTAATGAACTTAGATTTCGACTATATCTTATGTGCTGGCCCCTTACTAACTTGGTGACCTTATCTACTACGTTATACGCACTGTATCTCGTCGCTTTCTAATTTTCAACAAGTAAAATAATGTAGGCCTACGCGTTTATAAATGATGATAGATTGATGTGTCTGGCCGGAGCGTATTTAGGGGGGCCTTGTGCCATGCCTCCCCTCTTTTGACCCTGCCTTTTTTGTAAAAAAGAATAAAACTAATGGTGCCAAGTGACTGAAATATGCCAGACTCTTTTGATGGTTTCTGTAGCTTATGTCCTGGGGTGGATCCAGGGGGGTAGGACAAGGGGTAGGCTATGCATTCTCCCATCAGACATTTTCAAAAATATTTTAGGTGTATACAATTTTTCCATAATTTCGAACCTCTTCGATAGCTGTAACTTCCTGTAAGCCTTACGCCTTAAGCGGGCATGATCGAAAATGTGCGAACAAAATGCATCATATTTGGCGAAGCACTCAGAATTAGGGCCAAAAAAATTTAAACAAAATTTGCGTGAAAATTATTCAAAAAGCGATAAAATAGCCATTACGGCATGTGAATTTTCAAAAATTTTCGGGGTAAGGGCATGCCCTCGGACTCTCCTGGAGCTTCTCTTGTTTTTCAGTCAGCTTAAAATTAGCCTAGTTCTGCCGAAAAAAATACGCTTGAAAAAAATTTGGAAATTATGTCCCCCTTCCCTATTTAAATTTCTCGCTACGCCACTGGTGTCTGGGTCAACAGCATAGTGTGTGACGATTGCCTAGTAAAAACTTGTCACCAACTGGCTGTTTTAGAAAAAAAGTGAAAATTTTAGTGTGATTTAGCGATCAACTTACCACTTAGACAGAAATTCCACAAAATTTATGTTTTCATCGATATGAGGAAAATAGGCTGCATTGCTGCTATAAGTAAATGACGTCAGATTTAAAAGTTACCAAATTTGGCCCCCCCTCAATTTTTTTGTGGCTAGGCCCTTATACCAAGATAGCAATGACGCATCGAAAACAATAGTAGCTATACTATACTCCAGTATACCACACTCAAATGGTTGCATTATGGAGTCAGAACACATAAACTTATGACAGTTTTTGGTTGGTAGGCTACTTTAGCTGTGGTAGGTTAATGACTGGGGAGGGGTAGCCTAGTAGGTTAGTACGCTAGGAGTGAGAAAGGGTATCACCGATTGTTGGTAGCGAGTGGTGACTTTGTCTGCCTTCAGACTAGAATTGCCTTTTCAAATCTGTATGTCAAAATTTTAGGTGCGACATTTAAAACTACGGGCCCCGCGAAAATCACGAGCCCGGTGCCCTGGACCTCCTCTCAATGGCCCTGCCTTACCTGTAAGTCAATTTTTTACGCCCGGCATATACAATTACGGGCCCCCCGAAAATTACGGGCCAGGTACCAAAGGTACCCCCTGGACCCCCTTCTCAACGGCCCTGGTAGGAGCCTACCAAGTTCAACTCAGCAGAGTAGGGTCGAGTCGTTGCTAGCTTCAGACACGGTTCCTAAATCACAACCATGTGTGGTGGTTAGAAGCACTCCAGATGTGATCATCAATTGTTGCCATGCCATGCCATGAGCTTGCATGCAATCGATTGCATTCTTTAACTTTCGCTTGACCTAAGAATAAATTGCAATAGAACAAATTTCAATATTAAGCACAAGATAGTCACCATAGCTTTACTGGTGAAAAAGTTTCGAAATGGACCGGTAAGTTGACGTAGCGGTTAAAGACATCGTACCTGCACGAGAGGATTTGGGTTTGCTTCCCAAGCCAATCCAATCGGACAAAGTGTCGCCAACGCCTCGCCACCGCAGCAACGTTTCTTCGGAGCTGCGTTGTCCAGAAGCTAAACCGCGAAGATGGACCCGTCTCTCTTTACACGCTTTGGCGTATGTAATACTGCGAGTATAATAAAGACTTGATTTTTTTCTCACTCACTGACAAATTTTCAAGTCGCTTATGAGCAAACTCTCCGACTACAAAGATATCAGGATTGTTTGACTTAGTGATTCTAATTGTTTACCCAGGTAAATCAAGCTACTTATATGGTCTTGCTGTGATTCTTTGCAGGGAATTTTGAATGTCGTGAAAAAAGGCGGTACTTTTGTAGTCACCACGAGAAGTAGCAGCACAGAGGCTTACAAACAACATTTCGACGAAGTGGTGGAGAGTTTAAAGAAAGACAACAAAATTGAAACTCTTGATCAAAAAGAATTTGCGGTTTTTGTAAATCTCAAAAGCAGTGATGTTAAAGCCGTTGTTTACGTTTTCAAGAAAAAATAAAAACTCATGCTATAAAATCAAACAGCAGCGCTGATACAGAAAACTTTCGTTAAACAAAAATCTCAAACATGATTTGAACCAAATCGTACTCTATCCTCTCGTAGCGCTTCATCGCACAATAATTGCTTTCGTTCCTGATCAAAGGCAAAAGCTTTTCTAACCATACAGAATCGGCAATTTGGAGCTAGTGGTGTACGTCGGAAATTCCTCGCGATAGGTCCCAATTGTAGCGGGGTAGGACCTAACAAATCGGTGTTTTATCAATCACTAAACCCTATGTCAAAGTTCAAACCTCTTGAATTCGGGTTTAGCTCCGACGTGTTGCCTATCGCAATTCTCAGAGTTATCTTCAGGCGGGGCAGTGGCGCTGAAATTTCGGTTTCGGGGCGAAACAGTAACCTACTTTGCTAGCCGGTAAATCTCTAATAATTTTATATTTATTCTCCTTTCGCGAGAAAGCGATCAAAGCGCGATAACGAACTCACTCAGGAGTTGCTGGTCATCTGTCTTTCTCACCAAGATGGGAGGAAACCAGTTTAGTGCCTTTTTCAACTGCATGGCAATAAGTGAACTTGTCTGCATGTTCTTCACACTGTCCATTTAATGCGGAGCGTCAAGCAGGGAAGCTGTAAATCAGAGCCGGCGCCAGAGCAGTCGACTTAGGGGGCCAAGCGTTTATCAGGGGGGGGGGGTCAAGAACAGAAATTAAACACAAAAACCGCTGTCTTCAATAGAGAAAGCTTGTAATTGGGGGGTCAAGCATGTCGATTGGGGGGCCAGGCCCCCCCTTAGCTCCGGCCCTGCTGTGAATACAGGGCCGGTGCCAAGAGGGCCAGGAGGGCCTGGCCCCCCAATCGACATGCTTGCCCCCCCCAATTAACAAGCTTACTCTTTTAAAGAAAGCGGCTTTTGTGATTAATTTCAAATTTTGCCCCCCCCCCCCCCCCCGCAGACAAACGCTTGGCCCTCCTAAGTCAACTGCTCTGGCGCCGGCTCTGTGTGAATACCAATTTTAAAGTCATAGGTTTGACCTGATTCGGAGCGAAACCCGAGTCTAGAGCTTTATATCGAGGCGGACGCTCTGTCTCTTACCACTTGGCCATTTGAGTTGCTGACATAAAAACGGTCTTCAGCAAAATAGGTCTTTTTAGTGGCAAAAAATCTCCTGTTTTTTTTTTGGATCAAAACAGACGTAAATCCTTATATTGACGTAACCATGGTAGGCGTGCTAGAAAAATTTCGGGAGATGAAGGGGGGAAATTGCCTCCTTATCCTGGCTATGTTTTGTCTAGGCTTGTGTATAGTGGGAGTCGAAGGAGACCATTTCCATGTGTAATTCTGATGATTCGTTGCAGTGAGCGCGTGTTGTTTGCCTCTGATTGTCTCGTGAAGCAGAAATGAAACGTAATTGCGCTAATTGTTACGAGGCGCCGTTTGGAAAAAATATTTTAAGTTTTTCCACATGTTTTTTCGGCCAATTTAAGATACAGTACATTTTGTCCAATATATCGTATAGGATATTTTCTATTTATATATAAAACAAATATGCAGCTTAAAATAGCCGAAAAAAGTGACACAAAATATAAGTTATTAAAATTTATGAGGCGCCGTTTGGAAAACAATAAACTTAATATAGCCTAGGTTTTGTCAAATGTTTTTTTGGCCAATTTAAGGTACATTTTGTCCAATATATTATATAGGATATTTCCTATTCAAATATAAGACGAATAGCCTATGTGGCTTAAAATAGCCGAAAAACTGACACAAAATATATAGGAAATTTCCTATATAATATATATGACAAATTTTTGCATAAATTTTCCAAAAAAGGCAACGCAAAGCATCCTGTAGGTTTTGCGCTGCGTTATTTGGCAAATTTATGCAATAATTTGCCTTGTACAATGTAAGGTTATAGCAAAGTTTCTATATGTTTTTCGCTGCGTTTTTTGTCAAATTTATGCAATATTTTGTCCTACATGTTACTGTATGTAGGAAATTTCCTATATATTTTGCGCTGCGTATTTTGGCTAATCTGAACAATAATTTGTTTTATATGTTAAATAAGAAATTTCCTTTATGTTTTGCGCTGCGTTTTTTGGCTAACTTAAGCAATTATTTGTTTTATATATTAAATAAGAAATTTCTTATATGTTTTGCGCTGCGTTTTTTGGCTAACTTGAGCAATAATTTGTCTTATATATTATACAGGAAATTTTTTATATGCTGTGCGCTGCGTTTTTTTGGCTAACTTGAGCAATAATTGGTCTTATGTAATATATAGGAAATTTTCTATATATTTTGCGTTGGTGTTTTCGGCTATTTTAAACCACTTATTTGTTCTATACACATATAGGAAATTTCCTATTATAATATACTGGATCTTACAGTATGTAGCTTAAATTAGCCAAAAAAGCATGCTGTGAAAAACCTAAATTATTTTTTTCCAAACGGCGCCTCGATTGTTCATTGATTTGCTAATATCTTTGGTAAATCTATTTCCTGGTTCCCTTGATAGGAAATTCTCTGTCTATGATGCCAGTGGTTCTCATACTTTGAAAATCGCGAAGCCCTGGTGCGTCGTTTTGTTTTTCGAGGGGTGTCGCGCAAGAAATTCCATTTCTAGCAAAACGACACTTAATTATTGCAAGTAAAAGTCATGATATTTCTATGTCGTATTGTCACTATCTGTCTATCAAATTATGATTAACCAATAAATCTTTAAAGACGTTTTTCGTATTTCAATGTATTGTTAAGTGACAGTAGTAATTGATTGCTAATAAAAGCATTGCACAATGTTAATTTTGCGCGTGTAAATGAAAGATGCAGCTGCTGTCAGATCAGAAAATTTAATGGATGCAATACCATGCAAACAAGAAGCGTGAAATCACGTTTGAAGATGACAGTGAAGGTAAATTCGTTTATGAAGCGTCGTTTATAAGTTTGAATTTTCTCATTTAAAATCTTGTTATCAGCAGGAGCGTATTTAGGGGAGGGGCCATTGTGCCATGGCCCCCCCTTTTGACTCAGCCTTTTAGTAAAAAAGAAAAAACTAATGGTGCCAAGTGACTGAAATATGCCAGACTCATTTCATGGTTTCTGTAGCTTATGACCAGGGGCGGATATAGGGGGGTAGAATGAAAGGTAGGCATCCTCCGACCAGCCATTTTCAAAAATGTTTTTGATGTATGCAATTTTTTCCATAATCTCGAAACCCTTCGATTGCAATAAGCCTTACGCCTTAAGCACGCATAATCGAAAATGTGCGAACAAAATGCATCATATTTGGCTAAGTACTCAGAAGTAGGGCCAAAAAATTTGAACAAAATTTGCGTGAAAATTATTCAAAAAGCACTAAAATAGCCATTACAGAATTAGAGTTCCCACACAGTCTGCAAATAATATGGAATTTTGTAATGGTATTTCCTGACAGGGAAATTGTAAGGAAAAAGAGATTTTTTGCTTTAGTATTAAAAAAGTAAGGAAAAATGTTCAGCAGACAATTTACACAAAACCATGCAGAAGGTAATTTGATTAAATTGGATATATTTTACGCAGTCATTTTTATATACTACAGGCAGGGACGCCGCCACGGGAGGCGAGAGGGGGCGACCGCCCCCCCCAATGATTTTTTGACCATTTTTCCAAATCGCCTAGAACCGCAGATTTTTTTTCAGGAGGTGGGGGTTGACGTCAGCTGCTTTCGGCAATGTACTTTTTGTAACGAAATGTTTACTTCGATCTCGTGTTCTAATATTCTTCGACATTTCTAATTTCGCAATTTGCAAACACATGCAACAGAAGCAATCACTGCTTGCTGAAGAAGACAATGGTTACAATTCATATCAATGACCAGCTGTTGTATCATAAAAGCCACCTAAGATATCTCAATACTTCGTGAAATCATACCTGGCTTGACGTACTGTAATGTCACGAAGCTGGTGTAACGTTTTGAGAAAGTTAAAGTAGCAGCGGGCAAGTGAAGGCTTTTTAGAATCAGAAATCTCTTAGGTTTTAACAAGTATTCATCATACATAGATTGATTGGCAATCCAAAGCAAAATGTAATTTACTGCGCAGTTGCGCTTCAGCAATATTTTTGTTGCAGTTTATTTCTACGCAAAACATACTCAGACGTAAGCAAAGGATGAAAAGATGGTATAGAAAAAGGAAGGCGCAACAAAATGTTTAACCGTCGAAGCATGCAGATTGCAGACCCATAACCACTATCAGTGATGGGCACGATAAACCTTTCTGCAGTAAAGCGATAACGATAATCGATAATTTCAAAAAATCCTAAGCGATACCGATAATCGATAAATCTTAATATTTTTAAGCGAAGCGATATCGGTAATCGATAAATTATCGCCGATAATTTTTTTTAATAAATGTTGCGATAAATTTTCAATGTGCTTGACGATGTTTTTTTGTGAGTCAAATTGCGAAAATGTTTTGCTATATTTTTCAAAAAAAAAAAAAGAGAACAGTCCACGGACTCGGCTGAGGCATTTAAAACAAAGAAAGATTTCTTTAAATTGCACCAAGACTTTATGGACACCGTGTATATTTCCAGCTGTTGTATCGAATGTAATTGTATTTACCGTAAAACCTCTATTTCACCGCCATGGCGCTCTATTTTTCAACTCTTCCTCAAAAGTGGCGTTCTATTAGAGGTGGCGTTCAATTACAGGATGGCGCTCTATTTTTCGACTAGCTGGTTAGAATTTTGAAATGAAAGTTATTAATGAAAAGAAAAATCATCAAACACATTTATATACAGGTAATTAGCAAAATATACAAATTCACTGGTAAAAATCAAGTGACGCGTCGCTGTCCTCGTCATTTTCATTACTTTCCGCATTAATATCAAGTTGCTGAATAAGTTCACGCGTACCGCATAAGTTCAATGTTCACGTAACCCGAATAAGTTCAAGTGGCGTTCAAATAGAGGTGGCGTTCAATTAGAGGGAGGCGCTTTATTTTTCAACACTTCCTTAAAAGTGGCGTTCTATTAGAGGTGGCATTCAAATAGAGGTGGCGCTGAAATAGAGGTTTTACGGTAGGAGCATATTATTATTTATCCTCCTATCACGAGAAAGCGATCAATGCGCTGTACAAGCTCGCTTAGGACAATAATTCTGCGAAGCACTCAGAAATAGGATCAAAAATTTAAATAAAATTTGCCTGAAAATTATTCGAAAAGCACTAACACAGCCATTCGCAGCATGCAAATTTTCCAAATTTTTCCGGGGTAGCATGCCCCAGTAACCCCCTTAAAGCTTTTTTTGTTTCTCAATCAGCTTCAAATTCGTTGTGCCGAAAAAAAATACGCCTGAAAAAAATGTGGAAATTATGCCCCCCCTCCGTTTTTTTAAATTTTTACTGATCTTAGGGGAAGCTAGCTACTGTAATTCTAATTTGAAATTTTGATGTTTCGCTGTTATTTACCCTGAAGTTTGTTTACTGATCTTAAGGGAAGCTAGCTACTGTAATTCTAATTTGAAATTTTGATGTTTCGCTGTTATTTACCCTGAAGTTTGTGTTAAAATTGGAGAAAATTCTACTGTGACATCATAATGGAGCTCTAAGAGCTTTGTATACTTAAGGTACCAGGAAATCAGCAGTTTTTGCAACTTTGTTCATTTCTGTCACAAAGTTGCAAAAGTTAGAACGTTGGTTTGATGAAAAATTTAGGAATAAAAAAATTACAGTAAGAGGTGCAATAGCCTACTTTAGGAATGCCGATTAAACTGCACCTACGGAAAGCTAATGCGTCTATCGTCTTATTAATGTTTTCGTGTAGCTCTGCAAAAATCACAAGTTATGACGTCATTTCGTCTCCCAATGTTTTTTCGTGGCGGCGCCTCTGACTACAGGGGAAGAGTTGAACAATAGAGCGCCGTGGTGGTCAAACACAGGTTTTACGGCAGATTAAGTTTGATTTCTTGAATAAGCTTGATTTTGGTGTATTTTGCATTTTTCATGTAGCGGATGTTTTTATGGTCACAATGAAAGAAACATGTTGAGATTTAGCAATTTTCATCATGTGATGTTGATAAGGTTGTTTATTTTTTTTAATTCCAAGCGACTTTTTTTTTATATTTCAGGCGACTTATGTTCATGTTGTATTCAACTTTTGGTACGGAAAAAGTCGGGAAATCTTTTTTAAAAAAGCGTGGAAACCCTGCAGCATGTAAATTTTCAATATTTTTCCGGGGCAGCAGCATGCAGAACTTTTTTTGTTTTTCAATCAGTTTTATCAGTGGTGCGTCGCATACGGGTTTGATTAAATCTGATCTGTGTACCTCGTTTTGGAACAGTAATCCCAAATCCTTTGATAAGAACAGTGATTGTTACAAACTGCTTGAACATATAGCTCATAAGCTTTTTGCATATGTGTGTTTCATTTTTCTCAACTTTCTTTCGCTTGTTTTTTGAATTGTGTTTATTTTTATCCACTGAATTACTTCACATGATTGAGCTGAAATTAAACAGCTTGACTCGATGCATTTAGTTTTAGAATTTCGTTGCATATTTATCCTCGTATCACGAGAAAGCGATCAAAGCGCTATACGAGCTCGCTTAGGAGTTGCCAGCTACCTGTCTACCACACCAAGATGGGGGAATCCTGCTAAGCGCCTTTCCCTACGGCACAACAAGTAAACTTGCCGGCTTGTTCTCCCCATTGCCCCTTTAACGCTGAGCGTCAAGCGGGGAAGCTGTGAATACCATTGTTAAAGTCATTGGTTTGACCCGACTCGGAATCAAACCCGAGTCTACAGCTCCAGAGACAGACGCTCTATACCACTCGGTCATCTGAGCTGTTGATGACCTCATGATTTTTCGCTACTTTAACTCCAAGATCGCGTTCTTTTTTTGTGTATGTTCTGGTATGTTCAAATGTGATTTTACAGAACGCAGTCTTAGAAAAATAAAAGCATTCTTGTTGTTCTTCTTCTTGTCCGACCCCGACTCCATCGCGTGATCGTAAATTATCTTACTGTGTTGCTCAATGCCCAGGCGCAAAGTTGCGGAAATGGGCCCGCCATCTCGTTTACGCTTCAATATATTCCAGCGAGTACAATAATAATTTGATTTTAATGCTTATTATGTCACAATGGCGTAGGCTACTGTTTTCCTTCGTCTTTGTATTATTTGATTCGCCATGGCAACGCACTTCAAATGGCAATTCTGCAAATGAGAGGGCTGCCATGGGGGCTTCTAGTTATGTGAGCTAGTTTGGCTACCGGTAACTTAGTTGTGGGTTAGCAGTCGTAGGCTCTTTCACTGGGTATAGTTGTTTGGGGCCAGTCACCAGCTAAAAATAGGGCACAACCTGGAAAAGAGATGAAGTCGAGATGTCCAGTTAAAGCAATGCAAAAAAGAGTCTTTACAGTGTGGAATGAGTTTAGCCTGGATTGGCTGTACGTAGCAAGGCTGACAAGACTTTTATTATAGTCGAAACATGAACTTGTCCTGGGCAAGTAATTAATGTTGTCATTCATAAACTGTGAAATGTACCGCAGGGGAAGGTGGGGTTATTTCAGACAAAATTTGCTTTTTTGATTCTGGAGCAAGATAAAGAATGAGGAATTACCAACTCATTGTACAAAATTGTAGATAGCCCTTTGATTTCAATATGAAATGTTCGTGATTGCAATAGCCCCAAGCATTAGCATTACTTACAAAAATGCACGATGGTCTAGCACGTCCAAACTTGTCCCAATAGCGGGGTAGATCCGGACAAGCAGTAGAGTAGTCTCGGACGTTAAAAAGCAAGCGAATTTATTGCGATGAAAAAGCGCTCTGCATCAATTTCCAGTTTTCAAAAGTTTACAACAAAGAATTCAAACGAAATTAACCGAATTAAAGAAAGAGAGTATGCATGATCTCAAAAGTTTGGTGAAATGAAATGTTCTATTGTGCAAAATTCAAGTTAAAAAGCGTAAAAGTGGACGTCGAGAAGACAGAGTGATTTATGGCGCAAACGAGCTTGTGCGTTCTAATCAGCAACCATCTGATATAGATATCAAATGCAATAGACTCCAGCCGTGAATCGAACCCGTCGCAAAGAATCTGAACCTGCGTGCGGTACTGTCAGATCATATTGCTGACAATGGCTGTTCATGCACGAAGCTGCTGGGTGTAAACAGCAATGCAAAGACAGAAGCGACATCACATGTCAGCTTAAAACTTTCTATAGTATCGACATAATAGCCTGGTCCACCAGTTGTTTTAAAAAGTTTGCTTTGAATCTCTTCCTCAGAAGCTGTACGATATAGATTTGCATCGTAACTAAACATTCTCTTTTTCTATTTTCATTCTCTTTTTTTTACTTTTTGATTGAGGAAGACCGGACCAATGTCCAATTCCTGCGCTATTTCAAAAGCACACGTTTTCAAACTAGCAAATCCTTTTTCAATGGACTTTTGTATTGGGTGTCAGATTATGGTTGCTGACACAGAAATAGGGTAGGATTGAATTTGATTTACCGATCGGATGGCCGAGTGGATAGAGCATCTGCTTCTAGATTGGTGGACTCTGGGGTTCAATTCCGAGTCCGGTCAAACCAATGACTTGAAAATTGGTATTCACAGCTTTTTTGGTTGACGTTTAGCATAATGGATAGTGCGAAACAAGCCGGCAAGTTTGCTTGTTGTGCTGTTGGGAAAGGCACTAAACGGGATTACCCCATCTAAGTGTGGTAGACCGATGGTCGGCAACTCCTAAGCGAGCTCGTATAGCGCCCCGTCGCTTTTTCGTGATAGGAGAATAAAATTGCGAATAAATAAATAGATAAAATCTTAAATCTGCTCGCAAGGTGTTAATGAATTTGAATTTAATTTTTTCAAAGGAATGAATTTGAATTTAAACTTTGAAAAATGATTGCATCCAACTCTGCACCGACCTCCTTTTTCAAGTCTTACGCGCACTCTCACACACATTGTATTGTTTATGACATCATTGCGCAGTTTATGACGCTATTTGAAAGGAAACGATAGCGAACAATTTTAAAATTGAAATATATAGAATCTGAGCGCAAAAAATCCCATTCAACGCGATTCGCCAAGCAAAATTTTGTTTTTGAATTGATGCAACTTTGGGTTCTTCAAGACAATTTGGGGCCCCTTTTGGCAGTGGGCCCCCCCCAATTGGGGGGTTTGGGGGGGGGCTGCTACGGCTCTGATTGCGACTGCGATCAAACTTTTTGCCCCTCATTCGAAGTCCTTCACCATATACAGTATGACTCGTTTTGTTCGCACATTTTTGATTTATGCATGCTTACTTCAGGCCAGGAATGGTTCCAAAAAACTTTGGTGAGGGGATGCAATTTCGAATTAGATTGAATGTTTACTACTGTAAATACAAAAACGGTTGACGTCTAGACGCCGCAAAGGGCGTAAATAAACCCTTTGAAAATGTTTCATATCTGAAGCGTAATCAGAAATTTTTTAAGGAAGGGGCACCAAATTTCGACATTTTTTCAAGCGCAGTTTTTTCCGGAAAAATTAATTTGAATCAAATTGAGGAACAAAAAAGGCTCTACAGGGTCCGGGGGTATGCTCCTCCGGAAAACGTTTGAAAATTCACGTACTGTAACGGCCATTTTAGTGCATTTTGAGCAGTTGTCGGGCAAACTTTATTGAAAAATTTTGCCCCTAATTTTGAGTGCATCACCGGTATCCAGCGATGGCGGAAGCATTTCTAAAGTGGGGCGGGCCAAAAGCCCAATTTTTCGCCCAAAATCACGTAAAGAGCAAAAAACGTCACCACGTCTGCAGGCCGTAGTTTGAACTGCGTAAGAAGCCTGTTTTGACATGTCTTCACTGCTCAAAATGCCGAAATGGAGGACATTTGTGCATTTTTAGCGTATGGTAAGCCTACCTATTAAGTTTCAAATGCATTCATGCGGAGGTATTATTGTACAAATAGACGTTCAAATTAGGGCCCCTCCAGAGCTACCCTGAATAAAAGTGGAGGAGCCAGGGCCCCCCACTTCCGTCACCAATGCCGGTATCGATATATGGCGTTCTGCAAACCGAGTTTCACTTAAGCCGACAAGAAAACGTTTTGCTTCTCCTTGACTGGAGACATCTTCTTTGATGCAGCACTTCAACAACGCTGTTTTCTTCGCAGTGGCCTTAAACATTTTAACCGCTCTTCGTGCAACGTTTTCTGCATTTTATATTGCTGTAACTTTTACAGCTGCAGAAGCGCTCAATCTTAAGCAATGCATAGCACAGTGAAAATAATATGCCAACGGAGATTCGTTTTGAACAATTGAAGTGACCCCTGACCTTTCTCTGGCCATTGCGGCTGCGCCATCATAACTCTGGCCAACGCAAAAAGCAAAGTTGTATTGGCTATAACAAAAGTCTCGTCAGCCTTGCCACGCACAGCCAATCCAGGCTAAACTCATTCCAGACTGTAAAAACTCTTTTTTGCATTGCTTTACCTGGACATCTCGACTTCATCTCTTTTCTAGGTTGTGCCCTATTTTTAGCAGGCGACTGGCCCCAAACAACGATACCCAATGAAAGTCAGTCCGTCCGCTAAAAATAGGTTCGCTAAAAATAGGTTGGGGCCAGTCGCCTGCTAAAGTAGGGCACAACCTAGAAAAGAGATGAAGTCAAGATGTCCAGGTAAAGCAATGCAAAAAAGAGTCTTTACCTTGCAAATTTCTCATCAAAGTTGTGTTGTATTTCTCCTTTGTAAGCCCTCTTATTAAAAGCCCAGCGAAAAAACAATCACGCAATGGCAAGTACTCATCATAATTACCAAGGTCCTTATTTTTGTCCAGGATGGATTGGGGGTGGGGGGGCATGGCTCTTGTGCCCCCCCTGGCTACGCCCTTGGATCAAATTACAATAGACCAAAAACTACGATATGTTATGAAAAAGGTTAAGCGTATTACAGATTAAACTTTGTAAAAAAGGGGTACAGTGGTTTCCCCTCTGCCTACGCCGCTACTTATAAATGTAAAAAAGCGACCTTGCTACGCTATTAAATCTGCTCAACAGGTTGAGTTCTCTTAATGGTTTATTTGAGTTTAAAACTGTTGATCTACTTGATGTGCGAATTGTGTTCGCTTGACAAAACTGTCATAGAAGTACGATTAATGACCGAAAATATTGCGCTGACTGCATTCTGCTTTGTATAAAGTGCATAGGCCGTCTTAGTATAGCTTGCGGCAATCAAAACCACCATTAAGACCATGTGTAATTTCACTGAATAAACAATCGAAGTGTTTGCTCTCAAACGGAGACCCGAGGGCCAATGACGCACGACTCTCAGTAGAGAAAACCGCTGTCTAGGTATTGCTTGCAAGGTTAGTAGACTAGGTTACCATACAGTCATAACCAAAAGTTTTAGAGCCACCCAGGCAAAAATCACATTTTTGCTTGTTTTTCTCAAATGCGTTCTTAATTCACTTTTTGCTTTCGTCAGCTTTCTTTTTTCCGCAATGTCGCATGACTCTTACTTTGACCCCCAAAAGGGGGCTAAGTGACCTAGTTCTTGTTTTAGGATGATTTAAAGAAGAAGTTGGAGGGAATTATAGCTATCATTCAGAGAGGTATTAAGGGTAAAAAGCGATCTTGAGCTCGGCTCAGCGGTCAAAAGTTGTTATCAGCCGTTCCGCTTCCGTTTTCCGCCGCTGGTTATCCGTTACTGCATCAAGTGCAAATGAGGCCTAACAACTTTTGACCGCTGAGCAATCTTCAAGCATGTTTTTTTACCGATAATACCTCTCTGAATAAGAGCTATAATTCCCTCTAACCTCTTCTTTAAATCACCCTAAAACAAGAGCTTGGTTAGTTAGCCCCCTTTCGGGGGCCAAAGTAAGAGTCATGCGACATTGACAAAAAAGAAAAAAGGCTATCGAAAGCAAAAAGTGAATTAAAAACGTATTTGAGGAAAACAAGCAAAAATGTGTTTTTTGCCTGGGTAGCTCTAAACTTTTGGTAATGACTGTACATCAAAAGTACCATTAACTGGTAGATTTACTACAAACAAAAGCGGCAGACTGCAGTTAAAAAGTCTTTGTTTTTTTGCTTACACGGCATTATGGTCTAAGCAGATTTAATAATGGATGAAGCATTGCTTAATGTAAATAAAGTTATCTTTACCAATTCGCTTCAAAAATCTCAAGAGGCTTACACAGAATGGAGTAAATCTTACGACAAAGACATAGATGCTCTTTTTTGCGCAACATCAATTGAAACAGCGGAGATGTTCGAAAAACATGCAATGAACTCCGAGACATTACTAGATGTTGGCAGCGGTAAGAAGAGTTGTTTAATCAATTGGGGGTACTAACGACTTTGAGAGAAATATATCGAAATCTCAACAGTCTGGTCATAATACAGGAAAGTAATTGCTACAAACTGAAAAATTTGGAACAGATTGTAAGCTCTTTTGTAGCATTTTTTGCATCCTACAAGACTACACTTCTCATAAGCTTGTTATTGAATTTAGAAGGTGAGTATGAAGGTATGATTTCATGGGGTTAATCAATCAGTCAATGCATCGAGCAAAAACTTGCATAGTGGTTTGACTTCTCAAACACAAGAATTATTCAACTTTGACTTCTATGATTGACTTATTTTTGCGTGTATTAGTAATGATGCTAACCGCGTGTAGTCGTCACGCAACAAACACACGGTAACGTGGGCGTGGCATACTACAAAGGCGTGTGGTCCGTGGGTTAGACCATTAGTGAAGACGCATCCACGGTTATGGATACTGCGAAAGAAGAAGAATGCGTGCTCAAAAGAATTAGAAGCAAAACTATCGTTTTTGCTTTTAATCTGCTGAGTCTGAAAGTTCGTGCAGCTCATGCTTAAAAATTATGGCTTTTTTTTGCTATAATGCCAGGTACTGCAACGGTTGTGGAAATTTTACGAAAAGTTGGATATACAGGAACTGTAGATATATTGGATGCTAATTTGCATATGCTTGTAAAAGGAAATGAAAAACAAGTTAATCTGAGGTAGGCCTACGATACAATTTTCGTATTTTAAAATCAAAATTTTTGCGTCTGAATTTTAAAAAATAATTTGATTCGTGAATGGTTTATTCAGCATGTCATTACATCACTTTGCAATTTTAAACGATCCTTCAAAGTAAAATAAAAAATTTGAACTTATAAAGTAGAGCTTGCTTACCAAAGTCAACTCTTATACAGCTAGTGTGATAGTCAAACTTTCAGTGTATGGCGTAAATAATATAATTTGATAGTTCTAGTAATGGTAAGCTCTTTGCGAAAGATAACTGTCAATTTATTTCCTGGAAAAAGCGCGCTTTCATTTCATATCAAATTTGTTTTTAGTTGACTATTTACCATCTTTATAGAAACATCATTTGCCATTGGATAACTGACGATGGAATACTTCCTCTAAAAGATGAAACGTACGATGCAGTAACTTGCTCCGGCTCTTTTATTCCTAATCATATTCCAGCAAGCGCTTTATCAGTAAGTTTACAAACGAAGAAGACATGACAGAATTTAAGGAATTAAACAGGGCCAGTTTTACTGTTGGTCATGGTAACAGTTATTGTAGTAGCCAGGGCCGTTGAGAGCCAAGCCCGGGCCCGGTATGAAAGTTAAATCTGGACACCCCGCAAACCCAGCAAACACACCACGGGTTTTCCACGTGGCCGTTTGGTGGAATTTAGGTGGAAAAAAAACGTGGAAAAAGTCACGTTTTAAACATGTGGAAGTTACGTGATTCAAATCAAATAAGAAGAGTTAACAACCAGGTTTCGATTTAAAAAAAGCTGCTTATGTACAGAGCGATAAATTTGCACTGCTAAACTAATAAAATTCGGGAAAAAATATTGTCTTTATTATTTGCAACTTTTGTTACGTGGTAAAATGGTGGAAACCATGTGGTAAAAGTCACCACTCAAATCTGGATAAAAATAGTAATTTTTAAAAAATTTTAAAACAGTTTGAAACCTAAATATCTATTCTAGAACAATTATTAAAAAATATGAACATTCTGCAAAAATTAGGTAACGTGGATATCACATGGATTTCACGAAAAAAATTTGGTGGAATTTACGTTGCTGCGAAACGTAGCGAGGTAATGTTGTAGCCACGTGTTTTCAACGATATTTTTTAAAAACATCGTAAAGTGACAAAATGTACCAATTGCATTATATTTTTGCTTTACTGTGCAGAATAATAGCTAAAGGGCTGCTTACAATCCGTAGCAGAATAATGGTGGAAATTTGGTGGTGAGTGCAACGTGGCATGGTATGGTTTTGTCCACGTTAATTCCATGTTATAATGTTGGTAAAATTGAAACGTGGCAGAGTAATGTTACAACCACGTGTAATCCACATTATGATTTCGGTACCCTAAAAAAGATGAAAAACAATTCAATTGCAATATTTATATTTACCTACTAAACGTACTATGCAGCATGGTAACAATTTTTCTTTTAACCATGCGGTTTTAAATTTTTGTGGATATTTGGTGGTGAGTGCAATGTAGTGTGGTAACGTTTTCTCCACGTCGATTCCACATTGTAATTTTGGTGGAATTAAGGTGGCAGTGAAACGTGGTGAGATGATGTAGTAACCACGTGTAATCCACATTATGATTTTGGTATTTTTAAAAAGATACAAAAACTTGAATCACGATATTTTTAGGTATCTATTGACTGTACTCAGCTGCACGTCAACAATTTTTACTTCCAAAAATGTTTTTATAAATTTTGGTAGGTATTTATTGGTGGTGAGTGCAATGTAGTGTGGTAACGTTTTCTCCACGTCGATTCCACGTCGTAATTTTGGTGGAATTAAGGTGGCAGTGAAACGTGGTAAAATGATATGGTAACCACATGTAATCCACCTTATAGTTTCGATATTTTGAAAAGATACAAAAACTTGAATCGCAATATTTTTAGGATTCTATAGTGATTGTACTCTGCAGCATGGCAATCAATTTTACTTCTAAAAAATTTTTTTTAAACTTTGGTGGATATTTGGTGGTGAGTGCAATATGGTGTGGTAACATTTTCTCCACGTTGATTCCACGTTGTAGTTTTGGTGGAATTAAGGTGGCAGTGAAACGTGGTGAGACGATGTTATAACCACGTGTAATCCACATCACAACATTGGCAGCTTTGTGAATTGATATGAAAGTCCAATTTCAATATTAATTGATGTGCCTTGGTTATTTTTTTAAGCATGCATGGTAACAAATTTTACTTCTATTAATTTTTTTAAATTTTGGTGAATATTTGGTGGTGAGTGAAATGTGGTGTGGTAACGTTTTCTCCACGTCGATTCCACATTGTAATTTTGGTGGAATTAAAGTGGCAGTGAAACGTGGTGTAATGATATTGTAACCACGTGTAATCCACATTATGATTTTGGTATTTTTAAAAAGATACAAAAACTTGAATCACGATATTTTTAGATATATCTATTGATTGTACTCAGCAGCATGTCAATAATTTTACTTCTAATAATTTTTTTTTTCAATTTTGGTGGTAGTGATAAGTGCAATACGATGCTATATAACTTCATATCATAGCTGCGAGGATAATACACGTTACTGATTTAGGAAAAGAAAGGTTTTTGATCGAAATCAAAAATGTGAAGCTTTCTCGAAATCGGAAGTTCAGGTCTATTTTATGGTTTTAGTTTGAATCGAAATCTCTTATTTTCTGTTAAAGTTAAATTTTAAATTTCTGATTTTTGGTTTGGAGACAGAGTGGGTTCAATTGAGCTTGAGATTTAATAGTTTTGGAATATAATAATATATTTTGAAAGTTGAAAGGCGATAATGATCATAATAAAGTTTTTTTTCAACACTCCAAGACTACGTGCAATATTCACGACAGCTTCGAATATTTTTAAACATAATTAAGCTTCGAAAATTTATGCTGATAGTGTTTTAAAGTGCAAAGTTGTTTCACTTCATTTATTTTACAGCAGCAAAAGCAAAAACGTAAAAAAAAACGACGTAAAATTGGTTTTCAAAAAAGGGGCAAAATTTGAAAGGTATTTTGTACTCAATTTGGTAATAAAAGTAATATGCAGTATGGTAAACAGCGTTCGTAGTCTTCTGAAGTCTATTTTATTTGCACTTTGCGAAGAGACGGGTGGTCACAAACAGAAGAGTGACCTAACGAACGTATATTATATTATTTTTCTCAATATCGATATGCTTAATTCAACCGGTTCTTTTATTTAATGGTTTAAATGCTGCGCTACTACGCAGCTACAACAGTGATAACTGATTCTAGTAATTTGCTGACTGCATTACAGTTGTTGAGCAGAGGTCTTGATCTTTGGTTATAAGTATTTACCGCAAGGTGGCGTAGGATGAATGAACAGTTGGTAGAACTTTCAACGCATAGCGCATATAGCCCTTTTACAGAACTATCGCAACACTGCATTGCAATTGATTTTGTCATAATCACAAACTAACGTAACGTGTTTTCGTGTAAAACTCTGAAAAAAAAAAAAAAAAACGGAAGATCTTTTATCTGCTACCTTAGAAGTTTCAAGTGGCCATGTATGCATAAAACGTGATATACTTAACCTTATACTAATCAACTTAATCTCATAAATGTATTTTCTAGAATAAAATAATCAGTCACCAATACTTGAAATATCATAAAAAATCCAACGAGCTTTTTCGCCACTTAAGTTCTTCAGGGGCAGTTAAAATTCAAATTTCTTTACGATAGTTGCAATAAATCACGCTTGGTTGCAATTATGTGCAATTGACGATATCACAAAAAAGACGGACAAGATACGAATTACACAGTAACCTACAACAAAATTTGGGTTTTAAAAAGTTAAAGCAACTTTAACGGCTTTACCCATAGACGCCTGAAATAGAAGGACTGCTAACTGCCAATCATGCAATATAAACAATTAAAATCAATGCAATATCTAAGGTGTAAACTTAAAATTATCGCCGGAATGAAACAAAGTTTGCTTTTGCAAAAATTGTTTTGCGAGAAGCTGCAGCTGCAGCCGCTGCAGGACCCCGCCAGATTTTACAAGTTGTTTGATTGACAGCTTGTTTTTGTACTTGCGTTGCTCTAATAACATCAAAAGAGAAAAGTTTTTTTGGTAAAAGTCGCAGACTTGCGCCAGCACAACGCCAGGTGAAAGCATTCGTCCAATTGAGTGACATCTTGTTTTTAATAATTTTGAATAAATTTGAAGTTGTGATTGTGAACACTTCGAAGTTTTCCGCGAAGCAATAGAATGTAGTGCGAACTCTGTCACCGTTTGTGCACACGGCACTTAGTTACCGGCTTACCGCGTAGTTTCCAGGCTGCGTCACCTTCTACCATTTAGCAATACTGTGACGCAGTACCACTGCAACTCTGCAAGTAACGCTATTGTTGTTGCTTAATTGTTTTTTTTTTTTTCCTTTTTTTACTTATAGATCAAAATTTATTATTCTGTTAAACTAATCCAGGTATGGAAAGTATGGAAGATGGCATTCCATTCCATTCTTAAAATCTTCCATTCCTTTCCATACTTGAAGTCTTCCATATTCCATACCAAAATTCCTCTTCCATTCCATCTTCCATTCCATTACGTGCCCTGTCGGTAGGCAGTTCATAATTTTGTTGCAGTCAAACTCAGCATTGACTGAACGCTAGTTTGCTATTAGGACAGTACAGGGAAAATATTTCACCTAGGCTATAGCATAGCTGATATCACAATCAGTATTGTACTGTACAGCTGCAATACATACAAAACCACAGCCTCGTACAGGTTTGTACCGATTGGTCCAATGAAAGCCACTAGTCTATATAGGCGCTAAGCTTAAAATATTTTCTATGAAATTCCAACTAATCGTTCACTCTTCATCTTATGCTTGCACTAACTCGATGTGCACAATTGAAATATCAAGCAGATATGTTTAATTAACCTCTCTGCAGCAATTTTCCAACCAACGTCTCATAAAAGCTTTGCTTTTCACTAAGCGAAGTCTGATAGCTTGTCCACCGTAGCAACAAATTTTCGCCACTAGGGGCGCCGGAAAAAGGTCAATTAATTCTGACATAGCCATGATAGCCTATTTCGGAAAAATTTTCGCGCACTTTTTCCAACATACAGTATTTCAAAATAAATTTTTTTTTTGGTTGTCATTTTCACTCATTTGACTTTCATTTTCATCCTGATTGGAGTTATGGAAGCAATCGATTCCACGAAAAAAACAAGAAGAATAACCACTGTGAAAAGCATTGCTTTTAGCTTTTCAATTTCGAAAGGGAAGAGTGATTCAGATGAGCATATTCAAGAGGCAGAGAATTAATCCAGTTTTGTATTTCAGGGGACAAATTGCATTATAATTTAAAAGAACTCCAGTGCGAGTTGGTTTTCTCCAGACTGATGATTGTAAACTGCCTTCTTTTATTGCGATTTCTGTGTCCGAAAATGCAAGCGAATTTGTGGATTTTTCAACAGTAAAAACAAGATTGTAGTGTTGGTTTTCAAAAGATTTAGAAGTTCAAAACAATCTTGTTCATTTTCAAAAATTGCTAAAATATTTCCACCTATCTCAAATAAAAAGCTGGAGAAGATTTTGGTTTGTTGTTCAAGCGGATAGTTTCTAAGTGTGCGAGGATTTTGTTAGCCGTCGTAATTTTGATCATTCATTTTTCATTGCTTTTGTGAAGCGTTAGAAGATAGTATAATCCCCGCTGTTTTGCTTTTCGCTGGTAATAATTTGCCCTGCGTAGGCTTTTCGTTTCCGAATCACGCTCTGAAGAAGGACAGGACAGTCGACGTGTCCAAAAACGTTCAGCATATTATTTTTCGTGAAACCAGTGTGATAATACCTATCCACAAGAAAGGAGACAAGAGAAAATGCACCAATTATAGGGACATCTCTCTCATCAGTGTCCCGGGTAAGGTCTATGCCAAATGCCTTGAAAAGAAATGCCGTGAAATAGTCGAGCCTAAACTAATGGATGCTCAGTGTGGCTTTCGTCCTGGCCGAAGCACAATGGACCAGATCTTTGCCTTGCAGCAAATCTTTGAAAAGTCGTGGGAATATGCAAAAGAGGTCCATGCATGTTTTGTTGATCTTGAAAAAGCATAAAAAGCATATGATCGCATTCCTAGAGACAAGCTTTGGGCGGTGTTGTTACAGTATGGCATTGATGGCCAGTTACTAACTGCTATTAAGTCGCTGTAGATGCATTTTGAGGTCTGTGTTCGTGTTAACAGCGCAATGACGAAACGTTTTAGAGTAAGTGTGGGACTACAGCAAGGCTGCTCGCTTTCATCTATTCTATTCCTTATTTATATGGATAGAATAGTTAAGAAAAGTGAGTCTTGCGGCGGAGTAAAGATCAATGGTTGCACTGTACAACGTCTGTTATTTGCAAATGATCTCGTGCTACTAGACTCTACCCAAAATAGTCTCCAGCAAGCTCTTGACAGGTTTTCGGATGCATGCTCTGTTGCCGGAATGAAAATCAGTACAACAAAAACAGAAACCATGTGCCTGTCCAGACAACCAAAGCAGTGCTCTCTCCAGATTGATGGAGTACTACTAAAACAGTCAGAGAAATTCAAGTACCTCGGCGTCTCATTCACAAGTGATGGCAGACAAAATAGCGAATTGGATATCCGCATCGGCAAAGCTAGTGCAGTAATGCGCCAGCTCCACCGATCTGTGGTACTGAAACGGGAGCTTTGCACCAAGGCAAAGCTATCCATTTTCAGATCGGTCTATGTTCCTATTCTGACTTATGGCCATGAGTGTTGGATCATGAATGAGAAAGTGAGATCTCGAGTTCAAGCAGCCCAAATGGAATTCTTGCAAAGAATTAGCGGTTTGACCTTGTTGGACAAGGTTAAAAGTGCAGATATTCGTGAATCTCTAAACATCGAATCGCTGCTTCTCCGACTAGAAAGATCGCAACTGCGTTGGTATGGACATGTGACACGAATGTCCCACGAAAGAACAGCCAAAAAGCTGCTCTGTTCAACACCGATTGGTCGAAGGCCTAGAGGCCGTCCCAGAACTCGATGGCGAGATTGCGTAGAAGATCTTAGTCGGTCTCGCCTTGGCATCCCAGCAGAGCATCTATCCTTTGTTGCAGAGGATCGAGATGCTTGGAGGCTCCAACTCGAGCTGCTGCCCCCGCGACCCCCCAACGATAAGCGGGTCTTGAAAAAGTAAGTAAGTAAATTTTGTAAATAATGAAAAAAATACGGTTCAATCATACAATGGTTCAATGTTCTAAAATTATTAGCTGTAGCAACCATACGAATATTGAAAATTTCCTCTCTACCAAAGTTGTACAATCGATAATTCGTCATCAATTCTGCAATTTCAACTATAGTTACAGTAGAAACAACTGTTAAAGCAGTGTTCCCAACGTAAGGCATAACAAAAATTTGGTGGGGCGTGGGAGTTTTAAAACACCATGAACCAACTTTGCTGGAATACAAAATATAAATGGACTTGTTCACAATCAAAGTTATTAGTGTATATATTAATTTGGTTCGCTTGTTTACAGTGTTGGATACGACTTGAGTCCAGATTTTGAAGACTCGGACTCGTAAGTTTTACCTGGGACTTGGACTTGAGTCCTTTTTTTCGGCGACTACTCAACTAGCAAAAAAAATGCGAGTTATGGTGAGGTTTTTGGTTTTTCTGTCTATGGCAAATTCAATATTACTGTAGTATAGCATAGAAACATCCTTTTTTGTGCTTTTAACGTAAGTGCTATAAGTTTTCTTATCTACTAAATTTTATATTCCGTCATTTTCAGCGTTTCTCGCTTGTTGTTTCCAGCAGGCGAGCAGGAGCTGCGAAGGTGTTACTATTTAAGAAAGTCGCAATCAATCCACATTCTCGGCTGCCATTATACGTTAAATCAAAATAAAGGCATGACGCAATGCACAGGAGGTCTCATCACGCGTCGACATCGATCTCGCATGAATGGAAAGCTCCTTTCCCATTTAGTAGTTTTGAAATCCAATTATTCTTTTGTGTAAATAAGGGTAAAACGAATAAATTACCGGTAGCTAAAACTAAACGCTTTTTTTGTAACTTTTTACCTTCATTTTTTTTTCTTGGTTGTTTTAGGCCTAGTCAAGGGCGTGGTCAGGGGGAGAGGAACGGGGGCCATGCCCCCCCCAAATCTATCCGGGAGAAAAACAAGGATCTTAGCAGTTACGACAAATATTTGCTATTGCGTGATTGTTTTCTTTCTGGACTTCCAATAAATGGGCTTACAATGGAGAAATACAATTCTAATTACAATTGTTCTGCGCTTTATTTCACACAGCTATGTGAGACATTGCCTTATTTCGCTGATATGTTTCTACAGGTAGATCTTTGTCTGAAACGGTACTAACCAATCATGTACGCCTGTAATTCATTAATAAGTCGCCGGTCGCGGTCCTTTGAAATTGCACTTTCACTCCCATTTATTGCAAATATAGGCTACTAGATCAGTGCAGTAGGTCACGTCTATTACTAGATTCATGTGCACCTCCAAAAATCAAAATAAATGGTAATAAAAATAATAACTCGATGAAGAAAGAGAGTTGTGGGTAAGTCGATCTTCGATGAAGTAAAATGTCGTGAAAATATATCAGGTTAGATTCAAAAGAAGAAAATTATAGATTATTTATCATAGGTTCACGCAATGGCGGGCACGAATCCATGCCCCCCCCCCCCGCCATGGCGTTGTTGTGGTGTCGTGGATTATGAATTATACTGTAAAACACATCTACACGTTATCCAATCAAATGCACCAATTTGTCGGCAACTGATGAGAACCTTTGTAAAAGCCGTATTTATTATTGCATTGAGCCAGTGTGGCACCTAAGAATTGCATTGGACCAGTTGGGCACCCTAGGAGAAGTGCACAATCTGGGATCTGGGGGCGGCGGAGCTCCCAGTGCCCGGAGACTAAGAATACCAGCGTACCGGTAGTTGATAAACTTCCTATTCTCGACAACAATAGCAGACAACATCAAATAGGTATTTTGTGGTTGTTTTTTAATCGTTAACAGCAAGCTAAATAACACCGAATAGCGAAGACGCAATTACCAAGTGTTTCATGAAGTTTTTCCTGTTCTTATTTTGTCTCTGTTCAAGCCACGCTGCAAGCATGCACGTTGTAACAATAACAAAAGTAATGATCAAAGTGGTTGTCGCTTTGCGCGATTTACATTAACTTTCGCAATCGTGGCGGGAAACGATTAGCACCACAATTCAGTTCGCAAAACAAACACGTGGCTGCTGTGGACTAAAAGTGCAGTCAGCACTTTCTCACGCTTTCGGGGCGAACTGAATTTGTACATCGCCACATCGGATGTTTTGATAAAAAGAATTTTTTTTAAATCGTTTATTAGAAAAATGTAAGCCGCCCCCGTAAGTAAGCCGCCCTCCAATGTAAGCCGCACAAATGATGAAAACATATTTATAAGCCGCGGCTTACAATCGAGTAAATACGGTAATTGCTAATCTGCCACACAAAAGTTGGTGTTTGGATCTTTACTCCCTTAGTCTGTGTTCGTCTCACTCTATGCTCGTGTTATGAGAAGCCCAAAACACAAGAGCAAAATTTTTAGTTGCGAAGCATTTACAGTCATCTCACACTGGAGACGCAAATCTTCTTGGGTAATTTCAGCTGCTTTAAGTGAAACTGCACAGTTTAGAAGCTTTGTGTGACAGAGATTAAAGTGCGGCAACACTTTGAATGTCATGCTGTAAGTGCTTTCCTGCTAAATAACTTGATGCAAAAGCTATGAAAGGTCGTTTTGAATACGGTTATTTTTGTCGCAAAAATACTGATACTTATGCAATATCGACATTCTGCAGAATTTTTATGCTGTAAGATGTGATGCACAGAGTGCTCGCAAATTATAGGCTCTGTTAACTCTCGACATCTTTTTGATAAACTGCAATTTTGATCATTATTGGTGCACTGTAAATAATATTGGACTGACAAAATAGATTTTTGATAAGAATGTTATCGTGCGATTTAAGCAACATCATGTTTTTTAATATTTTAATGTAGTTAAACATTTTTTATAGAAGAAATCTATACTGATCGCCGCCGTAGCAGTTTTACTCAAAACTGTATTACCTTGTCCAACTCCTCGTATCAGGAACCATCTGTTGGTAAGTTATTGTTTGTGTTTTATATATTTGTTGTACTTTTCCTCTTATCGTGCGTGAGAAGGTGATGGAAGCATAGACTTCTTAGTGGACTGGAAACTGTGTAGAAAAGTGCAAAATCCAGTCACGCTTGAATGAATTCGGTATCCTGGCTATGTTGTATGCACCGTTTGCATGCGATTTGCTGGTTGTCGCGTTGAAATAGGATTGTAAAAAGCATTTATGTGAAGTATCTTGTTAATTTGGTTACCCAGAAAGTAAAAGTGTTATTATTAGAAGTAGAGGAGAGGGTTTTTTAGACTCTGCATGTCTATTAGGCTGTGTAGGCTAGGCTACGAATTGACTCATCTTCTACCGGTATATGATATAGTCTAGTACCGGTACAGTGTTGATTGATAGGCCTGTAAGTTTTGTTTAACTGTTTAGTCTAACTCTTTTCTGGGTTTTCATGTATCGATATTAGTCTACCAAACTGCCTGAGTTACTTGATCAGGATAACGTATGCTTTATGGCCCATGGTGTGTAAAGTGTCACCGGTAGTTAAAGCTATCGATATCTTGGCCCAACTGCTCAACTTACCAGTATGTGTGCTCATTTATTTTACTTTGTCATTACAGTTGCTTTAAAGTCTAACTTATTTCGTAAAATAAAAGCATTATGTCGCATTGCTGCATTCCTGGTTGTAGCTACCAATACAAAGCCAAAGATGCCAAATGGTCAATGTTCAAGATATTGAGACCGGATTTAGGAAGAAAAACAGAAGAAGAAAAAGCCCACTATGAAAATTTAACAAAGTTTATTTTAAGTCTGCGTGATTGCTTGAAAGGTGACAAAATAAAAGAAATGCTGCACAAAGAAGTAGCTAGTATTTGTGAGCAGCATTTTGAAAATGATGCAATTGTCCCGACTAATTCCCGCAAAAAGTTGAAACTTGGTGTTCTTCCCACTAAATGTTTGCCAAAAAAAGTGAAAGAGATTAAGGTAAGTTGATATTGTTTAGAGTGTTGGGCATACAGAAACCTCTCGCTCCAGTTTGTAGGAAAAACGGGTGTATACAATATATTTATTTTTGGCCTTTATTATTGCACAACTATTTGGGGGTAGTGCCTACCACTTGCCCCCACGCGTTTTTTACAGACGCATATGCACTATTTACGTATGATTTGGGCTATAGGGTTTGTAAGATGCGCAAGTAAAATATGTATGGAAAACGCATGGGGGTAGATATTTGACATTACCCCTATTTGGCTTCTACTAGCAGCAAATTTTCCCAAAGGCCAAAACTACTGGAAACTATATTGCTTAAAGGTTCTCAATTTCAAGTAAGCCTACTAATGAGATTCAAGTAAGCCTAGTAACTGCGTTATCAGCAAATAACTCATTCGTTCTATTCAAATAAATAACTCCATTGTTCTATTCAAATTAATAGAACGAATGTGTATATTTGCTGATGATGCAGTTACGTCATCGTTCAATGTTTGCATTTTTTCTGCAAAAAGCTTGCAAAAACTTTATAGAAAAAAATTAAAACCCTGATAGCTTAAAATTGATTAATTTGTATTGTTTTTAGCAAAGAAAAGCACCCAAGGAACGCCTTACGTTGCCAGATCCCATAAAACATTCAAAGTATCTACATATAGAACGGAGTTTTGAAAATGCTAGCAGCAGAATTAAAAGTAAGGCTGCATTTATATTTAAAAAAATAGATCAGATGATCGTTATTGTTGGAAAAATTTTAAAATGTAATGTAGCTTTTTATGATTGAATGAATGGCCTTAGATTATTATTGAAAAATAAATGCAAGTTCAAATATGTCTGTTTTTAAGGCTCTTGGAGTCTCACATATAGACGTGAAAGGCTGATACTGGAAAAATATGAAAATGCAAACATAATATCTTCTTCTATATGGTAAGCACTTCCACGTTTCCTCTGTGCTTGATATGATACAGATTCTGTAATAATTTTTCCTGCTATAAAGATTACTTAAACAGGAAAGTTTTAAAAACATTGCTTCTGGTGCAAAGTTCTGGATTTGATTTTTGGACCAGTCACATTGGACACAATGTTGTTAATAGCTTGGCACCGCTGCAATATCTTAAGGGGGTACAAACCTATGTTGCTCTGGCACTAAGCCACGCAAACAGTGAAATGCTTTGGTGTAATACTGCAAGTATATGGTACTGAAAATTTGGTTTCGATGATGAATTATTTTTTTGACAGCATTTGCTTCCATGATGATTTGACGTATGACTGGATTTCTTTTGGTGGATGGAGAATCAATCTCACTGATCATTTTCTTCCTGATATCAGAACTTCAACATTGACTGCTTTCCTTAGTATGAATTATTCTGCATTCCATAATATCTGTGAGTACCTTTATGTACATTTTTTGATTGTTTGTTTAGATGAGTTAGAGGGATGGAAATTGTGTGAAGGTGTGAAGGAAAAAACTGCTACTACTACGATTCAGGTTATTCAAAACGTGGGATGGAGCTCAGCTGCGGCAACAATATATACACCGTTCTACGAATTGCAATGTTATAAGTAAGAATGTTTTTGCGACGAGACGTTGCACTGCGGATTTTATCAAGTTTACTGTCTTTTGAAGTTGCAGCTTCAAATGGTCAAGGTAGTTGTCACAGTTGCAGCAAATATGACGTAAGAACTGCGTACAGAAGAAGATACAATGATAAGAGCAGCATTCCCGAGGTTTTGGAAGAAGATCTAGTTACCGTGGATGATAGTTTGCATTCCGACTTAATAGCAAGTTTTAAGCTTAGCCTATTGTGTACATATACTGACTAACTTTCAGTTTGAGAAGTTTAAACAAGTATAAAACCTAATTTGTGTTTGTTTCAGCACACTTTCACAGTAAAAAGTGAAGTATCTCCTGCAGTAAGCTTTGTTTTTCGGCTACCTCTATGTAAACAAAACTTTTAATCATATGTAACGGAAAAGTTTGTTGAAGCAAATATAATATTACTCTAATTTTATATTGAACGCTCAAATGACAAGGGCAGACTTAGCAGCTTTCAGTAAAAGTTGGTTGACGTTAGCTTACATTCGCCGATAACGTTAATTATGAAACACATCCGACGTTTCCTTCATATCTGTGTAAAAAATATAGCCTATATTTCTACTTGCAGAAAATGTTTCATGAAGAATCCGATCAGATGAACGAATGGCAGAAAAAATTTTTTGAGGTTCAGTTTAGCAATGCCAATAAATCCCCCACTGCCAGAAGGTATCACCCCGATATTATTAGATGGGCTATTGAACTTTACTCTAGGTCTCTATCTGCTTACCAACAGTTGCGAACTTCAGGAGTACTAACTCTACCGTCATCAAAGACTCTTCAGAACTACAGGTTTGGCTATGATACAATGATTGTAATTTTCACATTGACTGATATGATTGTAAGTTTCACATTGATTTTGTCACAGAAATGTTGGCGATGTTGAATGCGGTTTAAATCTTCTTGCTCAGGCGGAACTTGAAAGACATGTTGGGGAGTGTGCTTTCATTACTGTCGATGAAATGAAAAGTAAGCATTCGTACATTGATGCAAGTCATGCAGTTCTATGAATTACGTTATTGAATACTAGTTGCAATTACTGCGGTGGATTACTTTCAGTTAAAGAAAATTTGGTTTTACGACAAGGAAAATTAGTCGGCTTTGTTGACTTTCGTGATAGGCGTTGTGATGATGGAATTTTGGCTTCACATATATGCGGTGAGTTTTCGAGTTTTTGATCACTAATGATTTTTTTTTCGTGTAATATTATAGTGGGGCTAAGCAGTAAACACTTTGTACTACCCACTGTACCCAGCTGTGCAAATTCAAATACGCTATTATTGTATGTAGAATTACTTGTTTTTATCTCCTTCTGTTAAAAAATTTGAAACAGTTGCTGTTTTAATCGTTTGAATTGCTGTTTTCAGTATTCTATCTACGCTCGTTTTCCGGGAATCTATCTATACCTTTGTCGTGGTGGCCGACGGGCAACATTCCAGCATTTCAACTGACTTCATTATTTTGGGAGGCTGTTTGCGTTTGCGAGGTTGCTGGTGTTGATGTATTAGCAGTAGTTGCGGACGGTGCAGCAACTAATCGCAAGTTTTTCGACATAATTCATGGATCCAAGTTTAACATTGAGGAGGGATACACTGCACCTAATCCATGTTGTTTGGAGCGAGAAATATACATCTGTGGTGATACCAGCCATCTTCTCAAAGTATGTCGGAAGTTTTATTTTGTGTAATTTTTTCGTGCAATGGTTTCATAGCTCTCCTTAGTTATGATTGTTTTGTTAACAGACTGCTCGCAATGCTTTATATTCTTCGAAACCCGGCGGAACTAAGTATTTATGCAAATCTGGTGACGACATTTTGTGGACGCACGTGCAAAAGTTATGGGAACTTGAAACATCGAAACCTGTTGGCAAAACTAGATTAACAGCTACCCACATGCTACTTAATTCGTACTCAAAGGTAGGCCTACTGGTTTAGGGGTTTTAATTGGTTGTATTAAGAACAAAGATTTTTTTTTATAGTAAGAGAGCGTTATTTAACGATGTTATTGTTGCTACACAGATGAAAGTGTCACTTGCACGCGAAACACTCAGCTGGAATGTTGCTCAAGCGTTGACGCAAGATATTGAAGGTTCGATCGGGACAGCGAATTATGTCAAGTTGCTTGATAAGTAATCTGTCACAATTTTTTTATACCATAGCGAAGCACTTACATAATATATCGTTCTAGATGGTTTGAGTGCGTGACTTGTGGTATGCACAATCCTATTACGGAACTGACCGACGAAAGATTACTGTGGCTTAAGCTAGACTTCATTCAGTATTTATTGGATTGGAAGGTTAGATTTGTATGTTAGTATAGGCGATTAATCTTGTGCTGACTTCTTTCTATTGTTTTTACTTCCAGAATGAAGTGGATATTTTCTACCCTACTGAGCGAAAACGCATTATTGCGAAAACGACTTTTGACAGCTTGATTTTTACTACTAGAAACCTCTGTATGATTGTTCGGTTTCTACTACTACGTGGGGAGAAAAAAGTGTGTCTCCGCAATCTCAGTCAAGATGTCTTGGAAGCACTTTTCGGAAACTTGGTTAGATTTTGTACATTTTTGTGGTCCAAATAGGTTTGCAAGGCGGGAAAAGTTTGCATGTAATCGAATACTTTGGGACAACTAGACGATATACGTCTGGCTTTCGGGACAGTTAGACGTAAAATTTATACGTGTTGGACGCTGGCGTAATAGTCGCGTTCTAAATACGCTAAAACTTCGACTGCTTAGGCTTAATAGAATTTTCTTGTGGGCTCGTTACGCGCTTCAACGTCGTACCGCGAGTATAATAAAGATTTGAAGAGGAACCGATGAGATAGCGCAGTGGAATAGAGCGTCTGCTGGATCGGTAGACTCGGGGTTCAATTCTGAGTCGGATCAAACCAATGACTTAAAAATTGGTATTCACAGCTTCCCTGCTTGAAGTTCAGCATTAAGGAACAGTGTGTAGTAGGCCTAAGCTGGCAAGTTTGCTTGTTGTGCCGTTGGGAAAGGCACTTAACGGGCTTCCCCCATCTAAGTGTGGTAGACAGATAGCCGGCAACTCCTAAGCGAGCTCTTATAGCGCCTCCGACGCTTTCTCGTGATAGGAGGATAAATATGCCAATAAAAGAAATAAATAGTTATAGCAAGAGTATTTTCTCGTCACTGTTCTTCAGTTTTGAACTGCCTCTATTACAGTTGATGATGGGAATTGAAACTTTGTTGTAGCAACGTTCAATGACGAAAATTACTCTGGCTATATTTTTCCTCCGCAGCTGTTTTCATTCCATATTTACGAAATTCCTAAATAAAGATTTGATTTTTTTGATTAGCCTTATTAATACTGTATAATACTCCCGTCCTGCTCATATTATAGACCGTTGTTTTTTTGGTGCAGTGATTTTAGTAAAGCAATTCTATCTTCAGAGAACAACTCTTCGAAGAAATACAAATCCTGATATCAATGAAGTTGGATTTTCTATCAGAAATATCACACAGCGCAAAATTATCAAAAAAATTAAAGGTGGAAATACAACATTTGGAGAGAAAAATCCGTGGACAAAGCTGTGCGACGAACCGCTTCAGAAAAAAAAAAGTTTGATCGAAAGTTTCTCAAATAAAATGTTTGACATCACCTTTTGTTATTTATCATGATTTTGCCAATGATTGCAATTCGCTTCGAAAGCTGCTAGTTCCTTTTGTGGGCCGCTTTTGATTCTTGTTTAACACAAATTTTGCGTAGCGATGACTGAGTACTTTTATAAATAATGAAAATAAAAAGTCAAATATTTTAGCTGCTTCGTTTTCTTCAATGCCGTATTGGTCCAAAAGCTGATCCAATCCCATTGCGTAGAAAGTGCTTGTTTTTATTACGTTTAAGAAGGTCAAAAAATCAATGTCTTTAGGATGTTTGGTAATTTCTGCTACATACATCGCATATACTTGCTGAAATACGTGCAACAGTTCAAGCACAGGAAACAGCAAGTGGCCTTCTAGTTTTTCTATACTGCTCCCAAAATCGTACGCAGGTCGGTTGGTACAGAGCTTGGCAATTTCGGAATGCAAGCTGGAAAGCTTTCTTTTCGCCTTCTTCAGAGTGTATCCCGCAATATACTCCACAATGCCTAAAAAATTGATACAGGAATAGCATTATCGTGAATGTGCACAAAAACTTAGGTATAATATAAGCTATGCGGCGTATACACATATCGCACATAATATTAGCGCTTCGAAACTGGAGCTGTGGAAACGTCAATCGAATGTAGGGGGGTGTGGAAATAACCTCGAATTTATTAGAGCTTATTTAGTCAATTTCAATGCAAAATTACTGAATGTTCTGTTGTACTTAGTTAAATTGATTATTAAGGTATAAATGTCGGACTTGAATGTACCACATCGCAAGAATAACAATAATAATAAATAACTAAGGTTGTTTTCAAATTAATGTAAACAGAAAATTTAACAGTAATTGAGGGAAACTACGAAGGAAGCTTGCGCTCTTCGAGTCAACAGCCACCCAGTACATCAATATGTCAAATGCGATCGGCTCCAGCCGTGAATCGAACCCGTCTCGTAGGATCTGTCACCTGCGCGCGGTACCGCTAGGTCATGTCACTGACAATAGCACCAGAATCGAAGCTGATGCTAATAAATGTTTATTTCTCTTCAAAAAAAGCTTGACAACCACGCAATTGTTTAATCGGCCTACTGGTATAAACTTAAAGATAAAAAAGAAAATTTTGGCAGTATCTCGAATCATCGTTGATACAATTTTAAAGTCATTGTGTAAGTTTAATGCAGGTAACAATCTGAGTTGAGAATTAAAGCGGAAAAATTTACAATCCTTAGTAATCACTGATAAACTTGGCCATAAACAGCAAAAAAATATACCTTTCTCTCTCTCCGTGACTTCATCCTGGACTTGACTCGACACACCTTTCTCTTTTCCACTTTTCGCAATCACATCAAACACCTTAACCATTCAAAGGGCAGCATAGCTTTGCTCCAAACCGAAATATTTTGCGGCAAAGATACATTCCGTTGAATAAACTGAATAAAAGGATGAGAGATTTGGTTGCGTGTTATACAGTATTATAATTTTTCTTGTGAAAGATAAAGCATCTTTAGAAGGATTGTTGTGATTTAATTCAGGTTGAATTTTTTTTGCCAACTTTACTGCTTCGATTAAAGTCTCTTTGGTCTTCTCCATGCTAATTTCGTTAGAAAGAGGCACACTGGTTTCATTCTTTGTGCTCTCCGGAGATGGTGTCTAATAAAAAGAAATAGTTACATGAAAACACATACGGTATAATGGTTTTGAGTGCAAAAAAAGCCCATGTAGCTCTTTTAAAGTAACGTACATGAAAAAATTTAATAGTTAGGCCGACTAGATTAAATTATGACAAAAAAACTGGACATTTTAAGAGAAAACGGGACATCTTAATAGAAAAAAAAGACAAACGCAGAAGTAAGGAGCTACCCCTTACGCCTACCATACAAAACAATTGAAAGCGAAAAGAGTTATGCCAAGAGTTGGTGGCGCACCCAGATTTTTTTTTAAAGGGATGGGCCACAGCCGGGGCCTGGGGGCATAGTCCAATTTTTGTACAAAAGTTTTTCAACTTTTTTTGGTTTTACTTATAAACCAACTATATAAGCTTTGATTTTAATCCAAAAAATGTGATATCAAACAACAATTTCTAACCCAAACATGCTAAAAAAAAATGTATCCCTAAACATTTGCCATGGAGGTCAAAGATCACTTAAGGCAGACAAATTTTGAACTTATGTTAAAACTTGTAATAATGTCACCAATATGCAAAAACAAAATTTCGAAGCAAAGAAATTTCAAAAAATATTCACAAGATTTTTTTCGCAAAAAATTGCCATATTTAAATCTTGCTTATAACTTTGTCAATGTGACCAATGTTTGGTCCAAAAACAAGTCTTTTTCAAGACTACCTAAATTTATATTGAAAAGATAGTTTCGGCACTAATTAAATCTGTTTTGAAATTCTGTACCACCAAAAATTTTTCAAAAACAGGAAAGCATAAGAATTGCATTTTGTACAAGCATGTATGCCAAACTACCGTACCATGTCAAGCAGTAAAATGTAAGCAATTTCGTTTTTTTTTAAACTGTAAAAGTGGGCAATGAATCATTTCACAGTGCTAACATTGCTAATAGAAGCATTAGGTAGCTGAAAAACCTAAATCAAGGATCATGGGCTAAATTGCAATTAGTTGTGACAACTTTGCTCACTTTAAATGAAAAACATGTTGTAAATTTTTGGACTACACACTTTTGGTTGCAAAACATTGTATATATAACAGTGTATATATATCTATTTTGAAGAAAAAATCCTCATCACAACAAAAGTTTAAAAAATAATTTTTTTGAGCAACCACATTTTACGGTACTCTAAGGGGTTTACAAACGTCAAACTGAGTATACTAAGTATTTTTACTCCAGCATTGTCAAAGTTAATGCATAGTCAGCTAAACATTAATCATCAATCTACTGATGATACCGGTAGGGTAGGTTCACCACCCTGCGACCGTCACCACTCCACGACCACTTTCGTTTTTTTGTAATTTAAGATTGAAATATTAGTTTTTTTGCTTTCTTGTTTCACACAGCTAAGTACCTTGATCTTACCTATTAGTCCACAAAAAATGAGTTATTTTTGTTAAAATTTGAATTGATGAGACTTCGACAAACTTAATCTCAAAAAAACTGTCTCTTTTTTATCATAAAACCACTTTTTGTTTTGTTGCATTCAAACTCTCGCCAAAATTTAATCGCTGCAGCTAGAGATTTGATTTTTTCGATGGAAACTTCTTGAATGACTTCGCAGATTTGGTCAAAAATCTGGTAACCTACCTTTAGACCCTTATATTTTATTTAAGATTTTTGCAGGGTACAAAGGAAAATCTTGAGGTAACCACTGTGCGACCACCTTGCTGATGGAAATTTTGCACGTGCTACGCAAGTTCGAATGAAATTTTGTTTATGATGTCAGAATAATATGTTTGTTTTTATATAATGCCACTTTAATGTAGTAGGTAAATAGGTAGGGCTTAACCTAAACGGAAGAAAAAGAAGTAGAAAAAACAAGAATTAAACTTAGGATTTTTTAAAAATAAAAATTAATGAAATCATGCCAGGAAAAATAGTAATTCATAAGGGGTATGGTTGCACACACAAACATTTAGAAAATGAGTTATCATCAATAAAAAGCAAAATATCGCTGAGAAGCGCTAGCAAAAAACACGGCATTCCAAAAACAATTGTCGCTAATTGAACATCAGGTTGATGTTTAAATAATTCAGACTCTTTGACGATTTCAAGCCCCATCCATGTATCAATGCAGCCACGTAGACTACCCCTTTACATCATGAAAAGACTGAAAACTTTTTAATTTCTATGGATATTCCTACCTGTTTTCTTTTCCCAGTATTAAAGCCTTCCGAGTTCGAAGCTTTTACACTCATTCAATCGCAGTCTCGTACCGGTATGGCGCTTCACGCTCTTGGGGAAAACTTTCTTCGAGTGAAAAATCTACAATCGATTTGTGGAGCTCAGCGACATCAGCGATGAAAAGTGTACGGCATGGTAGCCTACCACTTTACCTCGGCTTTTGCCCTTTTCGTGGAAAAAGATCAGTAAGGAAAGACGACATTCGGTCATTTTGTGAATATTCTAACTCCACCACTTTGGCGCGAAAAGAACTGTAGCCCTAACCGTTGTAACAAGAAAATCTGAACCTTCCAACCAGCATTATTGTCTTTTAACCTCTAACCACGCCTTCACCCGATTACAATTTAACAATGATAAAGCAAAAGACGCAAACGCACTGGGACGAACAACGACCAACGTACTTCTAGCAGAAAAATGTTAATTGGTGGAGAAGAAGAACCACAATGGATAGCGTGTGATAAATGCGACAATTGGCTTCATGTAAAATGCACTGATATATAACCTGGAATCGACACTAGGGAGAGAAGAAATAGAGCTAAATTGGATATGTGGAAATCGCTGTCGGATAAACCAATAGTTGCAATAGCTTTAGCTTTTACACTGGTCCCGTCGGTTAATAGTTCGCTTTTATTTGATTACATTTTTCTGTTGTTTAAGTAGTTGATTAGGTGTCATTAAAGTTTTTTTTTAACATTCAAGTTTGTTATACTTGCTGCAGTCACTTCTCACTTGGTCCAATTAATTCAGAGTTTATCAATATACGTTCGACTTTGTTGCGTGTTAACTTTTTACATTCAAATCTTCATTATACTCGCGGTACCGGTATTACTCGCGGTACCGGTATTACCGGAGTACCGGTACACTGAAGCGTGTAACCAGTGGCGGACCCATCTCCACGGCTTAGCGCCTGGGCTACACAGCTCTAAAGAAATGTTGCAACGGTGGCGAGCCGTTTGCGACACTGTGTCGATTTGATCGACCTGGGATTTAAACCCCAGACCTTCCGTACACAGCATGTTCACTAAGCAACTGAGCTGAGGGCCGGTCTAACGGGTTCAATTAGACACCGCAAAGAACGACAAAGAACTGAAAACACTGCAAAGGACGTCAAAGAACGACAACAGACTTTAAATTAGTTACTAAACACCGCAAAGAACGACAAAAGACTTGGAATCATAGTCTCGAACATAACAAGAAACGACAAAGGACTCAAATTAACATGATTCCAAGTCCTTTGTCGTTCCTAGTTATGTTCGAGATCATAATTCCAAGTCCTTTGTCGTTCTTTGCGGTGTTTAGTAACTAGAGATATGGGCGAATAGTAATCATTCGTTGAAAAGTAATGGTTAAGAAGAAGTAACGGATAGTAACAGATTCGTTTTGTCAAAATACCGATTCCAAATGGTATTCGTTTGCCATCCAGGGCCGAAACTACGCAATGCGTGGCCTCCCCCGAAATCATCTTCCGGGGCCCCAACGTCCAATTTTCCACCAAACATCGAGTGAAGACCAAAAAAAAAGGTCTTCACACCATCCGACGTCTTTTCTAAAGTAATCACTTGGAACTGTTTCTCAAAAGTAACGGTTAAGCACATCTCTAGAGAAGATGTTGCATACTTTTTATCCGTTACTTGTATTCGTTTAGGTACTCACGAATCGATGTTTGGGGGAAAAAATGTTGGAAAGCGTGACGACCTTTTTTTTTTTTTTTTTTTGGTCTTCATTCGATAATTACGGGAAAATTGGACGTCGGAAGGCGTGAGGACCTTTTTTTTTTGTTTTTGGGGTCTTCACTCGATAATTAGGGGAAAATTAGACGTTGGAAGGCGTGAAGGTTTGGTAGAGATGTGCTTCACCTGCTTAACCGTTAATTTTAAGTTCTTAATGATTACTTTTAAGTTCTAAGTTATCACTATCAAAGGGGCAGAATGGAGAACAAGCCAGTAGTTCGCATGTTGTACTGTTGGGAAAGACACATAACGGGATTCCCTTATCTTAGAGTGGTAGACAGATGTAACGGCAACTTCTAATTAAGCAAGCTTGTTATAGCCCCTACGCCGCTTTCTTGTGATAGGACTAGGAGAATGTAAATGCAAATAAAAAAAGTTTCAAAGAGAGTTAAACCAAGACTATGAGAATAATCAGACCTAAAGTCTTGGTTAAATTCAACTTCAAACTCACGATCACACTATCATTGCCTTTCATGTCGGCAGCGTGGCGCAGTGGTTCGGAGCGTCGTTTTTACGACGCACATGATCGCAAGGTTAATGGTTCAACTCCAACCTAGTTTCGTTGTTGCGTCCTTGGATAAGATGCTTCACGATGATTATCTCTGCTTGGTGGAATCCGGCGAGCAGGCAGCAAATTAAAGAAGTCAAAAGAAAATTCAACCGGAAAATTTGGAAACAAGGGCAACTCCTAAGCGAGTCTGGATTCGTCCTACGCATAGCGCCTCCGCCGCTTTCTCGTGATAGGAGGATAAAGATGAAGAAATCAAATCAGTCATGATGCTATGCTATAAATACGAATAACCTCATTCTGGAAAATTTTTAGTGTCATTTGACCTGAGACAAACAAACGTTCTTCGTGATGTCACAATTACATGAAACAGGTCGCAGAGTGGTTACTCGAAAAAAGATAAAAATGAAACATGGTCGCGAAGTGGTTACCTGGTCGCAGGGTGGTGAAGTAAAAGGGGGTGTTTAATAGGGGTTTTAGCCCCTTTAATGAAATCAAAAATATTGAAAAATTTTTATGCTGGTAGAACAAAGCAATATTTACATGGAGTGTGTTTTACGGAGTCGTGTTTCCTTAAATTGATAAGTTATGGCTGACTGATCACAAGTGGTCGCAGGGTGGTTAACCTACCCTACTATTTACATTATGAAGTATTTAAGGTTTTCTACCCACCACCACCTTGAAAACATTGAATACGGTACTTCATAGTGTAAATAGCATCATCAGTCTTACCCACAGTCACCGTTGCAAAAAATCGATTGTAATTAATATTCGATTACAGTAGGTTTACAAAGTAATTCCAAGTTATTTCATCCATTAATTAAAAAGAATTTTTAACAAGTTCTCAGTAACTACCGGTAGTCTAACATGAAAAATACACTCATACCAACACCTACCTCAATAAGAATACAACACATTTCTATCTCCTCTACAGAGAATTCGTCCCACAATTGAATCATGCTTGATATGATACCGGTATGGTAGTTTTGCAACAACAAAATCTATACTTCAAAAAAATTACCATTATTTAGAAGAGCACTGTATAGTAGGTCATAGATATTCTACAGAAGAAACAATAAGGTAAAATGTTTGAACTCAGGACTTTTTATCGCTACATATCTCATGATATGTGCATACAGAAAATGTACAGATACCAGTAGTAAACTGATATGCAATAGGAAAAATGATAGGCAAACTAGTGGAATCAAACAGTTTCCAGTGAAAATGGTCAAGAAAGTGGCTTAGTGGATGGACATTTCCAAATAGTTCATCTAAAACCGGCTGCTTTTGCTGGATTGTGGTTCAACTCCAAGAGTCCAAGCCTACTGCAGTTTTTTTTGCATATACAGAGCAGGCTTGCATCTTCATGCATGGTAGACCTAGATACTATAAGATTTCAAAATGACTCCGCTTGGCGAACTCTAACAAACAGCAAAATCAAGAAGCCAGAAATTCTGAAAATGCTGACCACAAAAAAATTAAAAATAAATAAAAATCCAAAGCAAATCTGAATACTTCTCTGCAAACTCTTGCCTCCAGACTTACTCCATGGCTACCCTGATTGTACAGTTACATTCTTTGCATCATTTTCAATTCAGGTTATGCTTAAACAAGAGCTTATATACGCTTTTTCGTCTTGCAGCACCATTGTTGACATTGGCAACAGTAGGAAACCTATGGATTAATCAGATCGTGATCAGATTTTGCACGAATTCATTCAAGCGTGACTGGATCTTCGGCAAAATAATGTCTCATTATGGTCTCATGTTTAAGATCAATAACTACGCAGTATGTGAGGTTAAATTAGTTAAACAAAAAATTGTAAAAATATTATAAAAGATCCATCTTGAGACATGTAAAATATCAATCTATAATTTTTTGTAATTATTGAGTAATATGAATTCAAAATTTGTACGCTTAAAGAACCGTAAAGCAGTTTCCAGTCCACTAAGAAGTCTATGATGGAAGCGCTATAAAAAGCTTGTTTACGAGAGTAGTTGCCTAGGTCTGATATACCATGCAGTGACTAGAGCGTGTGCCTATGGTGCGGTAGACTTAGGGTTCAAATCTGAATCGGGTTAAACCAGCGGCTCAAAAATAACTCTAATGGGACAAAGTGCATATTAAGCCGACTAGTTCACTGGTTGTGCGGTTGAAAAAGATGCTTAACGCTACATTTGGGGTTGACGCAGTCGAAGTCACGCCATTATCTAACTTGTCGCTTTTTTTAGCGATGGCTTAGTTTTGTCTCAAGGCTAAAACAGTGCACTTGAGAAAAAACGAAAAAAAGTATTTAATTGCAAATTTACCGCAAAATATTTCTCATTTAATATTTATAAAAGTAGTAGAAATTTTAAGAACAACAGTCAAATTTAGTAACATTTGTTCTTACTTAGCTTCAAGTACCCCTTCAGGGAGCCGAGAACCAATATGGCTGACCACGGGCAATGAATCAGATCTTGAAAATGACGCCACCGTAGGTATGATTCTTAAAAACACATAGTGCTAGAAACTTTAACAGCTTTCCTTGAAGGCATATGGCTGAAATAATGAGGGTGTTTATTGAATTTAGCTTAGCCTAGATTGTGCATTGTTGATTGTTGTTTCTGAACGTGATTAGGTAGGCACGTATACATATTATTTTCAAATTACGTTTTTGGTAAGGAATAAAATGGAAGTACTTACCCAGAAGTAAGAAGCCGTTGTCGCGTTTTTTGCGTTGCTGATTTGGAGTTTTCTCAGCATATTCCAAAAAAGTTTTATCATCAAAATTGCACATCGAAGGAACTGTTAGTTTGTAACTTTAATTACTAAAATTCATTTAACAAAAAAGATGACCCGACCCCCCTACATACAACTGTGTATTCAATTTAGGATTGTGCTTTTTTATCAATGGAGCTTCTTGAATTTTAAAGAGGAAAATTAAAACTAGAGAACTTCATAAATTTTAGTTCTTTCAGTTTTAATCTGCCTACTCGATTACTGCTGATGATGATAACTGAAGTCGTGTTACCAAAACGTTTAGTGACGAACTTTACTCTGGCTTTAATTTTCATCTTCAAAGATATTTTTATCCCATATTTACTGTATTCTTGAATGTTGGTTTTGTATTCAGTGTTGTACGCCCTAATCACTTTAAAATTGTCATTCTTCATGTGTCGGCGTGTTGTCATGCCAATGTATAACATATTCGCGTCACACGAATAATATGTCATACATTCGAATGTGTCATACATTGGTATGACAACACGCCATTTGAGTACTAGAATACAAGAGAACTTCCAACTCAAAAGAAAATCAGCAATACAGGGTCACATAGATAAACTTGCCAAGTCTGTAACCAAATTAACGCGAAGAATGACAATTTTAAAGTGACTAGGGCGTGCAACACTGAATACAAAACCAACATTCAAGAAACTTTATTGATAAAAAAAAAAAACACAATTCTAAACTAAATAAACAGTTGTATGTAGGGGGGGTCATCTTTTCTGTTAAATGTATTTTAGTAAGTATATTCAAACTGGTGTTAATTTTGATGTTGATTCGTATTTTAGTTTGGGTAATGCTGTTGTACATTTTTACCCTGTACACATGTCCAGTTTATTAATTTTCGATGTCATAATTAAAAAAAAGTGATTATAACATCAAAAATTTAATTGTGATGCAAAAAGCCCGTGGGGCTAAATTAAGTCCACTTAAACTGGACGAGTGGACAGGGCATTTGTGTAGGCCTATTAATAGGTTACGTCATTTCACTTGTAATAGTATTCTTGTATGAAGTAGTTGTACGAAATAATGTGGTAATTGTTAGTAATAGTGAAAGCATGCCATATTTTTTAAATACTGTCATTTGGAAACTTTGTACTTGTAAATCCAATTTTTTTTTCTCTGAAGAGGATCAAAAGTTATGGTCAAAGACGTTTAGATTTTTCAAAAAAATGTTATTATATTAAGTCTTTAATGTAAAATGGAATAGCTCTAAACAATTTTGAAAATTGTCCCTAAGACCAAGTGAATGTATGAATCTATAGGCTACGAACTAAAGTTGATTTTTGATCTATTGCAGATCCTCAAAATATGATGAAAATAATTCGTCAGCTAAAAAACGATATGAAAACCCTTCATCGCAGCAACGCAACAATTATTGAAAATCAACGGCAACAGCTTAATGTACTTACACAGCTGTTGAATGGTGGTCGAGGAGTCGTGAACGACGAAGAACTTCTCTCTGAACCATTAGGCGATGTAAAGGAATTGGAACAGTTTTGTTCTAATTTAACCGAGCGTACTGCTCAAAAGAAGCTGGTGAGTAGTTCTTACACATTACTCTTTAGACTGTGAAAGCATTTTATTGTGCTAATACAGCGTCACTTCGCTATACCTGAGTACCGGTATGCCCGATGCACACCTGACGGTTCCGTGCAAGGGTCACAGATCCTTCGTAACGGATTTGGCGGCTGCAAACAATTACATTTATTTTGTCATGTACTTTGGATGACTGCTGGTTCAGAAACGCAAGTTTATTTCGTAATCTCCCCCACTACACTTATTAATTTTTTTATTTAAGGCTTTAAAATAAGCTTAGTTAATTAAATGATCAATTAAATTTTGACTCTATTTAGAAAATATTGAGTAAAAGCAAAGCTCACCCTCCTCTAGCAAAGTGCTCAATCACTATCAGCTAGAGTTTATATTATTATATAAAATAAAATCACTACTTTCATAAACCACTACAGCCTGTATCGCCGTTGTCAGCTCTTCAAGTGGTATCGGTGCATCTAAACACGAACGTACTTGTTAATCTATGGCTTTACCAGAAATTCATTCTCATTAACTGCGGCTTCGTTTTGCACCGATGCAGCTTCCGGGTTGCACAGCTGACAGTTCCCCGTAGTGTTGTACAGCAGCAGATTTTTTACCCGCAATTTCGAGCAAAAATATTTAAAAGAACATGTATTATGGGAATAAATGCCGAAAACACTAACTCAAATAAACTTTACAAGCTCTTGAATATCGTTTCTTATATTTCGACCAGTTTTAGCACAGGTTTTTACTTTATTTATATTTTACGTTCATGTTTAGATACACCTATATCACCTGAAGGGCCGACAACGGCGAAATAGGCTTTAGTGGTTTATGGAAGTAGTGATTTTATTTTATGATATAGATATTATCGAGGTAAAAAAAATTGTCTAGTGTTTTTGTTGTCTGTAGATTGGCCTTCTAAGCAGCCTCGGCGGAAGAGGAATGGGGGATATGGTCCGCAATATGATGCGAAAAATGGGCACCAATGTTTTGTGGGCACAATTTAGCCTAAAAGGAAAAAGGGGCAAAAGAAGCTTCAAAGAAACTACTTTGTTGCCTTATATTGTAAGTAAAGTAAGATCGTAAGATCAGCGGCTTGTCTTCACAATAATTACATGTGTACAACTGTACATACTCATACAGTCCTAATGCTTATCATGTCCTTAAAAATAAATTTACGTCCTTGACTGGTTTCTTCTACAGTAAATAATGGATCATCCCTTGGACTGTGTTTTTTGATTTTGCTTTATTTTTTCATTTTGTATTTTCTTCATTCTATATCTATACTTAGTCTTATTCGATATCCAATTACGAACACCTAAGTTAGCAATGAGAACACTAATCTCAAACGTTTTCCGTGAAATCTAACTTTACTTTAGATCTTGGATGCTTTATGCTAATAATTCATTGCATTTTCGCAGAGGCTACGCAAACAAACATTAAAGAAGCCAAGGTAGCAGATATCGAGTTGGCTGTCGCGGATGCTTTAAAATATGCGCCGAAAAACTAAGTGAGTACATGATCATTGAGTCACATTTCGTAGGCTATCTGCAAATATTTTCTAACTTCTATTTTATGTTATATACTAGAGAAATGAAGAAAATGAATTACTCTTTAACAAAAATTAATTTTGAAACATTATCGATAAAATTTTGCACCAAACTAGAAATGTATGGTGATAACTTAATTTAATTGAAGCTGGGTATCGCTGAGCCCACCTCCCATGCACAGCTTGACCTAACGAAATTAGATAACAGAGGCTCTAGCGCTATCGTTATTCCAAAAATCGAAGAAACGAAATTCTTTCTTTCAGATCCTATAATGATTAGGTTTTGCATTGACAATTTAAATTTGTGTACATCACTAGTGTCTATTAGTTCAGGGTTTCGAAACACAGTTATCGCTTTGCGATATACAGCGGTAGGTATGATTACCAATTTATGAGCATTTGAATTAACTCGATGCGGATTCGATTTAGAATCTACCGCTCCAGCGGAAACGCTCCGTCGTTCCATCCGCTCTGAGTCATTTGGTTAGTTTCTCATCGTTGTGATCTGGCATAACCTTGGTTTTAATGTTATGTAGAACTACAACATGGTTTAAAACTTGAAAGCGTTCTATATCATTGCATGAACATCCTTCTTGTTTTTTAGAAAGCTGAGTTAGAACGCTCCACCAGCCAAAAAAAGTACTGGTGAATGAAGATGAAATTGACAGTGAAGAGGATCAACACGTTTGAAAATTTGTATTTTTTGTGATGTGTGTCTTTTACCGAGTGTTTTCTTTTCACACGCAATGTATTTTGAGAGCTCGCCGTGTTTTCTAATATACTCGTATTCATTTCATTTTAAACCGAATGTATTTTGACAGCTTTACCGTATAGAACATCTAAGCAATTCATCGCATTGTCATATACGGCATTAATGCTGTAATCAACGTTTTTGTGTGATGGAGAAGCTTAATAGTATTTTGGTTGAAAAGACGCAGATTGACTGTAAAAACTAAGGGAACAAGTAATATTGTGTCGTACGAATAAAGTAGTATTTTTGTGATCAACTAGTGTGACGTCTTTGTGAAAAATGCCTGGATGGAATGTAAAAATGAAGGAACATTTTTATAAACTTTTGTCCAAGAAGGTTGAAACCATTATTTTTTGCAAGAAACCAATATTGTAACTACTTGCACTTATTGCTACCTTACTCTTTCATTCATGATGATCCAACACTGTAAGGCCTATATCGGAATAGGAACGTAAACTAATCTGACAAGAGTAGATTTGCCATATGATGCAAAGTAATGCTTTGCAATGCAAAGCATCACTGCACTTGCTTTAACAACATTAAGGATATCATCATTCGCTATTTTAAGTGCATCACTTGAAACAGACTCATCAATTTAACCATTCATTAACATGAATTTTTCAAGGCTTAATGAAAGCTAAAAATTTGATTTATGATGCTTTGGAGGAGGAAGAACTAAAGCCGCACACGTCCATCCATTTTTTTAGCTGACTTATCTCATGGCGTTTGTTTATCAATGCACTGAACATAGATTTCAGCGGCTCAGTGAAAAGATTGATATGCAAGACGCCTAGTAAAGTGTGTTTTTCCTCTTGCTTTAGTTTTTATGAAATGTCACCAAACCGGTCCGTCGTTTTGCCAGCGCGTAGCAGTCTTTTACCACAGTCGGTGAACATGAGTTACCCAACGCATGCCGTTTCCGCTTATCTTTAACGCCAAAAATTGGGTACATTTCCTCACTAGGAACTTTTCGCCTTCGAAAATTATTAGCTTGCAATACATTGAGTTGTGGCCTAAATCGGTTGACGAGATTAAGTTATGACGAAAATGGGACAATTTGACAGAAAAAATTGGACTTAAAAGAAAAACGGGAGAAAAAACTAACGCAGAAATGAAGGAACCATCCCTTACCGCACAAAACAATCGAAAGCGGAAAAAGTCAGGCCAAGAGTCAGTTTTTTTAACGCAAGGACCAGAGCCAGGAGAGAGGACATATGGTACTGTGACCCCCTCCCTGCGTGCGCCTATGCCAAAAGTGTGTGATTATAACTTACAGTACTGTGGAGCACTAGAGTCAATTTCTAAATTTGACACCTCAATGAGCACCAAAAAAACTTTTACGTAACAGAAAAAGCCTTTTACGTGATGCCTTTTCTTGTCAAAAAGTTACTTGGTTTTCAAAAAAAACTTTGTCGATAGTTGTATGTAGATATAAGGCAGAGTTTTTCAACCTTTTTCGAGTCACAGAACACTTTTTGTATTGCAAAAGTCTCGCGACACACCCAAGAAAAAATTAAACACGTTTTAAGACTTAAAATTATTTACTCGTTTCCACTTATTTTCTCGTTTCAGTTATTTCTTGCAATAAATAAGAATTTCAAATGAATTCCAAATGAATTGCTGCGGAAATTCTACATGAATTCCAAATAATATTATAATAAATTGTAAATGAATTCCGGTTGAAAATCACTAGAGATAAGGATAGATGCAAAATTTTTGCTTCCATAAAAAATGGAAAATGGCATTTGGCAAAATGGCAAAATAAAAAATGGAGAAGTGATAACTGGGTAGTCTGCAGTCTCTTTTGCCCTCACTATGAGCCGTATCTGAAAGTGTTCATTTAAGCATTAGAAATAGTAGCAATTAACGAAAGAATGATTATTAACAAAAGTATTCTTTTCTTTAATTCCCACCTATGTTCTCACGGAACAGTGCGAAAATAATAAAAAACGGGACATCTGAGAAAAAGTCGGGACGCTCAAAATTAGATGAAAATACGAGACTATCCCGTTCAAAACGGGACGTCTGGTCACGCTATAGACCTAAAAACCATCCAGATTTTCCGGTGCGCCCGAGATTGAAATTAAAATGTTATGGTTAAAAACGCTTGTATCATCAGCACAATGAAAATCGAAACCCTAGCTGCTACAATGTTAAGTAGTTACAACGTTTGTTTTTGCGTTTTTGTATATGACTAATTGACCATCTGAGCAGCCGCAATGGGGCAAAATTTTCATTTTTAGGTTAATTCTGACTCCAAAAAAATGATTCCAACATACTGCTTAATGATACGGAACTTACTCATTCAATTAGGGTCTCTTAAAATTGGACAGCAGAGAGCCATGTTTTAAAACACTTAAAAAAAAGACTGCCCCATATCACGACAGTCATTTTTTCCACACTTCAAACATTGAGTAGGCCTAACAAAGAATTTGTTTTTCTAATCAATTTTTTGAGATCGCAAAGACGAGCTAAAACCTAAACGTCCACGTTTGACAGAAGATCATTTTAAGTATCTACAGAGAAAATGCGTAACAGAGACACTAAAACTATCTACAGAGAAAAAGAGAAAAAAACATTTTAGAAGGTCAGAGTGATGGCGCGAGCCGCTGAAGAGAAAAAGGACATTTTAGAAGGTTCAGAGTGATGACCCAAGCCACCGCTATTTAAGTCAACATTTAAATCAAAGCGCAGCTGTTCGTACACTCAGAAAAACTGGCTCTAATTCTCGATGAATGGAGATGACTGTAAAACAGATGCAGTGGTGTATAGCCTAGTAGATTGAACAAATGCGGTGATAGAAACAGAACATTAGCAATTTCAGTTTATTTTTTGATTATGTGAAGGACAAGTTTTATCCATTATTATTTATGGAAAGAAGCATACAGCAGTAAAGTTTGCCGAGTTAACTTTTGTTACGAGTTTAATCGATCTTCAGTTATGTTCTCGTATCGACATTAAAGCAATGATTGTAAACTTGACAATATCGGACAAATTTTCAATATTCGCAATAGCATATTGGCAGATTCGTGCAAGGTGCATGATAATATTACATTTTGGAAAAAAACTTGAATAAATGATCGGCAGTACAAAACTGAAGTACAGCTTTGAAAAAAACTGTTTTTGCATTTGGCTTCAAGAACCATTCTTTCACAACTTTTTTGTTAGCTTTGAAAAAAGCTGTTTAGTTCAATAAGCATTTCGTGTTGCACTCTTCAGTGGGTAATCGTGTCAATGGAAAAACATTTGCTGGCCACCGTTATACATTTTCAAAAATGATCGAGTCTTTCGCAGTAAAAAATGTGCCACATTCCATCTACTCAAGTAACACAAACTTTTTCAAAAATTTTAAAATCCATCTGAACTGGTGTTTCATTTAATTTGAAGTCAAGTTTGCTTTTTATTTGTAAAAATAAGAATAGATTCAATCGAAATTATAACGTTTTGTTGAGTTGTTGTACTGCGATGTAGCAACAGCTTGGAATTTGATTATTTCTGTAGTCAAGTCTTTTTGTTATTCGACTAAATGTCAAATGCCACTAATTTTGTTTTTATTTGATAAATAGATGGACGGTTGCTGGAATTAGATGATACATATCTTAAAAAAAAATATTGAGTGTAGCAACAAAGTTTGTTTTTGAGATAAATAATGATTCGATTAGACTTTAAATATTCGATGAAGAATTCATAGAATGGGTAGATGCGAATGTGGAAGAAATGCCATCTAAGAAGAAGCTGAGAGTAATTGTGGGTGGTAACTGGTAAGTGATGCTATTTATTGAAATTGATGTAAAATGAATTAATCACTAAAAACAAAGCAATGCAGATTTGAAAAGAATTATACAGATATTGTTATCGAAAATTTTTTAAACTTGTTGCTACAGTATCTTCATATACGATGCCTGTGGAAACACACATATAAAGTAGAGCAAAAATTTGTTTTTATGTGCCGTCTTTCTTAAATATTCTGATCTATAATGTGGTTAAGCTGTAGTGTCAGCCGTCAGTATGGACATTGGACAGTTGCTATTGTGGCATCGTAGCATAGCGATGTCAACGACCAATCGGGAACGTTACAATTCCCCTTAATGTAATCTGTGTCAAAACGGCTCCATGGAAAATAATTTACCGTAATTAAATAGATGGTCTTGCAAAGGATCATTTCGTTTCCGGATAAATCTTATTTATTTTGTTCCAGTATAATTTGTCTCATAAAACATCTAGTTGAAGCCTTTGCAGTATAAGCGTTTTTGAACTGTTCTAGTCATTGTAGTTTGAGTACCCAAGCTTCAAGAAATATAGTAATGAAAATGAGTGACATGAGAAGCAAGTTTTTAATTTTATTAACAGAGAAAAATATTCGTTTTCGGCCTTCGTCTTGAATGTTAGGCCTACAGTTAATGTTGGTTACGGTATAGTTAATGCTAATGTTAGGCACCAAGAAATTGGAATTTAAATTTTAATCATACTTGTTAATTGTATTAAGCAATTAAAGCACAATTACGTAGCAATAACAGTGCTTTTATTGTTTTAGTTGTCAGATATCAACGGAGTACCGCGTGACGACCATGGCTCCTTTGGGGATTGAGATGCAAATGACCTAATCGTAAGTATTGGTATTCCTACATTGCGTTAAACCAGTAGTTTAGGATGAGAAGCTGAAAATTTTTGGCGGTAAAATATTCAGAAATTCTATCTGTCAGTGATAGTCTTAATTATGGGAGGGACCGAGGCAGAGCTTTAGGGAGGTTCCATTTTTAAAATCTCAAAAAAATTAATATATCTGTAAAATAATATAAATAAATTTGTGATACAATAGAGTCCTACGTAAATGAAGCGCACGTCACGATAATGTAAATCTACAAGATTAAAGGAAAATTACCGCAGGTTGTCATTCAGAAACGAGTAGGGTGTGTGGTGGCTTGAGAAGTGGCTTTGTCATATGGCTTTTTGCCAGGGGCTTTACGTCTTTGGTAGCCCTGCGTCCTGGAGTGTAAGTTTTTTCGAGATCTGAGATCCGAAAAAAACCTGCTCTGAGATCCGAAAAAAATCCAAAAAATTTGAGATCCTGGAAGTAAAAACTTTTTTTCTAAGAGCTATTGTTTACGGTCTATAAGCGTAAAGGAAGAAATTTTACGATGGCTGGAGGAATCTTCTTGAAAGAATTTTATACCCGAAAAATTTTTCATGATCTTAGAAAAGAAGGCCTACACTTCCAATAACTCAAAATGTTTTTATGATTTTACTTTGTAGTTTGTAGCTATATATTTTTAAATTTGTCCAAAAAAAACTCTTACGTTTTCCGAAATAATCTTTAGATTGCCCGAATCATTATCAAAACTGTTCAGATTCAACAAATTTGTCAAACAAGTTATGATTGTTCCCCTGCCCCTCAACGTCTTACGCCAGAGATTTGCACCAATTAGTGTGAGTGAATAAATACACACCATGAAAGCGTAAATTTATTTTTTGGCGTTTGCTTTTATGTTTTAAAAAAATTAACGCGTAATTGTTGCGAGGAGGGCCCGGTTGATGGAGGACGCTCGCCTGTTCCTAAAAAACCACCACTGCTACCCGTACCCGGTCAAAGTTTGAAAATCGTAGTTTTATGCACAAGATTTAGGGTTAAAAGTACCATAACCTACTGTAATTTTCATGTAAATGAGCTTTGGTGACACCTAGCGGAAATTTCAAAAGCGCAAATAAAGTAGCTTCAGTAAAATCACTTCAGTGACGCTTAGCGGCAAGTGTTAAATGTTTTTGTGTCGTTCACTTTTACAAAGCCCTGGTACTGACAAGCACAGGTTTTATTGCTTACAACTTGTTGTGCAAACCAAATCCTTAATCACTCTAGCTCGAAAGTTTAAATAGCGAATAGGTTTAGGTGTATAAGCTCTTCGATATAAAAATAACGGGTGAAAGTGAATAATTTTAATTAACTTCAAAATTGTATTTAGTTAAAATAATAAATTACAGCGCTTGTATAACTTCTCAAGTTTACTCGGAGGTACTTCAGCTTCAGCATACGAGCTGCTACAGGTTTACAAAACCTACCTTCCAAATGCAAACTAAACGCTGTGACTAGTAGGCCAAGTAAATGCATGAATCTGTTGGCTACAATGAAAATAAATTTTTGTTATTTAGATCTTCAACAAATCATGAGAAAAATGCCCCATTTGGAAGACGAAATAAAATTTTTCTCTTCTATCGCAGTATGAGATACTTAGCTTAATCTTAATTTACCAGCTGCTTAATTTACTGACACACCCGATTTGAGTTCCTAAAACACCTTGAAAAACCATGATGTATGTCATAACTTTTTTAAGCACAAAACGGTTTCTTGCAACTTTGACCAATTCAAAAACATGAATTTAATCTATTTAGCATTGTTAAAACCCAGTGGCGTAGCGTGACCTGACAGATGAGGCATGCAATTACGATGACGTCATTAGTTTTCTTATTCAATTCAACTTCAAAAATGTACTCATTAGAATTCAAAGCGTATTAGGCAGGCGAAAAATTACCGCACAGAACATCAGTTTTTACTTCACAAGGTAATAAAATACGCTGTATGTCAAAAAATTGATTTCAATTCTTTGGTAATCCATCTCTTACATTACTTTATCGCCTCATTTCATGGAGGCTCCATGACGTCATACAATTGTTGAAACTAAACAACTGCGCTGTAAGGCAGACAAATCGAAGATCATAAATGATACAATAATAATAATGTTTATACAGAGCTAAATAGATAATTTTTTAGTGTCTGACGCTGTTTATACCCTAATCCTTTAATATCCAAGAGTACGTGCGTCAAATGTCCCACAGTGTAGTATTAAGACAATTTTTGTTATTGATATGGCGCTTGCATTTCTCATGCCCGTGATGGCCTGAATTTTCAGGTTAATGGCAGGTTTCAGAAAGTTCAAGTTTGTTTATTCGTCACCAACCACAACGGATAAAACAAAAACACAGGCATTAGATAAATAACATAAGGATTAGTGACAGGGTGACTTTGAAGGGACCATGAGGTCTTCGAGTCAGAAGCCACCCTATTGAGTTAGAAAGGAATTCTGCGCACGTTATTCCGATCAATCTGAGAATGTTGTTGAGAATTTCTCGCAACAATGTAATTGCAAATATATATCAACTTTCATCCCATTCATCAAATGTTTACCAGCAGTTGTGAATCAAACCAAATGCCTTTCTAGTGACAATCCACATTTTTTTAAACCAAGTGAGCATATTTTGTTGCACAAATAGTTTTTCTTTCTTCAGATATATAAGTCTGGTATTGCTGAGTCATTTGCACAACTTGGAAGTTTTTCACAGCAGTAGTGCCGGTATCTATTCCACTACTCCATTAACTAGGCTTTAATAAAAAATCTAACCAGGCTGGTAACTGAAAAACATATTTATAGAATATTGGAAAAATGAAACACTGGACATCTATAAGACTCTGTGAAGTTAAGCATACATGTGGCGATAGGCTACAATATAATTTAAAACTACTTGATAAATGATATTCTGAAGCTTTTACGCAGTGGTAACAAATCACACTACAACAACACCTGTAAATGAACTTACATAGGAAGTTCCAGAGAACTCGTACACCGTACAGTCACTCTATGTATGAAAAGCTATAGATAAACAATACGACGTCCTACAGTACTTCATCCAGGGTTAAATTTTGACAAGTCAATCATTCAATTCACTGCTGACAATTACCACTAACCACCAATTGACCAATGATCATAGGGAATTAGTGGTTAAAAGTTTAAAAAGCAGAAGGTAATTTTCTATTAACTGGTGTAAAACCACAAAGAAGCACTATTAACGTGAGCAATCTAATTTCAGCAGTTTTGACAATAAACCAAGATGTTACCCCTGTGTTTTGATTCCAAGGGTAACAGTTGCTGAAGCATAATGAAACTGATCATTCAAAAATGAGATAAAGGTTTTAATATCTGCATTGCAACTTCAATTACATCAAATCTTTTAACCAACTTAACGAAATTCGCATGAAAACAAAGCTGCTAATCAAAATAACGTCACAGTATTTCTATAATGCTCCATAAAGCAGTAGCAACAAATTATCATAACTGAAGAAATCACAATTTTAACCAGTTGCAAGCACAGCGTGACCAGCAAATGAAAATACACAGGGCAAACTTATGTTTAAATTGTAAGCAACCAACTTAGGGGTCAAAACCTAGTTTTGTAACATCATACAAAGCAAATAAGTTAGACAGGAAAAAAAATACAGCAAGCCATATAGTGTTGTCTTTAAAAAATATTAAGCAAGGCCGGCAGTACAATTTGTTTGATGTTGAGCTTCCGCAGACCCAATATTTATAAACCCTTGGTTTGTTTACCGATACTTATGTTGGGTCTCATCTAGAGTAAGCCGTCCATGTCTTTTATTGCCTTACATGGACGAGTTATTCTAGACACGAACGACTTACTCTAGACGAGACCCACTTATGTTCATCTGTGGGGTACCGTAGTTCTGCCAGAATCAAGCTTGAAATGTTAGAGCTGTAAAACTTTTTTGTTTCAACTTTTCAACAATATTACTGGTCGACAAACTTGAAGCTGTGCCTTTGGGCTTGGCTCATTGCCTCAGTTTAAAGATTGGCAGTGTCTATTTTGCCGTAAGTTAACCACAGGTCACATGAAGCCGAGCCGAACTCGATTATTTACCCCAGGTCAGACGAAGTTGACCGTAGGATTACATCATATTCTATTCTACTGTCTTCACGAACTCGATTGTTAACCCCAGGTCACACAAATTCGAAGCGATCTGAACCCAAGCCACCAAAGCGAAATGAATCGAAGCCGCGACGAGAATTGAACCCAAAACTAGTGCAGCGCTTCCCTTCTAACACGGCGCTTTATCCACTGAGCTATCGAGAAGTTGTGGCAATTCAGCACAAAACGGCGCTTAAAAACCCACGACATCACTTACGGCAAAATAGACCTAGAAGCTATTTTGCTGTAAACGGCAAAATAGACACTGGTACCTTACAGATCGATGAAAATTAATTTTACTACAGTACTACCGGTACTGGTATAAACTGCAACACTGCACCTACCGGCACCAATACCGGTATTCTATCCAGTATCTGTACAATGAATCTTAATTTCATTAAGATGATGTTCTTTTATATGCATTACCGGTACCGGTATTACCGATATCTCAGACCCCCTGGTTTGGTAAGTCTACCTACTTCACTCAGGTCATGTCCAGCAGACTAACAGCCCCCACGCTTTTTCTGTCTGCCAACCTTAACCTAACCTATGACCTTAACCTAACCAAATCTAGCTTTAACCGAACCTGGGGGCTGATACTAGACCTAACCCCTTTGAACCAGCTAAGGTATAGATATGCAATACCAGTACCCCTAAACTAGACCTATTACAACTAAACTCCTGCTTACTTATATTTTGCAGCTTGATCTCAATCTCACAGCCTATCATTTTTAAACTAGTCTGGCTTATTTACCAGTAGTCTACCATACACAGCAGATCTGTAGTAGACTAGTCTCTACCATACTTTACCGTGTTGAATACCGTATATGATTACTCAGCGCTCACCAGTTACTGCGTCGTCTTACCGCGTAGACCGCATAGGCATGCAATTTGACGATTGCATGCCTTCTTACGTAGTTAGTCGCGTATTTAGCGCTAATCTGCCAATACAACTAGATGCAGAACAAAAAAGCAACTTCGAAAATTGCATGCCTATGCGGTCGTCCGCGGTGATACGCGGCTACTTTTAAGTGTTGCCATTTATTAATATTCAAAATGGTCTCCAAAGTTAATGCTTTTCTGACACAGTGAAAGTTCTCAGATTAAAATCGAGAAAATTTTTTTGATATTTTTTCAAAAATATTATCATTAATTTTTTTTTATTGAATGACAATTGGCAAGGCATGCAATGCATGCCTAGCATGCATGGAGAATACGCCCCTGTTAAAACCAATTTATTAGCTCACTCTTGTTTTTACAAAATGCTAAATTTTTTTAGATTGAGACTGTTCCTAAGTCAGATCTAGCAATTAATTTTGTGTTCTATTTGCATGCAAGTCTGAAGTCCCGTCTGTTCTACCAACTTTTTAAGCGCTGAAGCAGTTGAATGTACCATGTTTCTGATTTCTGGTTGTAAACGAAAAAACCGGTAGCTTCAACTGAATTATAAGAAAAAGAGATGTAGGCGACAGAAATTTGTGGTTTCAAGCTTAATAGTCATTTTGATTGTTTCTCATCGTTGTGATCTGGCATAAACAATGCTATAATGTTATGTAAAACTGCAAAAGCGTTTGAAGTGTTCTAGTTGCATCAACATCACGCTTGCTTTTTTTTTTAGAAACTGAGTAAGCACGTCCGACGATTGCAAAATGCAGTAACTGAAGACATTAAAAAGAGTGATGAAGATTGTTGAAGACTTGTATCGTGTGTGACGCAAGATTAGCCTAGGCAATTCTGTTGTTTTTTGTGCTGTGAGTTTTTTCAATATATTCATTTCCTGCAAAACCGAATGCATGCTGACAAATTAGCCATGTAGATTATTTAGGCATTTCAATTACAACCACAAAACGTGTCTTTTAGATTTTACGTTTTATCTACGTCTTTCCCACCGAAACACCACGTTTTTTATAACGACAATACCACTTTTGCACCACATTTAATTGTCACCTACTTTGGTATAAAAGTAGTATTCTCGTTATAAAAAAGTGGTGTTTTGGTGGGAAAGACGTAAATAAAACGTAAAATCTAAAAAACACGTTTGGTGGTTGTAACGTGGTAGACACGTTGCCTACAGACATAGCGTGTTGGTGGAAAAAACGTGGAAAGTAGGTGACATTTAAATGTGGTATAAAAGTGGTATCCTCGTCATCAAAAAACGTGGTGTATTGGTGGAAAACGCGTGGAAAAATCGTGGAAATTTTATGTGGTATAAACGTGAATTTCACCTTAATTTTGCAACGTGGTTAAAAAGTGGAATACTCGTGGCTAGTACGTGGATTAACCACGAGTATTCTACGTGTCGGCGAGTCGACAAAATCACCTGGAAAACACGTGACTTAACCACGTGTATGCCACAACAGCGTTACGTGGTAAAAACGTGGTAGGAACGTGTTTGTGTTTGCTGGGAAGTGACTAAAAGAATGGTCTGCCGAAAATGATAATAAAAGGTTGTTTGTCGGAAGAGGCACTTTGTTATATCGAAATCGATAAATAACCAAACAAGGTCAATAAAACTCTTCACCTGGTGGAGCTTACTGTTTTGCTATTCTAATTGAATTATACTATTTAGCTAACTCTCAGCGCAGCAAAATATTACATCTTTGGTAGCCACTGTTGGACCGCATAAACATCGGGCCATAACTGATCAGACCACAAAAAAATTGATCATGCTAATCAGACCACAAAAAAATTTCGTCAATTGATATAAGCATTGAACTTGAATCAGAACTTAATGAACTTAGATTTCGACTATATCTTATGTGCTGGCCCCTTACTAACTTGGTGACCTTATCTACTACGTTATACACACTGTATCTCGTCGCTTTCTAATTTTCAACAAGTAAAATAATGTAGGCCTACGCGTTTATAAATAATGATAGATTAGTGCGTCTGGCCGGAGCGTATTTAGGGGGGCCTTGTGCCATGCCTCCCCTCTTTTGACCCTGCCTTTTAGTAAAAAAGAACAAAACTAATGGTGCCAAGTGACTGAAATATGCCAGACTCTTTTGATGGTTTCTGTAGCTTATGTCCTGGGGTGGATCCAGGGGGGTAGGACAAGGGGTAGGCTATGCATTCTCCCATCAGACATTTTCAAAAATATTTTAGGTGTATACAATTTTTCCATAATTTCGAACCTCTTCGATAGCTGTAACTTCCTGTAAGCCTTACGCCTTAAGCGGGCATAATCGAAAATGTGCGAACAGTGGCGTACGCAGAATTTTTCAATGGGGGGGGTTTCAGTGACGTCACATCGTGATGACGTAAAAATACTACAATTTGCCTATAGTAGTTCAGAGGTATTAAAGTGCATCGGATTGTAATGTTTCTAGTCTAAATTACTGCGCAATTGCAGCTACCATGATTAAGCTATATAACGTCATAACGAAGGAAACAATCCAGATATTTCATTCACATTTTCACCTGATTCTTTGGGCTTCATTTAAGGAGCGAAAAGGTTTCACCGAAATTCAAGCTGTCAATCCGTGGTTAAAAATTTACTGAAAAAACTTTAGTTGACTTCATTTTTGGGTCATAGGAAGGTTAACTGACCAAGGTAGGCTAGCTTTTGCTACGTCACAAACAGGGTGTAGCCAGGAGGGTAAAACAAGTTATTGCTTCCCTCCAAAAAAATCTTTTTTCAAGAACCAACATTGATGTAAACAACGCATATAAACCTTGATATAAACGTTTAATATGCACTCATTATGAAAGGAGCAGTATCCAGTATCCCCTGTCTTGAATAGTAAAGACAGTGAAGCATGAGAACAAACTGCCCTCCCTACCGAAACATTTTTAAACTACAATAAATTACGCGCGACAGGAATCGCTGATCATGCGATTAAACTCAAAAACAGCGTCGATATTATCTAAGCATTTTTCACCCAAATCACACCGTCGATATCATCGGATACTCTCAAGCACATAATCGGGGAGTCTAGGAAACGGAGCACTCCAGGTCTCCAGCTCCTGAGACAGTAGCGGTGCGTAAATTCAATTTTGCCACCCCCTTCCCGTTCCGCCCCTGGGCCTCTTTAAATCTTTCGTTGGTTTGGTCTTCCTTCGCAGTATCTTTATTTTATTTTTAGAATTTAGGGCAGTGTCAATTTAGATTTTTATATTTTAATAATTTTTCAACAAACCGGCAGGTCAGAGCCGGCGCCAGAGCAGTCGACTTAGGAGAGCCAAACGCTTATTAGGGGGGGCCAAAGTTTGAAATTAAGCACAAAAGCCGCTGTTTTCAAAAGCAAAAGCTTATTAATAGGGGGGCCAAGCATGTCGATTGGGGGGCCAGGCCCGCCTGGCCCCCCCTTGGCGCCGGCCCTGCAGCTGGTTATAGCGCAGTGTTAAAGTTGTCGCTATCGACGTTGAAGGTCTAAGGTTCAATTCCCAGGCCGGTAAAATCGGACACAGAGTAGCCAACGGCTCGCTATCGCTGCGACGTTTCTTCGGAGCTGCGTTGTCCAGGCGTTAAGCCGCGGGGTCGGGCCCCGCCACTCGCTACGACGCTGCAATACTACAGCGAGTTTAATGAAACGAGTGCAGTGAAGATTTGATCTTTTAAAAAAATTTTGTGTGCAGCCATAGTTACTGCAGATACTTCGTATTTAAGGGAACTCCCACTCGCCAATTGTTTCACAGCAGCATCAATCACAAAATTGCAGTTCAAGCAAAACACATCAGAAAAGTTGGAATACCGGAATTGTTGCATCGTTTCATAATAAAAGTTTCTCGAAATTAAATTAGAAGGTTGGACCGAACAGAAAAAAAACATGAAAGCAATTTCGGCAAGCTCCGCACAAAGAAAAGTCGGTTCGTCTCAAAAAAGAAAGGTTTCACTTTTTCTGCGATCGTCAACGTCAAGCGCAACGCACCAGAAAAGTTTGACTACCGGTATTATTGCATCACAACGAAAGTTTTTCAAGATTATGTAACATAAGGAAGTTGGATAGCACAGAAAAACATGATAATTGATAACAATTTCGACAATCTCTGTGTAAAAAAAAAAAAAGGCGGATCGTTTCAAAAAGAGAGGTTTTTATTTTTTTCAGTCGTCAATGGGGGGTTTTTGACCCCCGAACCCCCCCCCCCCCGTGCGTACGCCACTGTGTGCGAACAAAATGCATCATATTTGGCGAAGCACTCAGAATTAGGGCCAAAAAAATTTAAACAAAAATTGCGTGAAAATTATTCAAAAAGCGATAAAATAGCCATTACGGCATGTGAATTTTCAAATATTTTCGGGGTAAGGGCATGCCCTCGGACTCCCCTTGAGCTTCTCTTGTTTTTCAGTCAGCTTAAAATTAGCCTAGTTCTGCCGAAAAAAATACGCTTGAAAAAAATTTTGGAAATTATGTCCCCCTCCCCTTTTTAAATTTCTCGCTACGCCACTGGTGTCTGGGTCAACAGCATAGTGTGTGACGATTGCCTAGTAAAAACTTGTCACCAACTGGCTGTTTTAGAAAAAAAGTGAAAATTTTAGTGTGATTTAGCGATCAACTTACCACTTAGACAGAAATTCCGCAAAATTTATGTTTTCATCGATATGAGGAAACTAGGCTGCATTGCTGCTATAAGTAAATGACGTCAGATTTAAAAGTTACCAAATTTGGCCCCTCCTCAATTTTTTTCTGGCTGGGCCCTTATACCAAGATAGCAATGACGCATCGAAAACAATAGTAGCTATACTATACTCCAGTATACCACACTCAAATGGTTGCATTATGGAGTCAGAACACATAAACTTATGACAGTTTTTGGTTGGTAGGCTACTTTAGCTGTGGTAGGTTAATGACTGGGGAGGGGTAGCCTAGTAGGTTAGTACGCTAGGAGTGAGAAAGGGTATCACCGATTGTTGGTAGCGAGTGGTGACTTTGTCTGCCTTCAGACTAGAATTGCCTTTTCAAATCTGTATGTCAAAATTTTAGGCGCGACATTGAAAACTACGGGCCCAGTGAAAATCACGAGCCCGGTGCCAAAGATACCCCCTGGACCTTCTTTCAATGGCCCTGCCTTACCTGTAAGTCAATTTTTTACGCGCGGCATATACAATTACGGGCCCCCCGAAAATTACGGGCCAGGTACCAAAGGTATCCCTGGACTTCCCTCTCAACGGCACTGGTAGGAGCCTACCAAGTTCAACTCAGCAGAGTAGGGTCGAGTCGTTGCTAGCTTCAGACACGGTTCCTAAATTACAACCATGCGTGGTGGTTAAAAACATTCCAGATGTGATCATCAATTGTTGCCATGCCATGCCATGAGCTTGCATGCAGTGGATTGCATTCTTTAACTTTCGCTTGACCTAAGAATAAATTGCAATAGAACAAATTTCAATATTAAGCACAAGATAGTCACCATAGCTTTACTGGTGAAAAAGTTTCGAAATGGACCGGTAAGTTGACGTAGCGGTTAAAGACATCGTACCTGCACGAGAGGATTTGGGTTTGGTTCCCAAGCCAATCCAATCGGACAAAGTGTCGCCTACGCCTCGCCACCGCAGCAACGTTTCTTCGGAGCTGTGTTGTCCAGAAGCTAAACCGCGAAGATGGACCCGTCTCTCTTTACACGCTTTGGCGTATGTAATACTGCGAGTATAATAAAGACTTGATTTTTTTCTCACTCACTGACAAATTTTCAAGTCGCTTATGAGCAAACTCTCCGACTACAAAGATATCAGGATTGTTTGACTTGGCGATTCTAATTGTTTACTCAGATAAATCAAGCTACTTATATGGTCTTGCTGTGATTCTTTGCAGGGAATTTTGAATGTCGTGAAAAAAGGCGGTACTTTCGTAGTCACTACGAGAAGTAGCAGCACAGAGGCTTACAAACAACATTTCGACGAAGTGGTGGAGAGTTTAAAGAAAGACAACAAAATTGAAACTCTTGATCAAAAAGAATTTGCGCATTTTGTAAATCTCAAAAGCAGTGATGTTAAATCCGTTGTTTACGTTTTCAAGAAAAAATAAAAACTCATGCTATAAAATCAAACAGCAGCGCTGATATAGAAAACTTTCGTTAAACAAAAATCTCAAACATGATTTGAACCAAATCGTACTCTATCCTCTCGTAGCGCTTCATCGCACAATAATTGCTTTCGTTCCTGATCAAAGGCAAAAGCTTTTCTAACCATACAGAATCGGCAATTTGGAGCTAGTGGTGTACGTCGGAAATTCCTCGCGATAGGTCCCAATTGTAGCGGGGTAGGACCTAACAAATCGGTGTTTTATCAATCACTAAACCCTATGTCAAAGCTCAAACCTCTTGAATTCGGGTTTAGCTCCGACGTGTTGCCTATCGCAATTCTCAGAGTTATCTTCAGGCGGGGCAGTGGCGCTGAAATTTCGGTTTCGGGGCGAAACAGTAACCTACTTTGCTAGCCGGTAAATCTGTAACCTACTTTGCTAGCCGAAACAGTAACACAAAAGCCGCTGTCTTCAATAGAGAAAGCTTGTAATTGGGGGGCCAAGCATGTCGATTGGGGGGCCAGGCCCCCCCTTAGCTCCGGCCCTGCTGTGAATACAGGGCCGGTGCCAAGAGGGCCAGGGAGGTCTGGCCCCCCTATCGACATGCTTGGCCCCCCCCAATTAACAAGCTTACTCTTTTAAAGAAAGCGGCTTTTGTGATTAATTTCAAATTTTGCCCCCCCCCCCCCCAGACAAACGCTTGGCCCTCCTAAGTCAACTGCTCTGGCGCCGGCTCTGTGTGAATACCAATTTTAAAGTCATAGGTTTGACCTGATTCGGAGCGAAACCCGAGTCTAGAGCTTTATATCGAGGCGGACGCTCTGTCTCTTACCACTTGGCCATTTGAGTTGCTGACATAAAAACGGTCTTCAGCAAAATAGGTCTTTTTAGTGGCAAAAAATCTCCTGTTTTTTTTTGGATCAAAACAGACGTAAATCCCTATATTGACGTAACCATGGTAGGCGTGCTAGAAAAATTTCGGGAGATGAAGGGGGGAAATTGCCTCTTTATCCTGGCTATGTTTTGTCTAGGCTTGTGTATAGTGGGAGTCGAAGGAGACCATTTCCATGTGTAATTCTGATGATTCGTTGCAGTGAGCGCGTGTTGTTTGCCTCTGATTGTCTCGTGAAGCAGAAATGAAACGTAATTGCGCTAATTGTTACGAGGCGCCGTTTGGAAAAAATATTTTAAGTTTTTCCACATGTTTTTTCGGCCAATTTAAGATACAGTACATTTTGTCCAATATATCGTATAGGATATTTTCTATTTATATATAAAACAAATATGCAGCTTAAAATAGCCGAAAAAAGTGACACAAAATATAAGTTATTAAAATTTATGAGGCGCCGTTTGGAAAACAATAAACTTAATATAGCCTAGGTTTTGTCAAATGTTTTTTTGGCCAATTTAAGGTACATTTTGTCCAATATATTATATAGGATATTTCCTATTCAAATATAAGACGAATAGCCTATGTGGCTTAAAATAGCCGAAAAACTGACACAAAATATATAGGAAATTTCCTATATAATATATATGACAAATTTTTGCATAAATTTTCCAAAAAAAGCAGCGCAAAGCATCCTATACGTTTTGCGCTGCGTTATTTGGCAAATTTATGCAATAATTTGTCTTGTACAATGTAAGGTTATAGCAAAGTTTCTATATGTTTTTCGCTGCGTTTTTTGTCAAATTTATGCAATATTTTGCCCTACATGTTACTGTATGTAGGAAATTTCCTATATATTTTGCGCTGCGTATTTTGGCTAACTTGAACAATAATTTGTTTTATGTTAAATAAGAAATTTCTTATATGTTTTGCGCTGCGTTTTTTGGCTAACTTGAGCAATTATTTGTCTTATATATTAGTAGAAAAATTGCGATATTTACTTGCATAACCAAAAAGAGTGCTCAATAATCTCTTACGACTAGAGCAAAACTAATTCGATTAATTTGGCAGCATTTATTAATAAAACTCCAACGGTCCGTTTCACGCTTACGCGATCATCAGGGAGCCTAAATAAAGAAAATCTTTAGAATTTAACACAAGGGTACTCACCAAAATCCAATACAGTTAACAAAACCTACACTAAAGCAACTGCCAATTCAAAGACTCAACGCGCCGTTTGGCCTTCCTCATATGAACTGATTACTAAATTAAGTGGGGAAAATCTGCCACGCTGCTATACTAGATCTGTTCTATCCTCATCAAGCTTACTAAAATCTGTACATGAATAAATTATCTTATCTTATAACTGTGGGAATGTTATGACAGCTGATTACTAGGATAAAGGCCATTATGACAAAATTACAAATTAAGCGGTTATGACATAATAGAAAATGTTACACCATGAAGGGGTATGGAATGAAAGGCAGTGCAAACTAAATAGAGGCGAAGTAGCGGTAGAAACAAGTCAAAAGCGTTACAAACAATACACAGCTCATAAAAAATGCATATAGTGATAGGCCTAGCTCAAATTATGTGGTATTAAAGTTTTTTAGTTTAAATTTATTTTTGTGTCTACATTTAGATATAATTTCCGAGCGCTTATTCAATAAATTTTCATTTCTTCCAGCAGTTAAAATAATAAATTTCTCATCTAAGCACAGGTTGCATCTTCTTTTGCCCATTTGATAGGGTGTTGACTTTTTCTTGATTGACCATTTCACAGTTGGATTAAAACCTCTGTTGATGGATGACCAATAAAATTTGGAAAGCTCTGTGGCACTTGACTTATGCGGATGTCGAAATGAATAAGTATGATTGTTATATCTGCTTTTAAATTCAGGTTCGCAGCTGCCATAATAAATTCGAGAATCTTTGCTTTTTTTAGAAGCGCTAATACGGTAAGTATCAGCACAGGTATCAAAGCGTCTGCAGGCTGAGTTTTGATTTGCTGGCAGGTGGGACGTCGTTGGCAAATTGCTTGCGTTGGTACTATCGTCTGGTAATGCAGACACACTGCTATTCGCTCCTCCAGAAGCTAAAACCGGAGTTACATGTTTATTTGAGATTTCTGCTTTATAGATTATGCAACGAGTATTACAGCGACCGTTCAATGGGCAGAGTTGTTTATTTCTGCAATTACAAGGTTTTTCATCCTCAGATGCTTGGGCTAGTTCCAAAATACGTTGGTTATGATTGTTAATGATAGATCCAACGTTTGGCATGCAGCTGTAGCTAACTTTAATATTGTTTTTATTACAAACTTTTCTTAACTTGTGGTTTTTGGTGAAGTGCTTCTGGACTAATTTCAAGAATTCTTTTCCGATGTTACTTTTAACGTGTTTGCTGAACGGTGGATTGAACCAAATAATGTTACGTGATCTGTTCCTATGTCTTATGACGGTATCTGTCGGTGAATAACTTAGAGTAGATCTGTACCCACTTTTAGAGAGCGCTTCTTCGTATGCTGGCTTAGCCTTCTCGAATTCTTTCTCGCCGGATGATATTTTGGTGATACGTGTTTCAATCATAGTTGGTAGATGAGTGATAATAGATTTCGGGTGATTGGATTGAGCGTTGATATACAGCAAATTATTGTTTGGTTTTCGAAAAGGCCAAAATTTTCCACTATTCAAATTTAGAGTTACGTCTAAAAAGTCAACTTGATATTTAGAGTTACGTCTAAAAAGTCAACTTATATATTATACAGGAAATTGTCTTATATCTTATACAGGAAATTTTCTACATGCTGTGCGCTGCGTTTTTTTGGCTAACTTGAGCAATAATTTGTCTTATATATTATACAGGAAATTTTCTACATGCTGTGCGCTGCGTTTTTTTGGCTAACTTGAGCAATAATTTGTCTTACGATTTGACCGGCCCGGGAATCGAACCCTAGAGCTCCCGCACCGCACGCTATTGGTGCGGGAGGTCTAGGGTTCGATTCCCGGGCCGGTCAAATCGGCACAGTGTCGCCAACGACTCGCCACCGTTGCGACGTTTCTTCGGAGCTGTGTTGCCCAGGCGCTAAGCCGCGGAGATGGGCCCCGCAACTCGTTACACGCTTCGGCGTATTACGGCGAGTATAATGAAGATTTGATTTGACCGATAACACTGTTTAACAAAAAAAAGTTTTTTTTGTTTATTCCCCGGTTCTAACCAAGATTTCCTGATCACTTACGACCAAAAGAGTGGAAACATCGCTTTTTTTTTAAACTTTGCTTTTGTGGTTTTGGGAGTGATTTTTTAAAATTCAGATTTTTGGCTATAATCGTGTGATATAGCGTTTGTATTGTTGCATATTTATGCTCCTATCACTAGAAAACGATCAAAACGCTATAACGAGCTCGTTTAGAAGTGGCCAACTATCTGTCTACCACACCAAAATGGGGGAATCCCGCTAAGTGCCTTTCCCAACGGCACCACAAGTAAACTTGCCGGCTTGCTCTTCACACTATCCTTTTGATGCTGAGCGTCAAGCAGGGAAGCAGTGAATACCTATTTGAAGTCATTGGTTTGACCAGACTAGGAATCAAACCTAAGTCTATGACTGCAGAGGCAGACGCTCTTGGCACTCGGCCATCTGAGTTGTTACCATCACCAACAGGAATTTCTGGTAACTAGCTTTGAGAGTTTACACTTTACAGACGATACAAAAATTTGGTTTGTTTGCACCAAACCAAATCAGAGTGGTGGACATTCAGACTCAAACAATGAAACTTGCTTGATTCATGTGTTTGAGTCACTGACCACTGTAAACGTCACCAGGACTTCTCGACTTTTTCTGCCTCAGCAGATGGACTTTGCTTAATTGGCATAATGTAAATGGTCTTTTTGACTCAACTGGGATTTCTTTATTCCAAAGGACTGGCGCCTTTTTTATCGTTAGTTCAAGCAGGAGTCTAAAAGGCGTACTGCATCAGAATGGAAACAGATATCCATCTATCCCTCTTGCTCACTCAATGCATCTTGAAGAAAACTATACAAATGTCAAAACTCTTCTGATTACTCTAAAGTGTGACAAGTTCAACTGGCTAGTAATTAGAGATTTCAGAATGGTGGCATTCTTGGTGGGTCTCCAAGGTGGATTAACGAAATTTCTATGTTACCTTTGCCATTGGGATAGTCGAGAGACAACTGTACACTACCATGGACGAATATGTCCAACACAAACTGAATATTCTGTTGGGTACAGCAACATCAAATGGGACCCTTTAATTGACCTCATGAAAATGTTGTTGCATCCGCTGCAAATGAATTTGGGCTTTATCAAACAATTTGTTTAAGCATTAAACTCAAATTTGCTAACTAGTATTATGACATGTACATTGCACAATATGAAAGCTTGATTGTATTTGAAGAATGCAACTCTTATATGCTCAATGTAATGATTATACTTCTGTTAGAAAAATGAGCAAGTAATTCTTCGACTATAAAAGTCTCGTCAGCCTTGCTACGCACAGCCAATCCAGGCTAAACTCATTCCAGACTGTAAAGACTCTTTTTTGCATTGCTTTACCTGGACATCCCGACTTCATCTCTTTTCTAGGTTGTGCCCTATTTTTAGCTGGCGACTGGCCCCAAACAACGATACCCAGTGAAAGAGCCTACGACTGCTAACCCACAACTAAGTTACCGGAAGCCCCCATGGCAACCTACTTCAAATGGCAATTCTGCAAATGAGAGGGTTGCCATGGGGGCTTCTAGTGATGTGGGCTAGTTAGGCTACCGGTAACTTAGTTGTGGGTCAGCAGTCGTAGACTCTTTCACTGGGTATAGTTGTTTGGGGCCAGTCGCCAGCTAAAAATAGGGCACAACCTGGAAAAGAGATGAAGTCGAGATGTCCAGTTAAAGCAATGCAAAAAAGAGTCTTTACAGTGTGGAATGAGTTTAGCCTGGATTGGCTGTACGCAGCAAGGCTGACAAGACTTTTATTATAGTCGAAACATGAACTTGTCCTGGGCAAGTAATTAATGTTGTCATTCATAAACTGTGAAATGTATCGCAGGGGAAGGTGGGGTTATTTCGGACAAAATTTGCTTTTTTGACTCTAAAGCAAGGACCGGCCGTTAGCTCAGTTGCTAAGCGCACGCTATCGGTGCGGGAGGTCTGGGGTTCGATTCCCGGGCCGGTCAAATCTACACAGTGTCGCCAACGACTCGCCACGGTTGCGACGATTCTTCGGAGCTGTGTTGCCCAGGCGCTAAGCCGCGGAGATGGGCCCCGCAACTCGTTACACGCTTCGGCGTAATGTGGCGAGTATAATGACGATTTGATTTGACTCTAAAGCAAGATAAAGAATGAGGAGTTACCAACTCATTGTACAAAATTGTAGATAGCCCTTTGACTTCAATATGAAATTGTTCGTGATTGCAATAGCCCCAAGCATTAGCATTACTTACAAAAATGCACGATGGTCTAGCACGTCCAAACTTGTCCCAATAGCGGGGTAGATCCGGACAAGCAGTGGAGTAGTCTCGGACGTAAAAAAGCAAGCGAATTTATTGCGATGAAAAAGCGCTCTGCATCAATTTCCAGTTTTCAAAAGTTTACAACAAAGAATTCAAATGAAATTAACCAAATTAAAGAAAGAGACTATGCATGATCTCAAAAGTTTGGTTAAATGAAATGTTCTATTGTGCAAAATTCAGGTTAAAAAGCGTAAAAGTGGGCGTAGAGAAGACACAGTAATTTATGGCGCTATAGCAATTTGAAAACATCTTTACGTAGGCTTACCATCAGGCACGCCGAGAGGGGGGGCAGAAGGGGTCATCGCCCGGGGGCCCGGAGACACAGAGGGGCCCTGGGTTCAGAATTGTCAAAATAGAATGCAAAACTACGGCCTACGGACGCCACTAGTGTATTTAGGGGGTGCAATTGTGCTATGCACCCCCCCTTTTGACTCTGCTTTTTAGTAAAAAATAACAAAACCAATGGTGCCAAGTGACTGAAATATGCCATACCCTTTTAATGGTTTCCGTAGCTTACGGCCAGGGGCGGATCAAGGGGGGTGGGGGATGAGGGGTATGCATCCTCCCACCAGCCATTTTCAAACATGTTTTTGATGTATACAATTTTTCCATAATTTTGATCCTCTTTGATAGCAATAAACCTTACGCCTTAAGCACGCATAACTGAAAATGTGCGAACAAAATGCGTCATATTTGACGAAGCACTCAATATAAGGGTCAAAAAATTCGAACAAAATTTGCCTGAAATTATTCAAAAAGCACTAAAATAGCCATTACAGCGTAAAATTTCAAAATTTTTGCGGAGGAGCATGCCCCCTTTTGTTTTTCTCAATCAGCTTCAAATTTGTTCTGCCGAAAAAAAATACGCTTGAAAAAAATGTGGAAATTATGATCCCCTCCTTTTAAAGTTTCTAGCTTTGCCACAGGCGATAATGTTTTTTTGATTTCGGGCCGAAATTTGAACATCTGTGGACGCTATGACCTTTTCTTTTGCTCATCGCTTGATTTTGGAGCACCACTGACCAAGAGGCCCAAACGAAATTTTTGCCCCTCGGCCCGAAATTTCTCTAGGCGCCCCTGCTTACCATACGTCCCGGTTTAGCCGGGACAGTCCCGGTTTTAACGCCATGTCCCGGCGTCCCGACCGGTCCTTCAAAATGTCCCGGTTAAGCCCTTCGACCAGTTAACTTAGGCTTAGCCCTGACTTATTAATTAAAGCGGAGTGATGAGTTCTTTTGTTCGTTTTGTGGAGTCTAATGGTGCAACGCAAGTGTTATGTCATTAATGTAATGAAGGCAAGTAGCCTCTAACGTTGCTACAATGGCATTGTTAAAACTGGCAGTGGTGGGCATTCCGCAATTTGAAGCGCAAAGCGCTAGTTGCGCAACTTCCGCACGTGCGGAAGTTGCGAAGCGCTTTAACAAATTATTTTTAGCCATTGCGCAAGTTGCGCTGCGCTTCAAGGAAAATAAATCCTTCTTGCGCTTTATTGCGTGGCGAACTGAAAAAATATATAATAGTGTGCACATTATTGCGCTGCGAACTGAAAAGAATCTGGTTGCTTGCGCTTTGTTGCGTTGCGCACTGTCGGAAGTTCAAATACTGCGTTGTGCTTTGTCGGATTACTTAAAGCGCAATGTGCTGGAGTAAGCAGTTTTTTGCAACTGTTTTTAATAGAATAGCAGTTTGTTTCTTGATGCGTATAATAGGCCTAAAGGTCAATTTATTGTAGCAGAAATTTTCAGCTCATCAGAAATGTGGTACACTAAAGTCTTTTGTTTTTTATAATAATTGCAAGTGCTTGAAGAGATCATTGAGGGTTGAATAAATCGCATTTACTTGTGGAGAACTTCGCCGCATATGCAAATTATAATTTACCGCGATGAGGTGCTTTTAACGGCACGCGACAATGCAACGTGGCGCAGTGGTTTGGAGCGTCGTTTTTACGACGACCATGATCGCAAGGTTGATGGTTCAACTCCCAACCTAGTCTCGTTGTTGCGTCCTTGGATAAGATGCTTCACGTTGATTATCTCCGCTCGGTGAAATCTGGCAAGCGGCAAATTAAATAAGTCAGAAGAAAATTCAACCGGAAAACTCGGAAACAAAGGCAACTCCTAAGCGAGTCTGGATTCGTCCTAAACAGCGCCTCCTTCGCTTTCTCGTAATAAGAGGATGAAGATGAAGAAAGCAATCATCAGCAACGCATCTTTTTTCGCTTCTTATTTAATTTTCCTGTTTATTGACGACGCAAAATCCTGTTACAGTCACTTGCATTAAAATCGTTGTCGCGTTGTAGACAACTGCGTGCTGTTAAAAGCACCTATAAAAATAACTCGAGAAAAAATTGCATTGCTTATACATCTACTCGTTGCGCTTTAATAAATTTTTCATTGCGAAAGTTGCGTTGCGCTTTTTCTTTTGTGTAAACCTCATTGCGGAAGTTGCGTTGCGCTTTAATGCAAAAAAATTATTGATTGCGGAAGTTGCGTTGCGCTTTAATGCGAAAAAATTATTGATGGCGAAAGTTGCGTTGCGCTTCAGTCAATTTAAAAATTAGGTTGCGCTAGTTGCGTTGCGTTTCATGACTTAACAAAACTTTTGCGCTTTGTTGCGCTGCGCTTCAACCAATTTTTAAAAAATGCCCACCTCTGAAAACTGGGAGCGTATTGTTGCTTCATTGTTACATTTTCTAGTCAATGTATCGCTTCATAAATGCAGTCATGTTCACACTTGAGGTGCAGCAAGAAAAAGCACCACTAAATTGATTCGCAAGAGAAATTACTAAATTAGGAAAAAAGTTTTAGCGTGAATAGACCGAATTAAGCAAGAAAGATTGTTTTTCATGTCTGTTCAGTTCGGAAAGTAATTTGGAGGAGATAGGACCAAAATTAAGCCTATCGCACAGAACACACCTAAGTTGTAGTTGTAAGGGTGGAGTAGCCACCGGTATTATTTTTACGAAACAACAGCTATTCAGAAACGCATTTTTATTATAAAAAAATGAAAATTAAATAAAACAAAACTGTTGAAAGAGTTAAAATTTTAGTGGAAAAAACACCCATTAGCATATAGCGGCTTTTTTATACCAAGGGTGGGCAAACTTCCCGCACGAAGGGCCGCGTTGGAAAAAAATTTGAAACCGAGGACCGCACTGATTGGAAGAGCAAAGTGAAAAAGATCATCACGACCGCAGATGTCCTATTTTCCGCTCAAAATCAAATTAAGAGCAAAGAAAAAAAGGGTCATCAGGTATGCAAAAGTCCTATATTCCATTCAGTATCAGTAGGGAACAGTGGTGCCGATCCTGGGGGGGATGCATCCCCCCAACATTTCGGCTGCTTCCCCCCCAACATTTGGCGTCGGCCGTAGTGCTCATTAAAGTGTTATTACATCAGTAGTCTAAAGCCGTCGAGTGCTGGTGAAGATTGGAGTTGGCAAGTGGCAGTCTGACATAACTTACAAAACTCGCAAATGTACTTAGAGCAGCATCCCCCCCAATGTTCAAAATTGACAAAAAATAGGTAAAATAAGCAAATCATCCCCCCCAATGCTCAACATGGATCGGCACCACTGGTAGGGAACAAGGTTAAATTTCTGTAAGTGCCCGCGGGCTGCATTATATGATCTACCCCTGAATTAAACAAACAAACAAACAACGATATGCTAATGATTAGCATAGTCCTTATCACCTACAAAACTAAATTCGAATCTTTCTTGCTGCAATTTTTTTGAGGAAGTCAAATCGAACAAAAGCTTTTTGAAAAAAGGGTTATCCACAGAGAAATATGATTGGGCAAATACGTAAAGTTATGCAGAACCTGTACGAGACGTCTGATTGATTACTTAGTAACTTTGTTTCTCGCTCTATCTTTTCTGTATGTTATTTTAGTTTGCAGAGGTCATCACTCTGCCTCCATTGTCTTTATTTTAAATCCCCATGAGGAAGTATGATGATGTTTTTTTTCTTTATATAGGCCTACTGTTAAATATTTTAAACACAAAAATCATTTGCAAAAATAATTTTTCACTTATCTGATGAAGGACTTTGTTCGGAAACGTCCCGGTTTGTAATTACGAAAATATGGTAAGCCTATCTTTACGTACTAAATTTATTTTCATACTTGATTTAAAATCATTTTCAAATTTGAAGGCAATATCTTCACATGCTATTTCGAATGGTTTGTTTACTTTGTGATATATGTCCGAATTAACCCCACACTCAGCAAGACTAGCAAATGGCAAACTCTTCCTTCACAACTTGATTTTTTCAAAAATTCATCTTGTCTGCGTGTTTTTCATACATGCCTGACTCTGTAGCATCAATGCTAGACTTCAGCTTACACTGCTACCTCGATAGCACAAAACCTTACAATTTCGTCTCATCTGATTTTACTTTTTTGTTTAAAAGTCGTGAATATGAAGTTCAACACAAAACTACTTGATTTTGCTACCTAACCAATATGGAGATTGAAAGAGAAGATTGAGGTGACTGCTACATGTCTCATGATGCTGCAAAAATAAAACCGTAAGTGGTTAGTCCAAACTAGCCCCATGTCCGAAATAACCCCACCTTCCCCTACTGCTTATTTTTAATTTTTGCAGAAAAATTTATGATTTTTTTAAAATTTTGGTATATTTTTGAGATAACTTTTTGGTTTGGTATATTTTACTCCGTACTTGGCAACTCTGGTTTTCAGCAGACTACAATCATGCTACCATAGTTCTCTATAATATGGTTGTACAACTCTTTTTCTTCTTTTTCTCTTTTTTATCTTGTCACGCTTCAATGAGAAGGTACGGAAGTAGAATTCCCACGATATTTTAGTACAGCAATGCCGCAATCACAGGTGTAATAACAAACAATTTTTAGGAAGAAGTGTGGGGGGAGGAGTGAGGAAGTGCGTTGGGGTGAGGGGAAGTGTAAAGGGAGGTGGGAGAAGTGTGGGGGAGGTGTAAAAAACGTGTTGGGGGGGGGTGAGGGAGATGTGGAGAAAGGTGTGAGGGTGTGGTGAAGGGCAAGGGGAGGTGAAAAGAGGTGTGGAAAAGTGTGTTGGAGTGTGGGGAAGATGAAGGGAGATGTGGGGAAGTGGGGGAAGTGAAAGTTGTGGGGGGATGTGTGGGGAAGTACTGAGGGAGGTGTGGAAAAGTGTGCTGGGGTGTGGGGGAGATGTGGGAAAGTGTTTAGGAAGGTAAGGAAAATTTTGGGGGTTGGAGTCAAGGGAGTTGGGTCAGGGAAGTTGGAGTCGGGGAGCTGGGGTCGGGGGTGTTGAAGTCGGGGGTGTTGAAATCGGGGGGATGGGGTCGGGGGGGAGTTGGAGTCAGGGGGGCTGGGGTCGGAGAATTTGGGGTTGGGGGTTTGGGGTCGGCGGAGTTGTGGTTGGGGGGTGGGATCAGAAAAGTTGGGGTCGGGGGGTGGAGCTGGGGTGTGGGGTCGTGGGGGGTTGGGGTCGGAAGAATTGGGATCGATGGGTTGGCATTGAGGGGGTTGAGGTCGGGGGAGTTGAAGTCGGGGGGTTGGAGTCAGGAGGACTGGGGTCGGCGGAGTTGTGGTAGGGGGATGGGGTCAGAAGAGTTGGGGTCGAGGAGGTTGGAGTTAGGGAGGGTAGGGGTTGGGGGTGTTGAGGTCAGTGAAGTTGGGGCCAGGAGAATTGGGGTCAGGGGGTTGAAGTAGGGGGTTGGGAGGGGGTTGGGGACGGGAGTGTTGGGGTTAGTGAAGTTGGGGTCAGGGGGGTTGGGGTCGGGGGTGTTGAAGTCGGGGGTTGGGGTCGGGGGGGGGTTGGAGTCAGGGGGGCTGGGGTTGGAGTCAGGGGGGCTGGGGTCGGAGAATTTAGGGTTGGGGGTTTGGGGTCGGCGGAGTTGTGGTTGGGGGGTGGGATCAGAAAAGTTGGGGTCGGGGGGTGGAGTCGGGGGGAGTTGGGATCGGTGGCTAGGCATTGAGGGGGTTGAGGTCGGGGGAGTTGAAGTCGGGGGGTTGGAGTCAGGAGGACTGGGGTCGGCGGAGTTGTGGTTGTGGGGGATGGGGTCAGAAGAGTTGTGGTTGAGGAGGTTGGAGTTGGAGAGGGTAGGGGTTGGGGGTGTTGAGGTCAGTGAAGTTGGGGCCAGGAGAATTATGGTCGGGGGGTTGAAGTAGGGGGTTGGGGTCAGGGGTGTTGGGGTTAGTGAAGTTGGAGTCAGGGGGGATGAAATCGGGGGAGTTGAAGTAGGGGGGTTGGGGTCGGGGGGGTTGGAGTCAGGGGGCTGGGGTCAGCGGAGTTGTGGTTGGGAGATGAGGTCAGAAGAGTTGGGGTCGAGGAGGTTGGAGTTGGGGGGGTTGGGGTCGAGGGTGTTGAGGTCAGTGAAGTTAGGGCCAGGAGAATTGGGGTCGGGGGGTTGAAGTCGGGGGGGATGAAATAGGGGGGTGGGGTCGGAGGGGTTGGAGTTGGGGGGAGGTTGGGGTCGGGGGTGTTGGGGTTAGTAAAGTTGGGGTCAGGGGGGTTGAAATCGGGGGAGTTGAAGTAGGGAGGTTGGGGTCGGGGGGGTTGGAGTCAGGGGGCTGGGGTCAGAAAAGTTGGGGTCGGGGGGTGGAGTCGGGGGAGTTAAGGGTCGGAAGAGTTGGGATTGAGGAGTTGACATTGAGGGGGTTGAGGTCAAGGGTTGGAATCAGGGGGACTGAGGTCGGGGAAGTTGGGGTCGGCGAAGTTGTGGTTGGGGGGTGGGGTCAGTAGAGTTGGGGTCAAGGAGGTTGGAGTTGGGGGGTTTGGGGCCGAAGGTGTTGGGGTCAGTGAAGTTGGGGTCAGGGAAATTGGGGTCGGGGGTGGTTGAAGTAGGGGGGTGGGGTCGGCGGAGTTGGAGTCAGGGGGGCTGGGGTAGGAGAATTTGAGGTTAGGGTTAGGGATCGGCGGAATAGTGGTTGGGGCATAGGGTCAGAAAAGTTGGAGTTAAGGGGGTGGAGTCGAGGTGTGGGGTCGGGGGAGTTAAGGGTCGGAAGAGTTGGGATCGGGGAGTTGGCAGTGAGGGGTTGAGGTCGAGGGAGTTGGAGTTAGGGGACTGCGGGGGTGGAGTCAGAAGAGTTGGGGTCGAGGGGGTTGGAGTTGGAGGGGTTGGGGTCGGGGGTGTTGGGGTTAGTGAAGTTGGGGTCAGGGGAATTGGGGTCGGGGAGGTTGAAGTCGGGGAGGTGGCGTCGAGGGGGTTGGGGTCGGGGGAGTTGAAGTAGGGGGGTTGGGTTGGGGGAGTTGGATTCGGGGGTCAGGGATGTTAGGGATCGAGGGAATTGTGGTCAGGGGGGTTGGGGTAAGGAGAGTTGGGGGCCAAAATCGTGACACTACCCTTCTCCCCACATTTTCCCGCTCTCCCAGATTGTCCCATATTTCTTCTCACATTTCCTCCCACCCCCCACATTGCCCCCACCCCAACACCCTTTCCGCACCTTTCGTCACATCCCAAACATATTTTGCCACACCCCAAACACACTTCCACACACCTACCCCCATTCCCCACACCACCCCATACTTTCGCACACTTCAACACACTTCCCATACCCCCAACACACCTTCCCTTACCTCCCCCCAGTCCCCAATACACTTCCCCACTCCTTCCATATTTCCCCCATACTTGACCCAACTGCCCCAACTATCAAAAATTTCCCAATTCCCCCACCATGTACACTCCCCCAAAAGTAATAAAAGTTCAGGTACTGTTCTTTGAAAGCTGGTAGCCATAAAGCCATACACTGCAATTTCAAAATTAAAGAACTGAATTTTAGCATGCGGTAGGCTACAGATCCTGAACTTTTTTGATTTTAGGAAAAAAGCTGCTTTTAGAGTATTGAAAGTCAAAAGGAGGTTCGGGTATATACAAGAAGTAAAACTTACGAAAGTGCAACAGTTCTGTGGGTGAATGCAAAAGCTTCTTTTTTTAATCAATATTTTTGGCCATAATAAAAAATACGAAAAAGTTTAAGTCAGTAGGTGAACAGTGAAGGTGAGGTAGGGGTAGTATGCTACAGTAGGGATAGGCTGCTTGCATTGAAAAAAAGCAACATGGACTGAGCAGACTTGGTTCCCAAACTTCTCAGAGTTGGGACCCACTTTTTATAACCACAGCTTATGACGACCCACTTTTTTGTCCAAGTCTCTAAAAAATTATAGGTCTTTAATTATTCCCTTAAAAAGTGAAAAATAAAACAAACATAAAAGGTCTTTGATCAGCTTAAATACCCCAAATTTTTAAAATTATGATAGCTTGCATTTTTGTCCAAATTTTGTTAGTTGTGAGCATTTTTTTTAATTTTTATGTCTGGAGGGAACACTGCTTTACGCGACCCACCAATATTCATTTTGCAATACCCCTAATATTGCTTTGTTGCTCATAATAGGAATACTGTATCGAAAAAACAACAACTTTTGACAGAAAAGTTAAGGTTACTGAGAAAAAAATCACTACTGCATTATGATGATGTCAAACTTGGTAATTAGAACTTGTTACAAAAATGAATTGAGGTACAAGTATCCACGATACTGTATCACGTATTGGTATGGCTAAAGTAGTATTTTTAAGTACAGCGCATTGGTATCGCTTTAGCCCAATTTGAATGTATCGCATATCGATATCGCTTAACACAAATTTGGGGTATCATGCCCATCACTGTACATAACTCAGGACAAGTAGACTAAACGTAATGAAAAAATATGCCAGGCAACAACCTCATTAAATCTAGATACTGCTAAACTGGCATTGTATCAACAAGTTGTTATTTGCTCGCAAATCATTAAACCTGCTGAACTGGAAAAAAATATTTTCAGGAACTCAATAATTCAAAAAATCAGTCAAAACTAATTTTGAGCATTCAAATCATGCCCAAAAAACATTTTACAGTGCTTGAATTTTTAACGCGGCATTTTCAAATTTTACAAATGGAGGGTGGTTGCCCTCCCTGCACCCGTCTCCTACGACTAGGCCTATGCCTTTTCCCACACCTCTCCACAACCCAACTCACTTCTACACCCCTTTTCCCACACCCTCAACCTGTCAACACTCACCTCGTACACTCTACCACACCTCCCCAGACTTACCCCATACTCTATCCCACATCTCCCCCTACACATGGGTGCAAACCCAGGTAGGATGAGGGATGCATCCCCCCAAGAATTCGGCAGCATCCCCCCAATACTTTTAATGTCCAAGTAGCCTACCGGTACTCAAAACTGGGCATCAGGGAACGTGATGACCTTTTTTTGGTTTTTACTTCATTTTGGGCAAAAAATTGGGCATCTGCAACCTTTTGTTTTCTTGGTCTTCACTTTATTTTAACAAACAATTGGGCATCTGCAGACGTGTCAATTTTGCTAAATCATCCCTCCATTGCTCAACATAGATTTGCACCCCCGCCCCTACACCCCCAGTACCTTTTCCCTCCCTGCACTCCTGTTTCCTGAGACTAACCCTATGCCTAGGTCTCCTACGACTAGGCCTTCCACACTAGCTTCATGTTGTTTCAACTGCTAATCTGATATGCTCCTTGGGAGCAATTCAGAGCGTACCTTGTAACTCATGCGTGACGAGTGGGTCACGTGACACAGTTGTACAACCATATTATAGAGAACTATGATGCTACAATCAGCTGCATCGTGAATGTGAAATGTGATCTAGCGTTCAAACGCCTGTGAGTAATAGTAGACTGTAGCGAATAAGCTAAAACTGATCTCAGTTATGTGAAGGATACTTTTGAAGACATTTGTAAGAGAATTTTTAGTGATTATGCAGCCTATTTAGCTAAAACTGATCTAAATAATGTGAAGGATAGTTAATTGTTGTATGCTGGTAGTCAGTGTTCCCTCTAGAATTTTGTTTGACTAGTGCGAATTTGCCCAAATGATAAATTCATTGAAACTTTTGCCCAAAGATTTCACTACTTTGAGGACCCCTTTTACAATTTTTTTGCATTAAATTTGCTTTTCCAAGATACAAGCTACAGTCTTGCATGAGAATATTCAAATTTTTTGTTTAAGTTTTTCAGTTTTGCATTTTATAATATTAATTTCTGGTTCAAAATCAGTAAAATTTGCCCAAAAATTTCGCATTTTTCTTAAATTTCTCACGCTAGAGGGAACACTGCTAGTAGTCTATACTGGTATAGCATGGATGGGTTATCAGGTTATTATGACACCCTTTCTGCGTTGTTGGACACAACCTGCATTTAGTAATAGACTGAAGTTCTAGTCTAAACGTCATTTGAAATTAAATTGGAGGGTCTCATCTAGATAAGCCCCCACGTTTTTTCTGTCTGCCAACTTAAACTTAACCTATGACCTAACCTAACCTATAACCTGACCCTAGCCAAATCTAGCCCAAACCGAACCTAACCCTAACTAAATTTAACTCTAACCAAACCTAATCCTAACCAAACCTAACCCTAATTGAACCTGGGGGCTGATACTAGATCTAATTCTCAAAATAAACTGCCTAGTCGATTTCAACATTATTTTTTGCATTCCTCTGATATTCACACTCATTCTACTCGCCATTCGTCAACTAGAAATATTTCTTTTCCTCATTTCTCTTCTGCTAAAACTCAAAGGTCCATAAAATATATTGGTGCAAAAATCTGAAATAGCATTCCCCTCGATTTAAAACAACTCCCATGTAACAGTGTAATAAATTCAAATTTAGTTACAAGCAACTTCTTCTAAATCAGTAGAATATAAGTGAATATTGACCCTTTCGATTTTCTTATTTTAGTTCGCAAAACTGCAATTCCGTATCTGAAACAATAATCAGTTACTGTTGAATGTGTTTTTTTGCTTTCTTTCAATTTCATGATAAATGATTGCATTTGACCTGGCATGTGTATGGTGGCTGTGGGTCGTGTGATCTCTATGTGGGTCGCGGTTGGGTTTTTGGTGTCATAATCATTTTTTTCAGTTGAGTCATCGAAAATCTGATTGCGATGCAGGGGGTCTCTAGGTCTGCAGATGCTGGGCACAGCTGCACAGGGCATGTGCGATGTGGACGGGATAATTGTCACTCTTTGTGAGCTGTCACCTGGTTACTTGACTCGAAGACCACTGGTCCCTTCGTGACTGCCTGTTGCTGCAAATAATGTACAAGTTTTTTTGCTGAATATTGAGTTTGTGTGTACTAATTGCGGTATACTATATACCGGTACTGATTTGGCAACGAAATAAAGTCTGTCAGTCTGTTCCACTCATTAGAAGTTCTAGAGTAATATTCTCAAGTATTTGATCCAAATTGAATTCGATATTTTCTTGATTAAGCAAAACATTTCACAGTAATTATTTTTTGAGTTTTTGTTAGACGTTAATTGTCAAAATAACTATTAAAACTTGTAGATCTCATTAAAAGTAAGGAAAGTAAGGGACCTATCAATATCACAAACTTTACCGGTACTGAATCCAATTTTTTGTCCAATTGGTTGGACAATATTTGGCCTAATGCTTTTTACTTTGTAGGACTTTTTCTCAGTTGTAGCGACATCGCTATTAGTGTGGGAAGCCTGGAGTTTGTGCCCTAGGCCGATAACATCAGTCACAGTATCGCCAGCAACTTGCCACCGCTGCTGTATAAATATATACTGTATTTCTTCAAACTTTGAAGCTGTGTTGCTTGGGCAGTTACGTAAATGGGCTCGCTACTTACTACATGCTTTGGTAGAATACTGCAAGTGTACTGAAGGCTTGATTTTTTGGACTTGATTTTCTGATAAAACTCCTGTAGCAGTGTAGCCTAGTATCAAAACGAAAAAATTAGAAATGCTCGTGGTTAATTTATTTGCATTTAAAAAATGTCACTCAAACATTTTGACGGGACCTTTTGTGAAGAAGGTGGTACGACCTTCCAACTGCTGCATAAGTAAATGATCTTAAGTAATTGCAAATGTCTCCTAAAAATTGTTCAGTTGCTGCAATCAAAAAATAAACAAATGTTTATTCAAATAAAAAAAAATGATAAAATCTGAATAGTAGAGCTGTAGACTGGTAGAGGGGTCTTTTCAGATAGTGTCAGAATAATGGAACATGTTCAATAGGTCCCATCCAAAAGTTCCCCTGATAGCCATTGTGAGCTTCCCAAAATAATGTCAACTAAACCTAAATATTTTCAGTAAGCATGAGACTTGCTTAGCCACCAGGGCACAAAGATGGGCATTTATCAAGCTAATTTATCAGCGGTACTTTATTATCGATTATCGTTACCGCTTTGTATAGTTTTGATTTGTTGATTACCGATATCGCATTTGTAGTTACATTTTGTTATCGCCGATAAATTATCGTGATGAACAATTCTTCATGCACACAGTGTTCAAAATTAGTGAGTTGGGGCTACGAAAAAATACACGATGTCCATAAAGTCTTGTTGCAATTTTATGAAATCTCTCTTTGTTTTGTTTAATGCCATAGCAGAGTCCGCAAACTGCTCTCTTTCCTTAAAAAGTCTAGAAAAGTATTTTTGCAATTTGACTTTAAAAAAAAACTTCGTCAAACACAATGAAAATTTGCAACTATTGGAAAAATTTATGGATTGCTGATATCGCTTTAAGAAAATGAGATTTATCGGTATTGCCCATTTTTTTTTTGAAATTATTGGTTATCATTATAGTACAAAAAGGTTTATCGTGCCCATCACTGCTAGTGCAAATGCCATATTAGTATTTGAACAATTGGTTAGCTGTACACCCACAACATCAGAATAGCTTCAAAAAAACTTGTTTTCGCATTTGGAAAAACCTATTATCAATACCTTAATAGCTTTGAAAAAAGCTGTTGCGTCCCAGAAACTTTTCGTGATTCGCTTGTCTAATAGTAGTATTGTGCTCTGTGCAAGCTTCTTAAAATCTCAAAATTATACAGCACAATTTTTTTCTTTTAACCAAGGAAACCGACATTGTGGATCAAAATATGACACTAAATTGCTTTCTAGCTTTCTGCATTAAAAACTGCTCGGGTAGCGTTGCTTTATGCTAAAAATTCTCGTTATCAAAAATGCTATACCTACTTGTTATCGCAAAAACTATTTGTGTAAAAGTCTATTGTTACTTTCTTTTACACGACTGCTTATCAGCCTACTTGCGTAAAGCATTTTTGCTAGATATGCTAAGAAAAGTAGTGGCCAAGTATCAAGGTAAAATATAAGTTTACTTTTCCTTAGGGTAGTAGCAAAGATTAATGCTGCAGGGTACAAGGCTGCATTGCTGCATCTTTATGCTGCTGCTGCTGCTACTGTAATTTATGCACTGTGACGTTTCTTGGAGACAAATGATTTATTATAATAGTATTGAACCATGACCATTGCAATAAAAAATCAAAAATGAGAAAGAGTCGGACAACTCTAATAAAGAGAACTCTGCTGTAGGTATTAGTCGCTGAGATTAGAGCGCAGTCGACGTCTTGGAGTTTACGTTGCGATGTTTCATTTCATTTGACCAGGCCATGTTTTTGTTTCCTTTATTTGTTTATTATTCAAACTGTTAAAGTTAAGAATCAATACAGAATGTTCAAGCATGTCTTTTATGGTGGATGAATTGTGAATGTTGACTAAGAAGGCAAAGAACAATTTAGTTAAGTTAACCTCATGTGTAGTTTTTCCTACACTTGAAAGCTAACAAAAATTGAAGCAGTATAGTTTTCAATGACCTAGCATTACTTTAAAAATAGACTTTAAAGAAGCGCTTTGACGCGTGGATTGTGCAAAGGTTTGTATGCATGATGGCACAAGAATTGTTTGTGAATTTAATTTAAACATCGAAGCAGAAAATGTTTGATCTTTATTCAAGTTAACAACCAAGGTAATCTGGTAATGACACAACAAACATGGATTCTATTCCTAAACAATCATACACTGTACATGTTTGTGATTTTAAGCTGAGGTGACGAACATGCCGCCCGCGAAAAAATTTCCTGCGACCCGCGAGCATTTTGGCGAGACCAGTATTCTTGAACTTTCATTTCCCCTTCTAATCTTTGCGATGCAGTATCAGAAGCTGACCCCCTGATTGAAGCACGTGCGTATCACACAGGAATCATACAAACATACGGTACAAGCCTTTTATCTGTTTCAGGTTTGAGCAGTTCATCCATGGTTATTAAAAATGACATAACTCGTGGTCCCGCAGCTTCAGTATAATAGTGCAGCACTGCAGCATACGAGTAACTATTTGAGTGATAGCTTAGCTTGCCTTACACTAGTAGGGATTATGTAAGTTAGCAGAAATGATTAGGTGAACTTGTAATACCATATTTGCAAATTTTACAGCTTTTTTAAGGTATTTGACTTCTGTTTTTTAATCAATATTTACTTAGTCGTTTAATGTCTTCTGTAAAGAAGCTAAAGATTGCACAAGGATTTTAGTGGTATTACTTTTGGTTGTTTGTTACTGCTTATGAACAATTTTTTCGTTTTTACCAGACTTCATAATAGGTCTGTAGGCCTACTGTAACTAAAAAGTTATGTGGCCGACTTGCTCATTGGTACTGTAAGTGACAAATTGGCCCGTGATAGCAAATATGTTCGTCACCCCTGATTTAAAGCAACTTTAACACTTTCCTTATTGACTAAAAAATGGAATGACATACAAGAATACAACAAGTACAGGCTGTCAGCTTTGGATACATTTTTAGATCTGACCTGGACCTGGAGGTTCAAATCTATGCCCAAACCTACGGCTAAATCAAAGTGTATCCTAATTATATTGTTACAGTGGGTCCACTCAACAAAAAAGCATTGTTACGTATGTCCACACAAAAAAAATGCTAAATGCGAAAGGAAAGTAGAAGAGATTCTGGAGCAAAGCTAAGGGATTATGATGCCATTTTTAGATCAGGGGTGACAAACCTATTTGCTATTGCAAGCCACTTTGTTAATTACCAATGAGTAAGCGGGCCACATAACTTTTTGGTAGTGTCTATTTTGCCATTGACGGCAAAATAGCTTTTAGGTCTATTTGGGGTTTTTAAGCACCATTTTGTGTAAGTGACGTCAAGGGTTTTTAAGCTCCATTTTGTGCTAGATTGTCACGACTTCTCGATAGCTCAGTGGATGGAGCGCAGCAAATTACCAGAAACAGTGCTCTAGTTTTGGGTTTGATTCTCGTCGCGGCTTTGGTTCAGATCGCTTTGGTTCGATTCGGATTCGTGTGACCTAGGGTTAACAATCGGGTTCATGAAGCTGTGAAGACAGTAGAATAGAATAAGATGTAACATTCTTGTGACATGGGGTTATGTAGCTGCGGCAAAATAGACGTAAAAGCTATTATGCTGTTAACGGCAAAATAGACATTGCCTAACTTTTTAGTCATAGATCTATTATGAAACCTGTTAAAAACGAAAAAATTGTTATCAGCAGTAATGAACGAAAGTAATACTGCAAAAATCCATCTACAATTTTTCGTTTTTTTACTAAAGACATCAAAACAAACAGCTATACAAATATTGATTGAAAAACAGAATAACAAATACCTTGAAAAAGATGTAAAATTACAGATATGGTACCTCAAGCTCACCAATTTATTTCTGCAAACTTCCATAATAGTTTAAGGCAAGTTAAGCTCTCAAGTTACTTGAATACTGCTCTATACTGAAGGTGCAACAGACCATAAGTTATATTATTATTGTTTCATAACTACAAATGAACTGCTAAATTTTGAAACAGATGAAAGGTTTTTTGGCTACTATATATTTGTATGATTCCTGTGTGATACACACTTCCTTCAATGGGGGGCTCAGCTTTTGATATTGCATCGTAAAGATTAGACAGGGAAAAGAAAGTTCAAGATAAGAGTACTGGTTTTACCTAAATGTTCGCGGCCACAGGAAGTTCTTTTGTGGGCTGCATATTTGTCACCTCTGTTTTAGATAAATACACTTTTTACCTGCAAGAAATCAATTGTTTAACCTTAACTTGCAAAGGAAAATAAAAAACTGTGATTCTGCGGTCATAGTTTTTTAAATAATGAGATTATCAGCCATTTAAAAAAAAAATTAAAAGCAAATATGAGAAATGGCTACACAGTCTCTCAACTAAGTTGAACTAACCTTTAATTTCATGAAACCATGAGGTAACAATGATTTTCATTTGGACACTGAGCCCAGAGAGTGGTTCCCCTGCTGATAAGACCAAGTAGAAGATACAGATGCGCAGTGGCTGAACTCAAAGTTTGTGCTTGCACTAGTTGTAAACTATGTCGCTGCTACAAATGCCAAACTGCAAAGGCAGGCAACCCAGCAGCCAGCAGGACTCCTTGAATCTTTGAACGAGACTGTGTATGCAGCATGACTGGAATAACCAGATGATCTGATGCACAACATTTTGATCAAGACTGGTACATTATTTACAACAATGCTGCATTACAGCTTACCTGAATGAAATTTGGTATAGGCTATTGGTAGGTTGAATGTAAAAGTTACTCAGTACTGTAGCCTCATCCAGAATGCATAGATTCATTGTGGCTTGACCATTCCATATCTGTGCCAAATAAATAGGCTTATTATCATTGGTTCCGGCAGTGGTCAGTCTATTCTAAATGGTGTGCTAGCCCTGCTTGTCAGGCTTTTCAACTTTCTGAATTGGAGAAATATCGTAGTGCATATTGGTATCTCTTCTACTGTACAGTGTACTAGTCTAGCATCTTCCATCCTTAACATCAGAATATGGGTGCATCAAGTTCCATGATATCAACTAGAGATTTCAGTAGGCCGATTGAAATGAATATAGTGGATGAAGCGCAACCTAATGGGCGAGCATCTATACAAAGGCATAGTAGCCAACCTGCTAGTACAATATTTTCAACTTTTAAACCTCGTCAAAAGGTAAGAAAAAGTTTGATTTTTATGGTTGACATTTGAATGTGATCTGTTGATGTAGCATAAAAAAGTTATTGGTGTGTTTATAGTACCGTAAATAGAAAAAAAGTGTCTAGAGCACTGGCAGCCTTTTATAAAAACTAACAAGCAGTCTGGTCCAGCAGCGTTTTGATTATGGAAACCGGGCCAGTGCTCCAGACACTGCCTAAATAGAACAGTGTGACAGATCACAACAGTCTTTGGTACACTAAATATGAACACAAATTCAGAACTAGTCTATAGTGATTTTTAGCATCAAGATGGCACATTTCGGGCAACCACTTTGCGATCATCAGGTTCATTTGATCCTTCCACTCCCCCCAGCATTGGTCCTCCTGAAACAGTTGGTCAAGTTAAAAAAGAGTTTGACACTTTGAAGCTGACTAAAGAACAAGAAATCCAAGCACTGCAACGAAAAGTATATATATACCCTACCTGTTTTTACCTTAGCTTTTTAATTGTGGTATATCTGATTTATTAGCTGTCGGAATTTGAGGCAGATTGTTTGAGTTTTAGCAACTATATTTTTCTAATTTTTTTTTATCTAAAAGTTGGAAATTATAATATGTTTATATATTGTTATATGAGAATAATTTTCGAATTAGCAATAGTTTCAAAATGTTAGAAAGTTTTGTTAAATCATAAAAGTAGTTGCCATAACTTTTGTCACTTGTTTTTTTTTTTTGTCACAGATCTTCTGTTGCATTGCACTTTGATAATTTTACCCAATATTATCATAACAATTTTTTTTTGCAAATTGCCATCATTAAAGACCTCAATGCCCCAAATCATAATCGATTCTGAACCAAGGCCTTCAAGTCTAAATAAACTAAATCTATAGTCCAGAACTTTTCATCTGTCATTCCGAGCTGAAATCCCTGAAGTTATATAATTTGGTATGGATACTAAAATCAAAGTTGAAAGGGATCAATACTTATCTCAAAGTTTTGCATCAGTAAGTTTTACATAAAACTCAAATAAGCTTTCAAATATTTTCCAAGCATGGTGTGACAAAAGATCTGTAACAAAAAGACCAGGTGACGAAAGTTTTGGCAATGCTTAAAAGTCAACTTAAAACATTTGCACTAAACTAGCATGAGTAAAAGCTCCATACTATAGTTGAAAGAAACACTTTGCACATTTTAAATTGTTTATGATGCAGTATACCAGTGAACTTCATTGCTAAATGATCTCAATTTTATATTCCAGTGTTTTTCAACTCTTTTTTGTGGAGTATTTTTGATTGAAAGTGATATCCTTGCTGTGCTGTTTGATTAGGCCTACGTGATTTTCCATTCATGAAAGTGCATTGGATAACATTTAGTCTTCCAATTTGCATTTATAAGACTATTGGTATACGTTGCAGTAATTGAGGTGTAACTGAATTCTTATTATCATATTGTAATATATATTTAATATTTGACAGCTCTGATGAATTAGCCCTACTTTGGTCTTACATCATCTTGGAGAGTTGATTGTTTTTTATTCAGGAGCAAAAGCTGGACATGGAAAATAACAGATTAAGGGCTGAATTGCATGCACTTAATAAGCAATGCCAGAAGTTACGAGCAGAACGAGACACTGCTATGGAAAGCAGTTATTTAGCAACTGAACGAGCTACTGCATTGGAAGAAGTATGTTTTTGATTTTGAACAACTTTGGTGTATGTATTTGTCGTCAGAAAATACATTACTACCTTCAAAAAATACTACTGATATTCCAGATTTGTAAAAATCATCATTTTTTCACATTTCTCACAAAATCTTTTTTGTTCAAAGCTTGCTGAAAATGCAATACTTCAAAAGCTTTTTGATAAAGCAGCTTTCAGACAAAGTTTGTTTTAATTTCAAATTGTTAGTCAGTCAATCAATCGTTACGTATTTGCGGAAAAGTCGTTACAAAAACATAACAACTAGGAAGATGAGAAAGAAAAAATGCATGACCGCAGGGAGCGCCGAGTGGACCTTTCGGTGTTCTAGTCAGCTGCTACCCTATGGTCAATAATTAAATGGATGTGTGAGCAGTTTGAGCTAGTTGATGGTAATGATAAACCACATAATTCTATTAATAAAATTAGTCATCAGCTTCTTAAGATTTTTTTTGTTTTATTTTGAATTACTTACTGCAGGATAGAGAAAAAATCCAGAGGCAGTTCAAGATATTTAGAGAAACGAAAGAAGCTGAAATCCAAACTTTACTTCAGGTAAGTCTAAAAAATTTTTTTTTTGTACAAACTTATTTCAAAACTTAAAATCAAGTCTCCATGATTCTTGCATTATTACATACATTACGCCGAAGCTTATTAGAAGTACCGTGGCCCATTTATGTGGCTTAGCGCCTAGGCAACACAGCTCCAAAGAACGTTGCTGCGGTGGCGAGTGGTTGGCGACTCTATATTCGATTTGACTGGCCAGGGGACCAAACCCAAAACCTCTCGCACCAATAGCAATGTGTTGAATCACCACGCTAACTGACAAGTTCATATCAAAACTTAGTTACTGGAATGGCTATGCAAAGTTATCTCGTAGCTTTAGTAAATGACTTTTACTAATTTAAAATAAGAGTATTCAATTAAGGTAAAAACGTAATGCTATATTGAAATTTATTCGTAGGCCAAGCGACAATTGGAAAGTGAATTTCATCGAATGCAAGCTCATGGCATGGCAACAATCGATGATCACACCTTGAATGCCCACGATTTACACAGCAATGGACAAAGTAGTCGATCAAGTATGGCTTGTAATTTTGTAAATTTAGTTATCATTGATCTTAAATACTGTATTTGTAAAATTGTAAGGTAATGTATAATGTTTAGCAAACCAAAAAGGCTAGTATGATTAGCGAACAGGAGAAAGTGAATGCTCTTTTTGGGTCTAGCTGGTACAATTAATGTGGCTAAAAAATTTTCAATAATTAATTGGTGGTATAGATTTGACGAGATTACCCACTGACGAGAGCGTCACGAAAAACTTCTGGGACACAGACAGCTTTTTTCAAGGCTACACAAAAGAGTTATAACAGAGCGTTTAGCCTAATGCGAAAACAGCTTTTTTAGAGCTATTCTGAAAAATTTTCACCTACCAGCTTCTTTGATAAGGTCTAGCAGTTTAAAAGAATTATTTTGTTTGCATTTTGATTAATATAACCATTCAAAGTTTGTTGTGTGTTGGTACCAGAAAGCAAAAATACACGGTTTTTAACAACCAATTTATGTTATAAACCTAGTGTTGTAAACATAAGTGAGAATACTTTCGAAGCAAGGAGGAATTTGCTAACTAGTTGTAGCTAACTAGTAGCAAATGGCTGTTTTACACATTTTGCTTCTATGTGAAGTGCACTTTGATTTCACTACCGCATTTAGTGGCAGAATGCATAGATTGTTATGTTGTATGCTTGTTACTATTTCTAGTTCACATTGGTGACCCCTCTCACTGGTGGGCTGTTCCCGAAAGCGAAACGACTTCTTTATTTGGCAGTCATGCGCACTTGCAAAATGGCTCTCAAGTTGGTTACTCTGAAAGTGTTCCAGATGTCCGAGACTTAGGAAAATTGGAGCAGAAGCAGGTTTGTAAATGTGCTTTTTTATTTTTATAGTAAACCCAAGTTGGTTGAGCAATAACTTGCCTGATTTGACTGGTTTTGAGGTAATAAGATTGGCAAAATATCTATGCTTTTCGTGCCATTGTCATGAGTAAAGTTGATAAGTTGTTCATAGCTTTTAGGGCTAAAGGTCTCTGTAGGCTTGGGTTGTATAATTGCATTTTGAAGGAATAAGTGGATTCTTTATTTAGAATTCGATTTGTATTTTTAATTTTGTCCTCCGATCTGATTGCGCGAATTGTATCACTTCCTGATTGACAGTTATACTGTATAGATTTTGTAACGAAAAAAACAAACAAACAAAAAACGTTCAGACACGTCTGACAGAGCAATTTTTTAGGACTTCAACTTGGGTTTATCAGCTTTCGCTTCCAACAATGATGCCCTGTTCTCGACATCAGCATCGTTATCGAACTTACTCGCAGCAAATGTATCTGAGATATTTGACAGCTCAATACTAAGGTAGGTTGTATTATGCACTCTGGCTGTTCTGTGCGATTCTGTATCTTCGTGTTGTGGAATCCTTCAGATCTTTTGTTTCTGGCACTTCGTAATTGCTTTAGTTGAATTTTGTGTATTTACAGATTTTGTTAACCACAATCGAAATCAGTAAGAAGTATAGATATGGCTGTTGCTTTGCATAAATCATTGAACCAATTGTGAGGAAAAGAATATTACTGCAAAACTGTTATACGCATGAAGGTTCTTAATGTGAAATTTAAGAGATTATCAAGATAGTGGGCATTATCTTGCCTTGTTTATCGAAGTATATGCTGAAATTTTTCGATCATAAATGTCAATATCTTATCAAGCACTCTGAAGTAGCATAACCACTCAAGAAGGCTGTCGAGACGACTACTTCATTTTTGTAAAGTTAAGACCAATTATGACAATTGTGATGTGAATACAATCGTCGGAGAGTTTGCTAATGTTTGCTTATTTCCCGAAGCTTTTCGTCTGACACTTATTTCCCGAAGCATTTCCCGAAGCTTTTCGTCATATTTCCCGAAGCTTCGGGAAATATGAAACCTCTGCTTCTGGCTATCTTCAAGTTCTGTACCACCAACCAACTGTTTGCTTATTGCACTATCGGCTTTAGTAACATCTTATTGTCTGTGGCTTTTTAGTTAGAATATGCAAAAATTAAACGAGTTGTGTTTATTTTACTGTAGATGCTATATATCTGCTACTCCGGACACATTGAATGAAGCTCAGATGCTTATCAATCATCCTGATTTAAAACGACTAAAGCTAGCTTGTGAAAAAGAAGGAAATTTTCTTTCTGTTATTCATTTTACAGGTATGCGAACTTGAAACAAGTTGAGCTAAAATTAAAAATGACAAGCTGGTAAATATTGTGACAGCTTTGGCTTGATTATGCATGTCACTTTGCATTGAAATATGAAGACGGTCTCGTGAATAGGTTGTGCTTGTTTTGCTGAGAAATGATTCAAAGTTATTACTGCTTGCGTTTGTTTTATTATTTCGGCGTCAACTGAAAGTACAAAATTAATCAGAAAGAAATGAAATAAAAAGCGACGCCATAGAGTCTATGAGAAGCCTGGAAAATGGCTTTTAATCGATTGTTCAAAGAACTATCAATTCATAGACTCTGTAATCAAAATGAGGAGAAAAAACAAAAGGAACAAAAGAAATCTGGTATGCATCTGCTATTAGCTGTAGCAAAAAGAAGATCGGCTCAAATTAGTTGAAATCTTGTTAATTTTCATCTTTATTCTGATGCTTAACCATTTAAGATCCACGTTATTTTGTGAGGCTCTTGGATTTGGAATGATAAACATTAAACAGTACGTTTTAAAGGTTTTTCAAAATTACCTCAGCTTACTGAGCAAATAAAATTTTTTCTGTTTTTGGCTTTTAACTGCTCAGATTTGCAAGATTATTTCGAGGGATCCGGAGACCTACCTCACCAAAATACCCTTACTCAAGCCTTGACAAAAAGCTCGGTTTTTGTATCGTTTTTGGGATCATGCCTTAGCAAGTAAGTTCAGTGACCTCACGCCACATTAAACCTTCTGGTTTTATTCAATACTGTCGAGGTTATGCCGTTTTAACATCGGCTGTGACGATGATTTTGCTTTTTGTCATTTATTGCGGATCCTGGGTTGGACTAGTCACGATAATCATCAGTTTTTAGCAAGTTTTAATAAGCTCTAAAAGAACTATAACGAAACATGGCAGTGCAAACTCGAAAATTGACAATCCAATTACTTTGAACTAAAAGTTTTACTTACCGAAGAAGACTGCGAAAAGAGTCAGCACTCACCCGGAATAATGCTTGTATGTCAAACGTGATTGAATTGTACCCGTCATGAATGCTCTGTAATTTGCAGGCGGTGCCGTTTGGACATATCGCTGACAATTCTAGGCAAATTTACGCCTGTGACACAAAAGAGATCAAATAATATATTTTTGTTTTCGTAGATATACGGAATCTGAATTCGAAGAGGCTCTTTTTAAATCTTCTGTTTCAAAATCAACCTTATTTTGCATCAAAGGATCGGTATGTCTACTACCACGTCTCATAAACTTGGTGAACAGTTAAAATGTCGTGGGAGTACTTCCCGTATGCCGTTAATCTAACGATATGTTGAAGACATTTTAAGAATTTAATAGGTATGGGACGAAAATAGCTTAAGGAGGTAAAATAAAGCTATAGTAAGTCTCAAAACTGGACGTTTCGTCAACATAGATTCAGCTGTCATCATCAGCTTCAGTTTTGTACTGCCTTGCTTACACTGCTGATGATAACTGCTGAATCTATGTCGTCGAAACGTCCAGTTTTGAGAATACTGTGGCTTTATTTGATTGGAATGCCATAAAAATTTTTCTTTAACAATTTGCTTGTCTTTAAGACTGCAAGTGTCAAAAGACCGAATGAAAATTTGGTTCGAAGAGTTATCAAAAAAGCGAATAAACTCTGCATCAAATACAACTCTGCTGAAGAAAGTTGCAAAGCTACATTAAAAGAAATATCTAAAGCTGTCCGTTTAGTAAGTACTGTAGATGAGGATGTGCAGTTGTGCGTTTGTAACTGCTTATAATTGGAATTTGTGTAACGGGTTCGGTTCATGGCTAGTGCCGATCGTATTTGACACCTGATTCCTGTACCTATGTCGGATTCAAAGAGTGTGTGCGTATATTTTCCGTCTCCACATTGCACAGTTGTATTTTCGTTTAGAGCGTTGTAAATGCACTTAAATATTACAGGAGTTCGGAATCCGATTGGACTCGCACTATCCTACATACTCTGGGTCGGATTCGAGCGAGGTTGTGTGTCTTGATGAGGTGATGCTAGAACCCCGTATGGAGCGAGCCCAACTAGAAATCTCAACACTTACAAGCCGACCTAACTGCATTCAACCCGCCGGGATGGAGAAGGTAATTTGTTAGAAAAACGTAGTTTTCGCAATTTCTTCAAAGCTAATTTAACTGTTGCAAGCGGCAACCGGTTAGTTTAGTTGTTAACATTTCAATCGGTGCAGGAAGTCTCGGATTCGATTCTCTGGTCGGTCAAATCGGACGCAGCGTCGCCAACAGCTCGCTACTGCTGCGACGTTTTTTCGGAGCTGTGCTGTCCTGGCGCTAAGCCGCGGAGGTTGCCCCCCGGCCCCGCCACTCGTTACGCGCTTCGGCGTAAGCGTCATACCGGGAGTATAATTATGATTTAATTTTTTTCTATTGCAAGCTGCATTTTTTCAACAGTGTTACGATCGTTTGGATGAGGTCATCACTTCTCCTGGTCCTGTTCCTCCACTGCTAGTGTCCGGATGCAAGAGTTCTGGAAAGACAGTGCTTCTTTCAAGGTTAATACGATTTGCAACTAACTGAAATCGCGCAGAGGTTGCTATTTGAATAAAACGGGACATTTTAGAAAATTCATTTTTTAGTAAAACTAGTCTGACAAAGCATTAGTGTGGTTTGTGTATAAGGTGCTAAATCACTGAATGACGAATGAAAATTTCTGTGGTTAATCAAATCAGCCAACTTGAATAAAAAATCTTGGCGTTTCAAAAATCTCTAAGGCGAGATTCTGCGAGTAAAACTTCCAACTATTTGAGAAAAGCTCTTTGTCCTAGAAACTATTTTTGAGTTCTGTACCGCCAATCAATTTTCCAACTACTGTTCTAACCAACGATGCTAACCCATTGACACGCTTGTATTTTTAGCTGGGCTGAAAAATTGAGAGCAACCCATCCCGACCTCGTTGTTCTCCAACATTTTGTTACTAGTCAAAATTCAATAGATTCCAAACCTGTCATATTACTCAGGTAAGATTTTGTTATTTTTTAAATCTTACAAGCTGCAAATAGCATAGTCGATTTTGAACAATTTTTTACCGTGTTTAATTGTGGGGTAACTTTTCCTATACACGTCGTTTTTTGTGATTGATGATGTAACATATGAAAACAGTTTGTAATATCAGATAACTGTAACAGAACGTTTCAACATTATGCATTCAGCCGTCATCATCAGCAACTGAAATTTTTAAGTCTCAAGTAATAAGTTAAAACCAATACCTATTCATAAAGTTGGATAAAAATACTGTAACAAAGTGATGTTTCTTCCAGACGACTGTTATCCCAGTTGTGTCAACATCTCCCTCCTGGATCGCATCTTCCTCTGCACTCCTGTACCACTTATGATGCTAGCAGATTGAAAGAAATTCTACCAAGATGGATCGATCAACTCTCATCCCGAAGAAACAAAAGAATTCTTCTTGCTATAGATTCTATTGACCGCTTGAAAGTAAATTGAGAGCGATGATGCTTTCTTGTGTGTTAATAATTACCCCGTTCACATGTCGAATTTCAGTGGGCATTAGGTCCACGATTCTTGGTTCTTGCTTCTGCATCATAATCGATTTTTGATGTCATAATCACTTTTTTAACTATTACATAGAAAAATTGGCCTAAATCCCTCTAAAAGTAAACATGTGGACAGGGTAATTTTTTGTGACTTGGGGCTGAGTAAAAAAGCAGTTGTTGCAGATTTCAATTTCTGTAGGCTTTTTTTGTACTAGAAGCGCTACCTACTAGTGTAAAATAAACAGTTAAGCTCTTTCACTTTATGCGGTTTCTCGTTGCATGTGATGTTTGTTAAATTTCTTGTCTGTGAAGTTGTCTCAACGTTTATTGGTAAGCCAATTTTGAATTTTTTTAGTTATCGTCGGCTTTTGAATAGTACAGGCGAAGTTATATACTGATGTTTCTTCGATGAATTTTGAAGCAACGTCCAAGCATGCCCGCCAAAACAGCATTAGGTTATAAGGGGCTAAGTATGTGGGATTTACAAACACGTCAAGCAAATTCAAATCTTGAGAGGTAATTTTTTAGGATGTCCAGCGCTACTTTAGTTGGTTGTTGGACCCGCTTCCGGTATCTGTTCGTGTCGTCATATCCGTTGACGTCGATTCTTGCCCTGAGGAGTGGCGGCAATTTCCCACATTACACATAGAGCCTTTATCAATCCACAGCGTGAAACAGCTTCTCAAAGAAACGGCGCAAACGCGAAATCTCAGCGTATCACAATCGTGGGTAAGAAAAACAAACAAAATTTTCATTCATTTTTGCATGTTTTGGGACCAAATAAGTTTTTTGATTGTTTGTGTTTATTTTTGCATGTTTATATTATTGTTTGCATGTGTTTCTAGGAACGTGACGTCGTGTCGCAATGTCGTACAGCCGCCACATGTCATCCGTTATACGTTACATTATTATCTGCCCTTGTCTGCAGGTGGGCGTAAATGCATTGTAGAATCTTTTTGTGTTTGTTGTTGTGCGTAGTTGCATATTTATCCTCCTATCACGAGAAAACGATCAATGCGCTATAAAGAGCTCGCTTAGGAGTTGCCGGCCATCTGGCTACCACTCTTGGATGGGGAAATCCCGCGAAGCGCTTTTCCAACGACACAACAAGTTAACTTGCCAGCTTTTTCTTCACATTGTCCCTTTGATTCTGAGCGTCAAGCAGGGAAGCTGTGAATACCAATTTTAACGTCATTGATTTGACCCGACTCGGAATCAAGCCCGAGTTTACAGCTCCAGAAACAGACGCTCTTACAACTCGGCCATCTGAGCTAATCTACTGTGCTACTTCTGTTTTTTAAAAGTTTAATTTGGACTGTTTCATTTTGTTTTGTATTTGGAGATTTTTACTTATTATTTTTTTTGTCTGATTGGATTCCTGATAATGGTTTTTTGCTTTGTATTTATTTCTGATATTTTTTTTATTGTACACAAGCCTTAGACCAGCGTACGTACCAATGCATTCATTCCATTATCACCGATGACTTACGAAGTTTTTTTCAAAATAACTCCTAAAACGTTGATTGAATCAGATTAGAATATCGTGACCATATTTTGGTGAGATATTGGGCAAAAAAAGTTAAATGTGCACCGCCACTTGAAACACAAGCTTGTAAGTAAAAAATTTCCCAACGTTCTCGTGGTGATTGTGTGCTATGTACTTCTTTCTGGACCGCGGGATTAGCATGCAAAAACGCGTAACCAACACTTAAAAAAAACCAAATAAAAGCCAGCATAGCTTTAATATGCTCAATATTACTGAGGTCAGAGCATGGCCTAGGTTGCAATATGATTTTTACCTTTTCAAAAAAAAATCAAATTTTTATTATCCTCGTGGTATCACGCCGAAGCGTGTAGCGAGTAACGGGGCTCTTTTCCACGGCTTAGCGCCTGGGCAACACAGCTTCGAAAAAACGCTGCTGCTGTGACGACTGACGAGCCGTTGACGACACTGTGTCCGATTTGACCGGCCCGGGAATTGAACCCGAGACCTCCAGTAACGATTGCAGTGTGCTTAGCAACTGAACTAACCTCTGGTTTTTGTTGCCTAGTGTATGCGAGGGGCAAACTACTGTCAATTTGTTTCACCTTTGCGCTAAAAAACAAGATTCAAGAGAAGTTTACAACGTTCTTCTGCGTGATGCGGAATCAAGATGCAGCAACAAAGAAATGAAACAAAGATTTAAATCAATATTGCAAGTTCGTATACTTAAATAAAAGATATGTTGTGGTAATTGCCTGTTAATTTGGAACAACTAGCTAATTTTTATGCGTTAGGTACAAATGATGATGATTTATTTTTAATTTGATACGCCTACCTTGTTTTTATTTTTTAGAGAAAAAGACATTAAATTCTGATTTGCAGTGCTATATTTTTGCGCTACCTCTACGCACCAATTTGGTGTAATTGTTATTTTTCAGGCTTTGATTTGTTCAAGAAGCGGTTTATCGGAAACGGAAGTGATTTCACTATTTCCGGGTTTAACGTGGTGCGAGTGGACAGACTTATATAATCGCTTGTCGTTGCACTGTATCTTGAAGGAGCAAGCGGGTGTAGTGTTACCACATAACGCCGAGGTGAGATACTGTCACTTTCAAGTTCCGTTTGACTGCTTTTAAGCGACTTCTCTGATAAGAAAGGAAATTAAAAACATCATTTGATGAAAAAGCTCTTGGTAGCCTCGATAAGATTTGCTTCGTCGTAAAAAAAAGGAGAGTTCTGGATAAACAGGAGATAGGAGTACCAAAAAACTATCTGTGTCACTTCATTATAGCTCAGATGGGAGAGTGGTAAGAGCATCCGCTTATGGAGCTGTAGACTTGGGTTTGATTCCGAATAGGGTCAAAACAATGACTTTAAAATTGGTATTCACCGCTTCTCTGCTTGACGCTCACCATTAAAGGGATAGTGGAGACCAAGCCGGCAAGTTTGCTTGTTGTGCCGTTGGGAAAGGCACTTAGCGGGATTCCCCCATCTTGGTGAGGTGGTCAGATGGCCGACGACTCCTAAGTGAGTTAGTTGAAGCGCTTTGATCACTTTCTCGTGATAGGAGGATAAAAATACAACTAAATAAAATAAATTAATATTTTTATGTGATTGTCTAAAACCTTTTCCTCCCAAAACTTATTAATGCAAGGATGTTTTTTTATTAGGTTGCCTCTCTTCTTTTTGACAAATATGTTGGTAATGAAGTGCATGAGCGACGCTGTCGTCAGAAAATGATAACATGGGTGATGAAGGTCCACGAGGAGCAAGCGACTCCTCGGACCACAGACCTCCTCTTGTGGATGTTGCAAAGAGATGAGGAGAGAAGCACGTTACTTGATGTCCTCAAATCTCCAGTGGTCTTTCAGATTCTGTACACAAGGTATTTGGAAATTCCATTTTAATTAAGAAAATTTTGACCAGGAAATTTAGTGGTTTGCAAATTGTAATGTTCGTTATCATTTTAAGCGCTGCTTTTTTGTCAATAACCTTTTACATAAATAGGTTAAAGCTGATACAAGTTTCTATCATGTTAAGTATTTTGATGTGCGTAGTCTTATTGCTTGAGATATTTTGGAGAATAATATTGACATTGGGCGCAGGTGCCTGTTTGTATACATAGTTACATACTACTTTTTAGAAGGATTATTTTTGGTGCGTTATTCCAAGTTTTTTTCTGTCTGGTATTTGCATTTGAGAAAATTTTGTGTGATTCAAGATTTTTGTAAATAATGACTTGCTATGGAAATCTAGTTTGAAGAAATAAATTGCATATTGAAACTTTTGAACAACTCTTAGCTGGAACAATGACAATCAATTTTTTCAACTTGCGGTTTGTTTCAGTGGACTAAACAGTGAATTAGTTGAATATTGGAATTATTTGAATGAGGACAAGCAAGCCATCGCCAAATATTATTCAAACGAGCTTCGTAAAATGGAAGCAAGTACGTCTGGCCAAGTTTCATTGATGGCTGAAGTCGCACAAATCTATCAATCCTTTGGTAGATTTTTGAACGACATGGGATTAATGGAAGAGGTAAATTATTTGATTGATTTTGTGAATGAGCTCGTAATTTTTGGTCAAATCAGGCTTCTTAAGTCGCTTTTAACCATCGTTGGGATGAAGGGAAACCATTGTACCTTTGTGTTTAAAGTAGTAGGTCTTGGTAATCTTGGTGTTGCAGTGTTAATCACTCTAACTTTTTTGTTTGGGGAGCATTGTGCCCAGCTGAGTTGTCAGCGTGGTGAGTATATGGGGTCCTACTGGTCGTAACCTGACTCAAAACCCCGGCCTTATTCACTATTTCGGCCTAATGAGCTGGATGTAAACTTGTAAGGTCTCGGAAGATAGGTTGATTGTTTCCGGTCTGGGAATTACGAATAATATTTAGGTTAGATTAAATCAAAAGTTGAGGTTGACAGCAGCATACCGAAAAAGGTCGTATACGTTAAAATTAGTTAATGATGAGGTTGACACGTTCAAACTGTTTTGAAGGCTGTCTCGTCGCTTCAGAAATCGTTGGAGATTCAAGAAACGGTGCTTGACCCTGACCATCCAGCTGTAGCTGATTCCTTGCATTATTTGGCTTCAGTATATTCACAGTGGGGAAAATTTGCTACTGCAGAGTCTCTCTACAAGTAAGCCAACATGCCTAGTAGGGTGTCTGGTTTTTTCACTTTTTTTTCTAATCCCTTAGTTTATACGATTTCTAGCGCGGAAATCGTCACCTATTAACAACCCTACAATTTTTTTTCCAAAAAATCGCCATCTTGATACTCTGGGGGGGTGCAAAAGGTTTTCGCGGGGGGCAAATACCAGTTTCTTTCGTAACTCGAAAAGTACAGCACCTAGAGCAATAATTTTTGTACCAATCGATTCAGAAGAACAGGTTTCCTATCTGTCTTTAGTACATTATACACCTCTAACTGCTTTATTTTTTAAGTTATCATCAAAAAGCTGATTTTTTACTTTTCCATATTATGATTTAATCTCCTTTTCCATATTACTTTTACTTTTACTTTTCCATATTATGAAAAAGAAGGCCGGTGCCGTCTTTATCGACCTGACAGCTGCCTATGACACTGTCTGGCATCGTGGCCTCACCTGCAAGCTGTTGCGGCTTCTGCCGGACAAGCACATGGTTCGTATGATTATGGAGCTGATCCGCAACAGAAGCTTCACCCTTACAACTGGCGACAGCAAGTCTAGCAGGTTACGACGCCTGAGAAATGGCGTCCCCCAGGGATCGGTCCTGGCCCCCCTCCTTTTCAACATCTATACATATGATATCCCCTCCATAACCTCCAAGAAATTCGCCTATGCTGACGACCTGGCGATACTTCATACATCTGGAGAATGGAAGGAGTTGGAAAGGACTCTAAGCCAGGACATGACTACACTCTCAGAATATCTCCAGACCTGGCGATTGAAGCTTAGCCACACTAAAACGGTGACGGCTGCCTTTCACCTCCACAATCGAGAGGCTAAGCGTGAGCTTAAGGTCTGTAACATCGGTAAGGCCTTACCTTTCTGTCCAGTTCCCACTTATCTTGGGGTCAAACTGGACAGATCGCTCACATATCGTCCTCACCTTGAAGCATTGCGCAAGAAGTTATGTGCTCGTGTCTCACTGTTGAGGCGACTTGCTGGAACAGGTTGGGGTGCTAGCGCTAAGACATTACGCACAGCTGCCCTGTCTCTGGTCTACTCGACTGCCGAGTACTGCGCACCAGTCTGGTGCCGCAGCGTGCATATACGGCTTATCGACAGTGTAATAAATGACGCCTTGCGCATTGTCACTGGTTGCCTGCGTCCCACTCCATCGGTCTACCTTCCAGTTCTTTCAGGCATCCAGCCAGCTGAGCTTCGCCGCCAAGGAGCGACACTCTCCCTAGCCAACCGCAGCTCCCTGGACCCTGACCACATCTTACATGGCCAGTTTCATGAGTCACAGGACGTATGTAGGGAGAGATTGAAATCTAGACGCTCATTTGTACCTGCTGCTCGGAAATTACTAGACAGTCTTTCTGAGATGGACGTCCGTGCAGCCGAGTGGACGAACACGAAATGGGACATGGAGTACTCTGCTAACGCATTGTCACTCCACGCTTTCATTCCCAAAACTAGCTCCAGACCCTTGGGTATGGGTCTGCCGAGGGCAGCCTGGGTCAAGCTCAACCGTCTGCGTTCTGGTGTTGGACGTTTCTGTTCGTCCATGCACAAATGGGGTCTCGCTCCTCTAGCGAATTGTGAGTGTGGTGCCAGTGAACAAACCGCAGATCACATCATCTCACAGTGTCCCATACATCGAGCACCCCGAGGTATGTTTGGTCTAATGGTTTTGGATGACGAAACAAGATGTTGGCTGAAGTCCCTTACAGTCAGCATCTGACCCAAGCAGTTTGGTGGCCAGGGTGGTAAAAGGATAAACCCTCGGCCTTGGTCCTTCCATCTGTCTTGGAAGAGATGCCCCGCCAAACGACGACGACGATTTAATCTCAAATGACATTAAATATTCACTAAACAAGAGGATGTATAAAATTTATTGCGCACAAACTGATCAAGCATGACGTTGTTATGACTAAATAATACCTCCCAGTGTTACGTAGAGCTATGGAAACTTAGCGAAATTCCTTTAAAACGTCAGTGTGCATGCAGTTTGAGCTAGACTTGTAGTATGCTTGAGGTAAAGTGTTAAGGAAGTAAGTAATATATTTTGTGAGATGGAGGAATTTTCTCAAGAGATAAAAGAACATGTTTTGCCAACTGAAAAAGATGTCTTTGGGTATTATTACCATGTGTGGAATTGGCCAATGTGTACTATCGAAAAGTATTTAAAAAGAAGGCCAGAATGTACTGTTTGCAAAGAAAAGGTGCTCAAAAATGAGTCTGTTTGGAGGAAGAGTAATCTTCTAATTATTAACAAAAAGTCGATGGAAACCAAGTTGAAGAAACTTATAAAACAATACACTGTGGCTAAAGCAAAAAGACCGGAGTGCAATTGCTGCATTTGAAAACCCTTTTTGCTGTTTCTTCATGCAAATGTTCTCCTGAAAACAGAATTC